>JAZGUH010000683.1:600000-944045 GCA_037893225.1 Hippasteria phrygiana
CATGATTGTTGCAATGTTCAGAAATGGGCGGATTTGGGGGTTAGTATTTTATAGGAAATATCGTTCCACTGACCTGTTCAAAGTTTTGCGTTGTTGGATGGCGAAAAAAACGAGAGAAAAATGGCGCTTGTTTTTAAAAGTGGGGCGGATAACCTTTAGCCCTAACCCTGCCAGACACAGCACAGTGCATCTGTGGTGACAGCTTGACCTTGCTGCACTCTGCACACAAGTCAATGTGACAAAGTATGCAATCTGATGCGTCTGGCAGGGTTTCTAGCCAAAATACCCTTGAGGGTTAGGGTTAATCAAGGCGCGTGTGGCTACTTGGACGCATGACGCGCCCCGAATGCCAGCATGTCCGGGGCGTGCCACTCGTCCGGGTAGCCACGCACGCCTTGACTATTAAAGGCTACAGGGCAGTTTTCCCAACGATTTCCAGCTGGAAATCATTGAAAAACAATATAAATTTCCACTTTTCTTGACAATGACAGCACACCTGGTGCCATCATTTCACAGGATGATTGAGACCACTATTAACTTACAGTCTAGTAAGGTATTTCGTAATAATTCATTAAAAAAAAATGGAGAATTACCAATCGTGTACACTACCGTTAAGACAAATTGGAACATCATAGCTCCATGTAATTAAGGCTGTTCCAGTCCTGAATCTATCAAAATACAACATGGCATGGTGTTTGAATTGGGTAGAGTAGACTTGGGACAGTAAGTGTTAAAGATGATTTTACAACTACGGATTAAAAAAAAATGTTCCTTGAAAAATCTAACCAGTGTTCTGCTAGACCTGCATGCACATGAACATATATTTTGCTAATAAAATCTGAGCACAAGCATAGTAAGATTAACCCCTTGCGTACGGATGACGGAATTTGGCGCAAACAAAACAGTGCCACCAGGCCGGATGACGCAATTGGCCGCTGTTTGTGCAGTTTGAATCCATTGTTGGATTAAACAGTGCCACCAGGCCGGATGACGCCATTGGCCGCCGTTTGTGCAGTTTCAATCCATTGTTGGATTATTGTGTATAGGTTACGCTTAATTGACTGCACAAACACATTGTAGCGGTTCACTTGGCTGCCAGAGCCGCCACGGCATCCCGACGTCTCCCGTAAAATACCGTACTCAAGGGGTTAACAAATTAATGTTCTTCTTTGACGCCTGCCATAAACAATGGAGTCATCATCCAACTACAGTACAAACAATCACCAAAATCATAAGCCTGACATTGTATTTTTTTCAATTTCTGATTCACTGTCTAGTAATCCCTGATTTCATAACATGGACGATGTCTTGCTAAGGGGCGCACTTGCTGTGGAAGAGAATTTGTGGGGTTTTATTTGCCAAAAAAATAAAAACTTGATTTTGAAATACATTACTCTCAAATGTACTTTTTAAGGCATATTCTTTCAACCAAATTGTGGAGACTTGTTGAACACGAGTAGAAAATGTCCATTGCAGTAAAAAATAGAAATATTTCTTAAAAAGAAGAAGCTAAAAATGGTGTGAAAATGAAAGGCAGATGTTCTTAGTATGAACTTGGTATGCCAGAAGTGTATCAAAGTCATACATGTACATGTAGTTTGTTTACTAGAAAAATACTACAATATTTTCACTGTTACACAACAATGCTGTTGTGCTTTGCCCCAGTGATTTGAGACCACCAATAAGTATACCTTACATTCCAGGAACATTGGGTAATTCCAGGGTTTGTTTATTCCCCTGAGGGTAAATGAGTGACCCCTAGATCAGGTCACTGGCTGATTGGGCAACCCTGTGGTGAATGGATTGCAGCTGTTCAACAGTGTCTATAGCCGTGTCCGCACTGGACTTTTTTTTTGGAAGGTTTTACCAAGACGATGGTCAAATGTGACCACTGTCCGCACTTGGACTTTCGACATGGGAAAATTTTATCGAGACCGTGGTAGAAGTAACCGAGCTGTCAATATAACCACTCATGAGGGCGCTTTGCGTGACCTTTCTACATTGACGCGATTGACCCAAATCACGCGTGCCTTTTCATTTTTCCAGCCGATGTGTACACGCAGACCTACGTCTTTAGCACCAATCAAACTTCCAACTGTATCAATAATAAAATCTGCCATGATTGCGACCAAAAGGGGAACAAAGCACTGGAATTTGGAAACTCACCGCGGTGAAACAATGCAAAACGCATACATGGTTTTCCTGTGAAGCATGACCTTGCACTCGGGCCGGATGTACGCTTTCCTGAGCCACTTTTACCGACTCGCACTGTCCGCACTGGACTTATCGTCTCGGGAAAAGTTACATGGTCAGTTTTCCTGGGCAGCAGTTGCCCGGTAGAAGTAACCGCTGGACTTGGGAAAAGTAACTGAGAGGAAAACGTCCCAGGCTGTCCGCACTGGACTTAAAATGGGAAAAGTACCCATCGTCTCGGTAAGTTTTACCAAAAAAAGTCCAGTGCAGACAGGGCTTTAGTCTGCAGATGCTGCCATCCTTTGTTTGTAGTTTGAGCCCCCACCCGTTGATTTAAGTTAAGACAATGGCAGGCAATTTCATATAAGGCCTTTTATCCCACTAGAGCAAATCTCGGGGGTAGCCCCGGGGCGACGCAGGGGTGAAAATAAGCCCCGATTCACACTTGAAATTTTCATCCCAGCGCCACCCCCGCGTCACCCCCGAGCCACCCCCGAGATTGCTCATCCCCGGGGCGAGTTAAACCCTGCTCTGGACCAGGGTTGAAAATCTTATCCCTGCACCATTTCTCACTACCATTCTCGCCCCAGGGAAAGTGTCTCGCCCCGGGGATAAGATTTTCAACCCTGGTCCAGAGCAGTGTTAAACTCGCCCCAGGGATGAGCAATCTCGGGGGTGGCTCAGGGGTGACACGGGGGTGGTGCGGGGGTGAAAATTTCAAGTGTGAATCGGGGCTTATTTTCACCCCCGCATCACCACAGGGCCACCCCCGAGATTTGCTCTAGTGGGAAAAGACCTATAGTGTGACATCTAACTATGCCAAACCCATTAATTTCATAATGAATAGAAATGATAACACACTGGTCTTGTAGAAGAACAACATATCTCTAGAACTTGGTCAACACTCCATCTCAAAAAAAAAATCACTGATTCGAAGCGTTAATTTTGCAGTATTTTGCATAAATATGATCAGAAGAATAACTCACCACACTTCTTCCAAGCAAAGATTATTTCACATGGTGTAACCTCAAAACCTTTTGTAGGATTGTGCATACTAGTACTTCATTGATTTGAACAACTTTTCACATTCAAATGAGAAAGAAAATCACATAAAAAGAAATGCAAATAAGTCACAGAATGCTTACAACCAACATTTGTTCTCTTAATGGTGACAAATGGCAAGTGTGTGTGTGGGGAGGGGGAGTTACTACTGTAACCCCTCCCCCTCCAAACAAGCCTGGCAAAACTCCAACTACATGTATATATTGTTATCTAAGTAGGTCCTGAAGTGAAATGTTTTCCCTTTTATACCAATTCTCTCCTCGTGATTTTTTTGTTTACAATATACCTATAAATGATCCAATTTATTGTCCCAAGCGGTCTGTGATAAAATGTTGAATGTACTGCATAAACCTTTTATATCAATTTCACAAATCCTATTGTAATCTGAGATTGGTGTATCAATGGTGAAATTCTGTCTCTGGGTATCTTCAACTGTTATGACTGCCATGACACAACGTCAAGTCAACATACCGGTGCATAGAGTGAACAGGGCTAGCATAAAATACCTGACATTGTTAACCTTAATGCTTGTATCATTGGATATCCAGGCAGGCTATACATGGCTATGTACATTTGTATGCACTGCTGACCATTTGGCCACGAGATAGGCAACATGCTTGTAAAGTGCAAAGATTATTGACAGTTGCTGTATACATTTCATGAAAAGAAGTAAATTTAACCAGAAAGTCCCAGCAAGAAATAAGAAATGTGACCCGCTCTGCAAAAAGGGCACATAAGTCGCTGTATGCTTTTACGCGTAATGGGCCGTTCTATGTGAAGAGGGTGAAAACATTTTCAAACAAGTGATTTTGAAGGGAGGGAATTGTTTGTATCTTTGATACCTATATTATTCTAGTTCATAACCAAAATATTTGATTTGAGTGAATAAAGTTGGAAAAAGATTGTGTTTGTGTCGAGTGCTTCAATCTATTGCTTTGCTTTTATTATTTTTTAATGGCTTGTTTCTCCTTAAGTCATTTCAAGAAATTCCTGAAAACAAACATGCAAATTTCCAAATATCTCGCGAATGCAAAATGCTACAGGCCTCAGACATATACCATATGAAAGCTTATAAAATGGCCTTTCCAGCTATATATAAAACACCATTTTCAAATTTTGCAACATAATTGCCCTTTTTGCAGATGGGTCACAAATGATCTTTTCTGATAATAAAATTTTCCTCCAAGGTTGAGAGTTTTGATGTTCTATTTGCAGCGTCTTGTGGCATGTTAGAATGATGATACCTGAACATGGACTTTGTGTTCGCAGCTTGAGTCTGGGACCATGATCAGACCAAATGTAAAAATATTCTTTGCTACAAATCGCAGAATGCTGATCAATGAAACTTCCCTAATCAGTAGTATTTAATTCCACCTCATAAAATACATGTAGCATTGGATTGGTAGACATCCGCATGGCCCTGACCCGGGGGAGGGGAGGAGAGGGGAACAAGGTGGAGAACACACACCTCCCCTTCCCCCAAAAAAAAAAAAAAATGGGACCACTTTTTAATTATTTATTACAATCGAAAAAGAAAAATAGCCCACAATCTGTGTGTTGATATGCATGCTTTTTTTGGACATACTTACATTTGTATGAGCAAACACTTGTACCAATCTCTCAGAAACTGATACCCAAATCATTTCTTTTTTGCCAGGAAAAAAAACAAACATTTTGGGCAACACTTGGGAAAAATCTTCCTTCCCCACAGCTAAAAATTTGGACAAGAAAATGCATTCATGCCCATTGCAGCTGACGAGAACCTGTCCCTTCTCTTGTGTCAACTCCACTTGCTGCTTTTATCATTTTTGGAATATTTTGCCACGGTCGTTGGCGTACATACTGCAGGATCATGGTTATACAGCTGATGAGGTACAAGGAATTTCATTAAATGGGTTTATGGACAGTAATTATGTAAGCTGTTGGCAATTTACTGATCATTAAACTTGATTGAAGTTGGATGTTGGTCTGAGCTGATAACATTTCCTGTAGGCTTGATGAAATGAAAAATGTCACTGGTCTTATCTGTGATGTCGATTGGAAATACTGCATACAACAAAATGGGTCAGAATAGATTTTGCATTTAGATTTTTAGACAAAAATGACTACAATTACATAAAGACTTTTTTCTTTGATTATAAAAACAGGGATTGAATGGACAGGCAAGTAAGAAAGTGGTGGAGGGGAGGAAGCAAAAGAAATGTTCAAGTGAAATATACAGGGAGCAGGAAACAGACAAACAAGGCACTCACCAAAACGCCTCCCCAAACCGGAGTGAAACCAAACCCATAATCAGATTTAAACAACTCTGCGGAAAGTTTCAATAATTGTTAATATTTTTCATTTTCAAAGGGATTTAAAAATACTCTCCCCCAAAATAAAATCTTATAATTTACGTTGACAAAAAAACAAGGAGCTACGGAAACAGGCAAGCATACAAAAGACAGAAAGTCATTAAACAAGCAAATGGTGCAAGGAACATAACAAAACAAATGATTAAACAACATCCACTCACCAAAACGACATCCCAAGTCCCAGTGAAACCAAAACTATAATCAGAATTAAACCACTTTGCAAAAATTTACAATTTTGTGGTAATGATTTATAATATGCAACGGTGTTTAAACATGCACAATGACTTATAATTTACGTCCTGACAACAAACATCCAAGTCTATTAAACTTTACGCCCTCTTGCCTCCTAGTAGTGTCTTTATTTACAAAGCCCCTTGGATGCAAGATATATTGGACCAAATATTGCCGTCCAACACACCAAACCAAGAACAAATGTCCAGAATATCACAAAACACACAATATTAACACCATTCTCGGAGATAAGTAAATACATTACTTATCAGTACGAGCCAATTTAGATACTTGTGTCAAGTTTGGTGAAAGGCCATCGATGCACAGATATCTAATCATAAAGCTTGAGTGACTAGACCGTGTCACAACTAACCAAGTACAGAGATTCATAACATTTGATAAAAGGACAATTTTATTCAAAATTTATGATTACAACTTTGATTTACAATGTCTCCTCCGGACTACATAACTTTTACAAGTTTGTCAGGAAACGACCATTTATGACAAAAAAGTACTGCTGTTCTGTCTAAATTAAATCAATGAATAACTGAATGACAAATTGAAGAAAATGAAAAAATGCCGCTTCCATTTACAGAACATTCACATTCTCACAAAATGTAACAGGAAAAGTTGTTCATACTAAGATTAGGTGGAGAAGATAATAAAAAAAAATCAATAAGAATTAACCTTGCATTACAGTATGAAAAGCAAATAAAAGAAGTCGAATTGATGACGAATGAGAAACCTCCAAACTTCTCAGCTGCAGACTCCACATCTCACAGAAATACACTCACTGAAAAGATGTTTCCTTGAGAAACCTTGACTCACCCCTTTTCTGCTCAACTACTATTGAACTGCAAGTATTCCTGTCAGCTAAAACTCCTTAAATCACAACGCAAGAAATATGAGCACACAGTCAGCTCAATCTATCCACGCGAGTTCCCAGGTCGCACGTCCCAATGTACCATAAGTCCACACGACCCGGCTGATCAACTCTCCAGATCCCCACAGATACCAACCTCGGAAACATCCCAAGTCATACTCTATGAGATTCCTGTCCAATTCTGGTATATAAATACCGCCAAACGGGGGAACCCATCCCTATCAGCCAGCCTCTATGTCCAATCTGCAGGGAGAGATTTGTGCACACTTACAAAGTGTATCCTTTGATGGGTAAATGCGTGTGGACTTACTGGTGGGGGAGCTCACCCTATTTCCAATTGGAGCTTATATAAATCATAAAATATGATTTGATTGTTTATATACCAGGTGTCCGGTAGACTGCTTTATGAGATATTGTTTATTTGGAGTGGGGCTTTTAAAGGGGACAATTTATCTCTTGCAGCAATTTTATTGCAAATTATGATTTTTAATAACCTTTGCTCCTTGTATTGACAGAAACAAAGTTTATTCGGTATATATGGAAATGTAAGTCACACAGCATCAAAAACAGCTTCAAAAATAACATGGTTAATAATTCTTCACCCTTGGGAAAATGTATTGTCTGTCTAGAGGTGGCAGCACACACAGTTTAGACAGACATTTTCTGTACAAGTCTCTTCCAACAAGTTGAAAAAGTCAGTTTCCCTTGTGGTTTGTTTGACGAATTATAAGTAAAAAAATCGTATCCTCATTGAGTGATCCCCACAATGTCGCTTCCCAGGTTGTAAAAATTGGGCATGATCCCTGGCTATACGGCATTATACGTTTATGACTTCTGACAAGCAGACTCCCCCCCTCCCCCCAACAAAGACACTGACAATTTGGGAGACCGCCAACATAAGACAAGATAGCTCAGTTGGTAGAGTGCCGGTACGGTATTCCGGAGGTTGCAGGTTCAAATCCTGCTCCTAGTGCAAGTTTTCTTTGTTCACTTTGAAAGTTTACTCAAATTTACCTACCGGTAGTCAGTTTCCCTAGAAGTTTGTTTGACAAATTGTAACCTAAAAATGAGTTTGTGAAACTGCTAAATGCAAACTGCTGGTATCCTACAGTGTACAGTACAATCACAATATTTACTAGGAATCAAACTTGCTGGTCAAAGTACTATGAAGACACCAGCTGGACGGAACCATAAAAATATCTCCTGGCCATAACCAAGAATTAATGAGGAGTAAGAATGCAAGAAACAGTCATTAAATATAAACTTTGTCACCTTGCAGTACTTCACAGCCTGGGGGGGGGGGGGGGGAGCTTGTCTTGTAAATATCATTTTAAAAAGGTTTTCTGATTCATCAACAAAAGCCTCATCTTTTTCCAAGTATCTTTGAAGGATAGTTCTCATCAAAAGCAGCATTCAAATAAATGTTCAGAAACCATCCTCAGGCCCCCCCCCCCCCCCCCCCACCCCGATCTGGAAAACACGTCAAGACAAAATACTTGTAATCTACAAAGTGAGGACACAATTGTTTCAGATTCACCCCTACCTTTTCCACAACAAAATAATAAAAATAGGAATAAATATAGAAAAACTGTCTAGATGTTTACTTTTACCATGTGCGGGAAATCTAAGAATTTAATAGCAAACCTATCCTAGTATTTTACTATAAATGAATGTTATACAAAAACAGCAAATTTATGCAATTGTTCTGAGATCATTGAACCAAGGGTGATTAAAACGATCATTACAATGACTGCCTCTGCAAAATGTAATCAAAGTCACATGACTGTCACATGACTCTGGGACTAAAACTAATTGGTCATCTCACTGGTCATCAACTCATTGGTCATCAAGTTTAGTACTGACAAACTTGGAGATGAATTTAAACAATCAAATATATTTTCACAGATCACTACCTTTCTCATTTATAATGCACCTGCTGGTTGTTAATCAATCGTCAATGCAAGAGGTCAATATTAGCCTGACCCCATTCAAGCACCCACGTTTGATGCGCACACCTGTCCAAATTGGTATATGCCAAGGTGCATTATGGTAAGTGATGCCCGTATCCTTATTCCTTACGTCTTAGACCTCCAAGGAATTTGGTTTGAAGTGCGGAGAACAGCCCAGGGGTGTTTATAGCTGGTTCAATAGGACACAGAAAATGCATGTATCGTACAGCCCACAATTATAAGAACATTCTTCGGGTGTCCTCACTATAAACAATACAAATTATATGTATGACTACACAATCTGGGTCTATGCCAACAAAGATTAATTAAAACTTATCTTTGAATATCATTAAAAAAGTATCTGTGCCTTGTTCAAATACAAAATCAGAGAAAGGCCTAATGGTTAACTGTTGTATTGATCATTCCTTGAAAAGTCTATTACAGAAAACTGAAATCATTTAGTAAGGGGCTGTTTTTGGACTAAGAGTTTGACATTTTGAAATACATTTCTCCTAATGACGGTTTGTTCGATGAAATAAAACTACGACAAACTACATGTAAGAGGTGTGGTTTCAATTTCAATCCCAGAAGAATCTTTCTCAAAGATGTTCAGGATTAAAATGTCTGGCCCCTAACTTTTCATTTATATCACTGACAATGTACATGCACCTCAATAGTTAAAAAAAAATTCAATTTTCTATTTTCAGGTCCAGATTTTCACTGTGAGAATTAATTAGACCACGTTCCTATCAAAGACAGTTTTTAAATATTTATGGCCAACAGTTATTCATCAAAGGTATTATGATTTTACCAGCATTCAGGTAATACAAAATAATGGCATACATGCACCTCCTTCAACCAGATCCTTTCTACATGTATTTGTACCTTGCAGTTACAATGTAGAAATTGCAATGAACTCCGCCAACCCACAAAAAAAATCCATTTTAACAAACTGGCACGGAACCAACACATCGGATGTATCAATGACGTCAATGGAATCAAGAAACGTGATAGAAGATGCCATTGTCTTAACAAGCTGGTGTTTATGGGAGACGTTTCCCTCGGCCCTGGTCAAGGATAGCAAGCGCGGAGGTGACAAGACAATTAGCTTATGTTGACCCCTGCCAGAATGGCCTGTGAAGTATTAGCGTAATATCGCATTGGTATGACGAGGAGGGATTATATGGAGCATATGATACAGGTTTTTCTCCCTATAGATATTTGATAGGATGAAATTGACACAAACCAAACAATGGTTGAGCGTGTGATCCAAAGGAAAGGAAAGGAAGTCACACAAGTATACAAATAATGTAGAAACAAGTAGAAATAACTTGAGATTAGCAATTAGGCATGCAAACACGCTAGCAAGCAGGCTAACAAGTAGGCAATTGAGCCTTCCATACAGACAACTGCATGTACACTGTCATACAATCATTACATACACAAAAACACTCATTCTGCGGGCAATCAAGCAAACAAGCAACTAAGCAAGTTTACAAGCAAGAAGTTGGCAAAATGTAAAAAACAAATCCAATGTTGGCGGGTGTGGTCAAAAGTCTATGAACTGGTGCACAAAAAAACGTTATTGTCAACACATCTGCTAACAATGGACATCAACTATGGGGGGGGGGGGGGTCTAATGTTGAGGTGTCCCAAAGGTTTTGTCCAAGACTGTAGGAAAGTAAATCATGCTAAATCCAACTACATAAATCATAATCAGAACTTCAGTTTGCAGTAAACCTAACAATGTAAGTAATATGATATTACAGTTACGTTTCATTTACTTGAGTTTTAAGACTTAATTTGTTTAAAAACCGAGTTAATTGCAATATGTTATGAAATTTCAAAATGGCAAGATGTTTGTCGCAAATAACCCCCTCCACCCTTTCCTTTATTGCATTCAAATCCATTTATGTTTTGGCAATTTTCCAAATCCTTCAAGCCTTAATAATGACCCACGTAGAGTGAAAATATGCCATGTCAGTAAAACACAAGCACAATTTGGCCAGACATAGGAAAACAAAAACAAAAATACACCAAAACAGTCCTAAAAAATATATTCCTCCAAATGAATTCGTTTCCCAAGATAATTTATCCCTCCTCCAAATTTGTCCGATTGGAGGCAGTGAATATCATCGACTATACAATGTAAATGTGCAGTTGGGTCCCAGGTGTTTTGCCGGATTTGTAGACACCTCCACCAACCAACAACCAATTCTCATTTCGGTTTGAGCTGACACCATACCGACACTGTCCAGTAATTAGTATAGCCACAACATACATGGGTGGGTGGGCGGGATGGCGGGCGAGTTTGGAGCATAATCAACAGAATGTGAGAATTGGGGGGGGGGGGGGGGGGGGGGGGGGGTTGGTTATGTACAAGGAGGGGCAAATTTGTTTGTAATGTATTGATGCATTTAATGTCTGTGTATGCATTTAATCTTTTTAATCCTTAAGTTGGAAATGTTAGGCCAGCTAATTCTGTTGATTCATAATCTTTTAATTTGTTTGATTACTTACTTTAATTAGTTCCTGCCCAGCTATTTACTGATAATTACTGATATTCAGCACAATGGGGCTAGTGTAAATGTGATAAACCTGACACTTAAAATAATTAATTGATCATTTTTTGTTGTAATTTCAGACCTAAACTGTATTCCTCTAAACCAATCATAACGGGCAAAAGTGTGGAGATTTAGAAGGGTAAAAAAAAAAAGGAATTCTAAATTCATTTGGGAAATAAATTCTACGCTTGATACAGCATATTGTATTTTATTCACATGTGCAATTATTTATGTGTTGTGGTGTTTCGTATGCTGTGACTGTGTACAAAGTACAAAGTACAAAGTACAAAGTACAAAGTACAAGAAATATAAAATGACATTCATGTCAACACGTTTCTTTGGAGTCATGCCAATAAATTGTGAAATGAAGGATTAAATTTACAATGTGAAAGTGAAAATAAAAAAATGGCAATCGAACTGAAATGGTACAACTTAACCCTTTGTGTACAGAAGACGTCCTATGCCACACAAAAAAACAGTGCCACCAGGCCGGATGATACCGTTTGCTGCTGTCTGTGCAGTTTTAATCCATTGTTGGATTATTGTGTATGTTACGCTTGACTACACCAACACATTGTGGCCGTTTCGCTTGGCTGCCAGAGCCGCCGCGACACTCCGATGTCTCCCGTAAAAAACGTACTCAATGGGTTAAACCACCATGATTTCCAATAAAAATTAGGACAAAAGAAGGCTATGAATCAGAGCCACGCTGTGCCTAGCATTAATGGGCATTTCAGAGATGACAAAAGACTCTTTCACAAAATGTGACAACAGTGACTTAAACAAAACAAAAACATAAAACTGTATCAGAACTTTTTGTTTGTATAATGTATTTCTTTCTGTACGTTTATCTGTGATCTGGGTCAAGTCATTTTTTTTTGCAAGATTATTATTAAATTTATTACTTTCATGAATGTAGCCCCTGCCCCCCCCCCCCAGCCCCTCCCCCCCCCCCACCAAAAAAAGGGCTAAATTAATGTAACCATAATTGTCCACAATTTTAGCAATACTGCGCTGGCAAATAAGGCAGGTGTCCACTTTACTTTCGTTTTTCAATCGTAAGGATAAATTTCATAATGTAAGCAAGTAAAATAACACTGATACATTGTAAATTGTTTGCACGGTGCCCTCAACTTCAAAGAGTCCTACCCCCCCCCCCCCCCACCTTCTCCCCACTAATTCCAGCAGACTAGCTACAAGCCTGCCACAATATTTCTGGTTGCATTGATTTTTTGAATATTTTTATACATTACTAGATTCTGGGGATTTATGACGATCTCCACCACAGCGTAGACGATCCGAGTTCCTCAACTGGTTACAAGATCACATACTTACTACATCCACCATCTCAAGTCATCTTAAATGTCTGTGATAATATAAACAGTATCTGGCCTAATAATCATGGTGAAGCTGAATACCAGACCAGACGACCATTTTATGTATCAACTCTTACAAGCCTTAGATCTACAATTCCTCACTCCTCTAAAAGAAAAAAAAAACAGGAAGCAGGCTCAACCAAAATAAACAAATAATCAAAAACAGCAAAAAGCAAGGGTAAATTAAATAAACAATATATAAACAATAAATACAAATAAACACAAAGGAAATCATGAAAGATCCAACCATCTTTTGTTCTTAACAGATTAAACATATCTGCAATTATCATGAGCTGTTTGAACTAATAAAATAAGCCCCGACTACTACCGACTTTGGGTTTCTTAAGTGGGTTAACAGGTCAGAATTAAACCCTTGATCCCGGGTATTTATAATGGGGCATCGGTACGTTGGGCCGGCTTGTGCAGCCAAGAGTAATGCACACAATAACCCAACAAAGGATTGGAAATACAGAAAATGCAGCTTTAGCCGGCAACGGGCCAGGTGTCAATTTTCAAACCAAGGCGATACACTTAATTCAACCGGGTTCAATGGGTTAAACAAAAAATTCAACTGCTATCTTGGCAGACTTATGGTTTTGAGGTCAATCTAGTTGGATAGTTTGGCATCTTGCTCATATTTCATAGGACGATCCTCTCCTGGAAAACAATCGGCCTACAGATGAGCATCTAAGATGCTGTCCTTCACCCCTCTGGAATGCCATCAGCCAGACAGATCTCAGTACTGAACATAACTTGGGCAGCCGTGGGATCCCATGCATGCTTGCTGGAGGGACACCCATATAAGGGAACAGCCAATGAGCCAGCTACACAACACGATAGGGAGACTGATAGGGGGGTATGATGAGATGTCAAGCCGATTGTCCAAAGCATAAAAATCAGTCTATGGACTAACAAAATAACTTTGCAGTTTTGCTTAGCATAAAACAAAATTAATGAATTGAATAAAAAGCAGAGCCACTGATGTAAGACATCCACTGTATTACTAAACGCTACACGTTTGCCTGCTGTCCCCATCTGTAATTGTGTTTCCTCACTTGTCAATTGTTTTCATCATTTAGCCTTTGAGGACAAACTCTCACCATCTGAACTATTACAGGCCATTCCATGTAGCATGCAGTTTGTAAGAGTACATTTTTTACATCAGAAATACTCTTTTTGCAGAGTTGAAAGGAAACTGACTAGAGCGGAAATGGAACTTCCAAACTCTGGATTACCATGCATTGTGATTTGTTTGACAGTCTCTTAGTAGCTACTGACTATGCAAAGATGTGATGTCTTGTTGGTATGTACGGTATAAGACAACTTTGTGATTGAAAGGGTCAGTTATTTGCTATACACGTGTATCTATAGACCAGCTGCCTCATCAGACAAATTCAAGGGCTCCAGGCAACATATGAAGCACGATATGGGGCAAAGGGAACCCCCCTCTTTTGTGTTGGTCATTGTGTTCCCGGAATCTCAGGAATTCTTTTAAGAAATCTAGGGGGGATGTGTTAGTTAACAATAGTCTGCAGTGTGTTTAGGGTATAGGGACAAAAGGGGGGTACCCCTATGCCCCACATATCGTGATGGGTATCCCAGGCAACATGCTTTGGGCATAACAAGGACACATCCATTTTTTCAGAACAGAACCCAGGCTGCCAAGAGAACTAAATCATGTGGTTCATGTCACACCATTACAATCAGAATATGCCTGCACATTCCTGTCACCTACAGAGAAATTGTTTTCTACAAAAATAAAAAACGGTCAAGTTGGAAGCGCTTACCTCTACTTTGATGGTCTTGTCTCCTGAAGTCTGCAACTCCAGGGAGAACTCCTTACCCAGTGGCACCTCGACTTTGGTAGACTTTATGTCCTTCTTGGCACCATACGGATAGGAAGATGTCTTGGAAGAGCTGGATGTGGGGGTTTCAAACCTCGACGTGGCAAGTTTAGAAGGCACATTTTGAGATGGTAGAGGTGTGGAGGAAGACGTAATAGAGACCTTGGAGCTCTTAGGAGTAAAAGCTATGGCAGGATTGTGGATGTTCCCGAACGCAAACGGCTTCGGGATGACTGGTGAATCAAAGAGGGTCTTGCTGATGCTCCTTTTTGGGGAGGAAGGGGCGGAGCCTGCAGGGCTTTGTGAGGGCGTGGTCCCACAGCTGCTACCACTACAACTGCCTCCAAATTTACTGGCCGCTTCGCTGACTTTGCCTTGGGTCCCTGAAACCAAATCAATTTTGTTTTCATCTGTTACTTTTTTTATTTATATTTAATGGGAATTATTATTTAATGGGAATTATTATTTAATGGCAATGCAATTTTTCGGGGGGGGGGGTTAGGTATATAAAGCTTTGATTGGAATTTGACTGCATGTACACCTTTCAAAATAAATTGATATTTTGAGCCTTATAACATATACAACATACCGAGTGGAGTAAGCACCTGGGGGGAGGGGGAACCTGGGGGTTACACACATTTTTTCAAAGGGGCACTGAAAGTAAATAAACTGCGGCTCCAATTTTGTTTGTACATTTCAAGATTTCAAATTGGGGAACCCGGGAGGGAGGGGCACGGATGTCAGATGGGGGAACATGCCCCTCCCCCTCCCCCATTTACACCACTGAACATACCTATTAAAACAAGTTGTTTCGGAAAAGTGTCGGAAAATAATAAACCCACTGACCTTTGAGAGCCCTGTCCTTGACTTTGGTCTTCTGGCTAGGTGTCTCACTTCCAGAGAATTTACTCTTCAAATTGTCCAGTTTGGATCCTGAAGAAACTGCGGAGACAGAGTACTTCCCTTTGCTAGTTTCTGCCGTCGGTGTGCTGAACTTAGACAATCGTGAGCTCAGCAAACTAGCGTCTTTAGTTTCTTTCCCGTTCTTGTCCAGCTTTGAGGACGATGTAGTTGCAACAGGTTTCGTTTTGGCAGACTCCGTGGTTGGTGTGGTGAACTTTGACATTCTTCCACCCAAGGCGCTTTCCTTTTTGTTCTTCTCATTCTCTTTTTGAGTCGTGTCAAGTCTGGACGGAGTTGAAAACTTGGACGTACCTGGTTTGGATTTACCAGGGTCTGCGGATACTGATGATGAAAGTTTCGACACTGGTTTAATACTGATGTCATTGTTGTTGTTTTCCTTTGGAGGAAGTAATGAGATAGGGGAAGACTTGGACGGTATAATTTCACCTTTTTTTACTTTGCCCGATGCCCAAGAGGTCGTTGACCTCAGCATTGTGGTCTTATTCTCCTTATTGTCTGCCTCGGTTTCACTTCTCTTGGCAAGCAAAGTTTCCCTCTTCTTTTCTGGAGCATCTATGTTCTGGAACTTTTCGGAGGCCTTGTTAGAGTCTAGTTTCCTTGGAGTTTCAAACTTTTCCGTTGTGGAGAGAGTTTTTGGTTTATTGCTGGATGAATCAGACGGCTCGTCATCAAGTCTGAGCGTAGTCTTGGCTTCTATTTCCAAGTTGATCTTCGTTGGTTCTTCATCAGTTGGTGATATTTTGAGTTCAGGTTTACTGAAAGACACATCTGTTGAGGAAAGTAAACGTGGAAATTATTATGAACATGTCTTTTCTTATGGTTTATTTGTCTGCAACTTCCAAATTTAAAAAAAAAATATGAAAAAGAGCAAGTGAGACAGTAAGATAGTTGTACATGAATTTTTCATGCAGTCCCCAAATTTGAACAAAACTGTTGTCAACAGAGGGAGCTATTACAAATAATCCAGAGTGCTGATAATCTAGACCTATCCGTGTGGTATAAATATTCATGAAGTGACATCATGGTGACAACTCCAGTGAAACTCTATCCTCTTATCAATCTCATATCAGGGAAGCAAGCTGTGCACAAATGCAATAGAATGTACTGAACAGGCACAGGTATCACGGGTGTAATGCAAGCACAATCTCCCTTAAAAACAGTTTGACACAGATCTTACAGCAACAATTTCAAATTTTGGCCTAGAGATACCTAATTAAATAGATCAGTCCTGAAAAGTAATTACTTAAACTCAAAATAGAAAAATTCAAGACTTTGAAAAAATTTTGGGTTAGAATAACCATAATGATTATTTGCCTTCGAGAAAGAACTTGCTTAACTTAAAAGATAGGCCATGCAATTTTGTTTATTTTTTAATTATTTTGTTGATTTTTTTATTTTTAAGCACAAATTCAAGAAAAGGAAATGTATTGGCTATGCTTCAACATATATTCGGGTTAGGATTTGGCATATCGTGATATGTTTCTTGGTACATTTACACAGTTGGCGTACTGTTAAGACATCACAAGCCAGTGACATACAAGCTGGTATTTAAATTGAACATGCTGCGTTGATGTCATCTCATAAATATTCATCACATGGGTACCTGAGCATCAAGCTGTCCTGAGAAAATAAAATTACAGCTGAGGGCTCCCTTCATATTAGATGGGACAACATTTTAAAAAAGGAAAATTAATCAGATGTCATTTTTGGCAAGTAACGACATACAATTAGCACTATACCATACACTGAGTTTGAATGACATTGAAAAACAACTTTGTAGGCATCAATAGACAATTACATGAGGAATCCTCTCACAACATGTGGGAAATAATTTGAACAGTAACGTCGGATTGCTTTCAACACCAGAGGGAGCCATACGCATATTTTTCAACCGGTAGGGATATTTTGAGATATTTGTGACACCTTTTCAACAGAGGGCGCTATCCCTATAGAAACCAGAGTATGGAGAATGGCAGGACTTTTCCATTTTTTAAGCATGTAAAACTAAATCTTTTGGGATGGAACTGACATTATATTTTTTCTTTTTGCCTGATTGTACACAAACTTTCACAAACACAGTAATCACATAAACAGATAACAAACATGGAATATTATATAAAATTTGATATAGAGGGAATGGTTTGTTGCGTCGCTTTGTCAGGCAATTCAGCCCCGGCGGCAAAATGAAGAAGCCTGTTCCGTGACTGACTTTTGACCCCTCCTTTGTGGCAAGTGATACAATGCGCACAGCATTCTCCAAACTCTGGATCTTTCGGATTTCCCTAAATGCTCCGAGTGTTACTCATTCATGCAAACATAAATTGCAACAAATAACACATATCAACATTCACATCTCCAACAGTGCTGACATAACCTTGCAAAGAAATACATTTACGTTACACATACTTTACAATATATCTTTCTATTATAAAAAAAAAACACTTTAACTAAAAAAAAGAGATAGAAAACAACACATTAAACAAGACAAATGTTTACATAATCATACTGTACAGTTACTGCTATGTATTACAAAAATTACATACATTACCACAGAAACAAAATGCCATTGTAGAAACAAAAGAAAACCAAGAAACATTCATTTGGGGGGACGGGGGCGGATAAAATTCATGCTGTAGTGATGCAGCCTATTTTCCCCAATTTTGATTTAAAAGTTTAAGACAGCATGCAACAAATTAATAAATGTAAATACAAAGTCAACTAATACTCCGTTTAATAATAGGTGAACATCAAAATGTCCTTTTATTTCGGACATAAAAAGAAATGACAAAAAATATCACAGCAAGAAATTTCAAGTTGTTCAAACTATCCATCCTCAATAAATACATAATTGTAAAGTTATACTGATTGGCACACGTTAACAAATGTTTCCTGTACATCGTCATAAAAACATTCAAATCCTTCTCCATTTGCAATCCGCCTAAGATCTACTCTGTATTAAGTTGCAACAGACTAAAGCTCATTAACATATTCCACATTACAATGTAAGTCTGGGTGTGAGCCATACAATGTCTGCATCTGCTAACATTTTCTCACCACACTAACAAATGGCAAGATTGTTTTTCTACAGTTAAAACTTTTAAAACCTCAATAAAATAGAAAATATTGTTTTTTTATTGCCACAGACTGTTTACAGCAAGAATAAATAATTCTGGCAAGTTTCTCAGATATATTTCAGAGTATTTTGAATTCATCGGCTACAAATAAATCCCATAAGAGCCCCCACCATTTAATACATAGCTCCTCCCACAAACTTTGTTCAGCAATTCCCAAAATCCCCTAACAGCACAAATAACTAAGATCTTGAGCACTAAATAGTAATAACGATATTATGCATTTACAAGTATAAAAAGAAAAAACGATACTTTGATATATTTTTTTTCATGCAGATATGTAACTACTACCATAAAAAATAGTATTGAATTGGTTAAAATACTGATATCAATACCAATATCTTTATTACCTCAATTACTTTATTATCTCAATTTCTTTAAAAAGTCTGGGATTCCATGTTACAAGGGCTTCATGTCCAGATAGATATAGGCACATTTCCATGATCCCATCCACTCTCTTTAAACTATTTTTTTATCCAACTTTTTCATTCAAGTTAAACATTTAAGGATAATTTTTTCAGCACCATGTGAAATTCCTCTACTGTAAAGCTTCTGGTAAAAACTCAACTTGACGTTGCAATCAGTATGCTCTGATGATCTTCAGGACACTTGTCCAAATCTTGTCCAAAAAGTGTTTTCCTAATTTCCTACAACAACCTGCTGACACACTCTACTTTATAAAACTAACATGAAAGCTTGTATGACTGTCGAACAATCGTAAAGGCATCCTCAATCCTCTTAATAAGTAGTGTTATTTAGCCTCCGAGTACAAATAGGTGGGGGCTATGCACTGCACTTCCCAGCCCACATGACATCACACTTACAATGAGCATCCTGTTGAGGTCAGGTCTTGTCATTTGAATTCAATGACAATAAAAGTACAAAGCGTCTACTCATGCCTATCCCAGAACAAAGCCTTGCCCTTCATGTGACATCAGATGCAGTCTCTATTCCAAAATGTCTATTTACACTTTAACGATCCTAGTGCTCTTACTTGAATGTGAATAGGTTCTATATCATAAATTGAATAGACACCCAGGACACTACCATAAAAAGAAAAAGAGTATTTAAAGTATTTACAATGCATTGTTAAACAGGAGGTTTAACTTATAGTTTTCAATTTTTCTCAAGAAACCAAGAAACTACTTAACCCCTTGCGTACGGATGACGCCAAATGGTGCAAAAGAACCAGTGGCACCAGGCCGGATGACGCCATTTGCCGCTATTTGTGCAGTTTTAATCCATTGTTGGATTATTGTGTATGTTTCGCTTGGCTGCAAAGGCCGGCGCGACACCCCGGCACCTCCTGTAAATGACCGTACTCAAGGGGTCAATCAGGAAAATTGTATGACTGATGATCCACTATTGCTTCTCAGTGATAAACCCAGAGAACTGCAATGTATTTCTAGGAACGTGGTTGATGAATAGTTGGCAAACTTCCTTTCAGATTCTTCAAGCTTCTTGCTGAACATCCGAGACTCCAGAGAGACGACGCCTTCAGACTCAGCCATAAGTCTAGCCTTGAATTAAGGCTGTACGTGCTGTCTCGGCCCGCACATACCCGGCCAGTAGGCCTAGCTGTACGTATACAGCGAACACCACCGATCCGTGGCACGCACGGTGCCTGCAGTGCTTGTGTACACGCACTGCCCCCATACCATCCGTGCCGCGAGGAGCAGAGCCTTGATGATACTGTTTACTTCCGGGTTTTTCCATTATGTTAATGAATGAAGCTATTTTTATCACGCGCGATCCGATTGGTCCTAAATTCCAAAATTGAAACGTCATGTTGAATTATTCATAAAACATACGCGCGTGAAAAACATGCCTTGGTCCACAAAATTCCGGTAGCTGATTGGACATTCATAAATGCATAATTCAGATTCAGCTACACAAACCAAGAAGCGATTAGCCATTGGGAAAAATACGTTATTCATACTGGATAATTTACATATCCACTGATCACCCGTTCCCCCCATTCGCTCCGGTATTCCATCGCAAAATAATGATCAACATAAAACAGAATCATCAAGGCTGTGCTCCCGGCTGAAGACTCATGCGTGTGGGTACCGGGTGGTGCGTGTACAGCATATACTATGCTTGTATATGCGAGCAGATCGTGCGTAGCTAGCTGGGGGACCGCAGGCTGAGACAGCACGCACAGCCTTGCATTCAAGTGTCACTAGTACTCCCAATCACATCTCGGCAGTTATCTACCAAGATATGTCATATTCCCCCATTTCGTCCATTCAAATGGGTGCATTGCTCATAATTTGGGATACTTTCCCTTAATATCCACAAGCTAACATTCTAACATTGACATTCTGTTCTACTACATTCAAGGAAAGTGGGAGTCTAGGTACTAAATCAGGGGACTAAACAATCAAACAAAATCCACTACTTTTCTAGACCTTTACATCATAACATACAGTACGTGCAATGATTGGCATTTCCATAGAAGGTCATGGAGATGATAGATAAATCATAAATCTGTATAGATTACATCTCAGAACTTTTTCAACTCTAAATAAAAACCAAATATATGACTTACAATGTCACTATTTTCCAAAATTTTCCAAACTTTGTTCCATTTCCTTCAGCATTTCTATAACTTTCTTTCTGGATTTACGTGACGTTTTAACAATTCATGCCTTTCCAAATAATTTTATGTCTTTTCTAGGATTCCTATGATTTTTTCTAAGATTTTCACAACTTTGTCCAGGATTTTCATGAACTTTTCATGAATGTCCATACATTTTTCAATGAGTTCCAAGACTCTTTTTAGTATTTTCAAGATTCTTCCTAGGATCTCCAGGACTTCTCCGGAATTTCCATGATTTTTCTTCTGGAAACCCATGACTAATGTTCTAACGGGATGATTAGCCTTAGGAGGTGCGAGAACCAAGAGACTGACCGGTGCGAGGGGGGCTAGGTTTGGCCGAATCAGAGGACTTAGCACTGTCACTTTTCTCTTCCTTACCACCACCTTGGATTAGATAAGAGGAGGAAAGAGAGGAAAGAAATAAAGACGTAGAATGATAAAAGTTGAGGATGGGGAGAGAGAGAGAGAGAGAGAGCAAGTGAGATGGAGTGATGATGTGGGAAAAGAAGTAAAGTCAGAGGATCCTGGAACAGCTCTCAAACTGCATAATATACCATGTTATTTTTGTTGTATAGTGAATATTCATTATCACCTTAGGGGTCATTCAAAATTGCCAATGTTTTAAAAAATAATTTCCCAATTTTTTTTACCAACCCACCCACCAACGCACCCCAATTTTCTTTTCTTTTAAAAATATTGATTTTCCATTCAATAAAAAAGTAATAAAATGTCCAGTTCAGCGACGGAATGTTGCAACTGTCAGTCTCCCCACTTGAACATGTGCCCCGATCGCATCTTGTGTTTCATTAGTTGATAGAATGTGGGGAATGATTGGTTGCCATGGCTGCAGTCATTTTAATAGGCAAGCTTTTCTTTTGTTTTTCTTTCTTTCTTTATTAAAAAATGGAATTTTGATTTTAAATATTTTCCACCCACCCAAAAAAAAAAAAATCGAAATTAGAAAAACATTGCATCACGATGGCTTGTCTTATGGTTTCCCTCCGACTTGCTGCATATGCAAATTCATCATGAATATTCATCACATCATTGGGGAAAATGGGGATATTCACCTTCTAAACTTTTGTCTTGCATCTTTATGACTCCTGAATTTTCATAACACTCATATATTCAACAATGCACGCAAACTATTGAAAATTCTGTGCATCCTCTGAAAGAAGTGTACATATCTCATACAAACATCTGAATAATCAATGTGACATCACGAATATTTACCTTCTAGTTTCTGCCTCAGGTTCCGCAGTGCACCACGTATCAGTCGCTTCTCACCAATATCGACTGCATTCTCCAACTGCATGGAAACAAATGACAAGGTGATCTTCTCTTTAAAGTGAAAGAACGTCAGGAGTATCATCATCTTTTCCATACAACTTATGAGTTAGTCTCAACAAGACTGGCCGACAAATGTTAATCAAAAATACCTTATAAACTAAAAGTGTGGAATTATGAATGCAGCCCGATCAAAATATGACAACAATGTAATTTGACAACTGCAAAGACTGAAATCAGAGACACCCTCCCCATCTAGGCTTTTAATGTTGATAAAAAAGACAAATTCTGGTGCAGCATTATTATTATTTTCTTTAATAGGGGAAGAGGGGGCCGAGTTGGTGGATGGGTTTGGGGATTGACAGGTCACACCCCATGTTGACAGGCCACACCCCATGTTGACAGGTCACACCCCATGTTGACAGGCCACACCCCATGTTGACAGGCCACACCCCATGTTGGATTTTTCATCATTTATCTTGTAAGCAAACGATATGAGCCAATTCGTCCCTGTGCATATTGTATATGTTATTACATGTACGTATGTCAAGTATGAAAGCCTCACCAACCATATTAAATACACCCCCTCCCACTACCTTGTCTGGACCATTTTACAATTTTGGCCAAAGTTGGCACCCAGACAAGGGGACTACACTTCTAACAACCAGTGACTCAATACATATACGTAAATGCATACAGAAGGGGGGAGGGGGGGTGTCATACTTTAAAGAAATCAAAATACAAAAAAATAGGATTATAAATGGTTGTAAACCAATGATGAAAACATCATTTTGAGCCCTGGTGCGGGGGCCATGGCAAGCAATTTTTTAGCCGCGTCGTATCGCAGACGGGGCTCTATAAGCGCTTAGTTTTATTGTTATTCTTCTTCTTCTTCGCCTTCTTCTTCTTGTGCCAAATTCGTTTTCACGACACGGCTCAACAGAAGAGGGCGCTACAACATTTACTATGCTTTACTGATTCATAGGTGGACGACGCGGCTCCTGCACGAATTCGTGCTTGTTTTTTTTTTTACTTCTGATGACGTCATCACAGCCAAAACAAGGTATTTTGATGGGCGGGGGGAACACAACATGATTTGTTTGGTTCCAATGACTTAGAAACAAAAACATCAAAGTATTCTTTTCTCATGTATTCGCCATCGTTACAGAACTATTTGTAACATTGTTCCTATTTTTAATTTCTGTAAACCTTAAAAAGGCACACGTTGCCCTGAAATCACCCAAATTACATCTCATTGGTTTGTTACCTAACCTATTTTCACGGTCCGAGTGTAGAAATTAGACCATAATGTGTAATGTGTAAATATATGGAGAAATGGGGAATTGATATCCGGTCATTCAGACTGGTGCCGTACATATGTAGTGCAGCCGGTAAACCAAAACGCCAAGGACACCAAATCTGACGGTCCGACTTTTTCAAACCAGACTGGCGTCCCTGAAATTATTTTCGTGAATGATTTTTAGACAAACGGCGCATTTTCAGGGGATGGTCGTGTACATATTCTACTTTTAACCCTAACCCCCTAGGATGTGTGGAAATTCGTATTGATATTGATGGATTCAGCAGGGTTAGGGTTTTAAATGATCTCTCCTACTATAGCAATTTTAGGGTGAACACTTTTTGTAGCCCGATTGGGCGACCTCTGAGGCAGTGTGTCGCTCTTTTAAGCACTGGCATTATGGGTCTCCTATTAACCCTTTGCGTACGGATGACGTCTGTGGATGCAAAAAATAAGTGCCACCAGGCCGGATGATGCCATTGGCCGCCGTTTGTGCAGTTTCAATCCATTGTTGGATTATTGTTTATGATACGCTTGACTGCACAAACACATTGTAGCGGTTCGCTTGGCTGCCGTAAAATACCGTGCCCAAGAGGTTAATGGCCTGTTGTGTAACTGTTCAATTTTTTTTCCTTCTTACTAATTTCTCCAGCTCCTCCGGATCTTCAATCTCATCGTAAGACACATTCTCCTGCACATCTTTCGTCAGTGTCAACTCCTCAAGAGCTGCCCTGTCAATCAGGCTACTCCGCCTCCGATCCTTCTCAGACAACCAGATGTCTGCATCCAGTCCTTCCGACAGACGCCTAGCTCCGGGGTAGTCTGGTACCTCTAGGTCTTCATGATCACGGAGCTCCTTGATGTGGGCACGGATCTGGGTGCGCTCCCCAAAATCTTCCGTTGTTGCCAACTGTTGAATATGGAATGCATCATAAAAAAAAAAAATTTAGTATCATGCCCTTATTAAAATGAGAAGGGCGCCGGCCTTTTTTTCTTGTTTTCTTAATTTATTTTTTTAGATCCACCCCCAATTTTTTGGGGCAGAGACTGACCAGGAGACATTCCTTCTTTTCCCTTGCATTTCTTATTTAAATGAGAAAAAAGGATGCAGCCGTTAAAAATCAAAGCAGGCAGGGACACTAAAGATGGTTTTTATTTTATTATCCTTAATCCAGGATAAGCGGAAAATGACTGGATATCATTGCATTTGAAAAGAGAAATCTCGCTCACAGGAATAATTTGTGAATGAGCCTAGATCATACCATTCTCTCAAGCAAAGCGATATCATCAATTTGAGTGAAGTCAACAACGCCCGTCATGTCTCTTGGGAACTCCACTGACTCCACGGACACTGCAGGGATCTGATCCTGTCCAAAAAGTCAAACAGGAAAATGAGCAGATATTTGTGTCAACCACAAAGCAGGCTAACAGCAACTAGCATCAACTATTGTTTGTTCTTTGTAATCATGTAAGTAGAGTATTGAATTGAATTGAAATGGTTTATTGCAATAGAAATTGTCATCGCTCCATATGCCGAATTCAGACAAGTTTACAATAAATACAAAATGTTATTATCCTAAAAACACTTATTAAAATTCCTTGCATATATATAAAAAACTGCTATTATTAATATATACAACAAGAATGACATTAATAAACAAGGGATTTGTTCAATATGAACATTATAAAAAAATAACAAAGTGGACAAACTAAAGTGAAATTCAAGACAAACCCAAAAGTGAATTGAGAATAATACAAAGGCTGATGGCAGCCTTCTATTTATATGGGGAGGACCCTGATGAAGACATTATGCCAATTATTTTAAGAAGTGAAGGTGCCACCACGTACATTACAATCAAAACCCTCCCCTCCCCCCACCTTTTCACAACATTCTTACAGGGGAAAGTTTGGCAATTTTGTACCCCTCACCCCTCCCCAGAACCTGGATACGCTACTGTACCTCATCATGATCAGGATTCTTCTTCTTCTTGTAATTGTCCTCCTCCTTATCGATGACTTCTTCTGCTGCCTCTGAAGACAAACAATACAACAACGCAATAACATGAATGCAGTCTCAATAACTGACAAGAAATAAAATACAGCATTCCCTCAACTGCGCTCCCGTGTGGATCATTTTGAAAGACAAAAAAAAAGGTCTGTCCTCAAAATTCCTCATATAACAAAGCAGACAACCAAAACGAAAACAACAAAATCAAGTTAGGAAACACACAAATAAAGCACACAAACCGACAAGTTTCCCGTTTACTTTGTAAACATTTTCATTCTATGTTCTAATAAATCTTGGCATTTGAAGGCTGGGACATCCTAACAACTTATCCTACAAATATGAAGCTTTTTCTTTGCACATCAATGGTTTAGCTTTTCCTGCTTGAACAAGTCATGACACTAGAAACCTAGGGGATGACTGTGTTTACGATAGATAAATATCACACGATGGTGTTTACAGCTAGATATAAACAGGCTGGCATGGATGACTTTTCTGCATGGCAATAAGCTACTGTAGTCAAATATTGGATAACTGCTACAAGGAATAACACAGAAAAGACTCTTCTTTGGACTTTACTTTGGATGTTTATGACCTGAAGACATCCTCACTATAAATGTATTAGCTCTGACAGATGCAATTTGATTGAACCTATTCAGTGTTTGTGTCTGTTCATCAGACTGCAATAAATTTGGAACAAGCCAGTGAGTCAGAACAGGGGAAGATTTTGCCTGCATAGCTCAGAATAATGCTTATAAAAAAATCACTATTTACTTATCAAAGGAAGTATCCAATAAGAGCAAAACTTTGTGTAAAGACACACATTTTTTTGTACTTTACAAAATTATAACATGGCAGACAGGGGAGGGGGTTAACCCCTTGAATACGACTTATATAATGGGGTGCCGGTATGCCACACGGGTTTGTGCAGTCAAGCATAACACACACAATAGGCGAACAATGCAATGAATACGCAGAAGAATGCGGGTATAGCAGTCAACCGGCCGGGTGGTTTTCTCAAACCGCAACTATAGCCGACATCCGTATTCAATGGGTTAAGCAGGTACAGGCAATGATTTTTCCCGTTTCTAAAATGTCACTTTTCCATTTGGGATAATCCTGCAATCCATTTTAGCAATCAGAACCGAGTTGGAAAAAACAAACAGTTTTATCTTTGTAATGTGTGCCATGGTACACATAGTTCATGTTAAATGAAAGTGGGTGCACAATCTTTTTGGTTAATCATTTTGTTCACACAAAATTTACTCTAAAAAAAAATGATGTAACTTAATTATGTTAGGAAGTGACAAATTTGTATTTCCTTCTGCTGTTGTTTCGTATCTCTCCAGTACACACATTACGGGGTTTGCTCCCGAACTCAAATTCCATTTCAACGGGGGAATTCTGTTAATTTCCATAATTTTGGACTGAAGCGGAAAATCATTGGCCCTAAGCAGGGACTATGAAGAGGGGGAAAGAAAACAGGCAAGTAAACAAGTAAACAAGTAAACAAGTAAACAAGTACACAAGTACACAAGTACACAAGTACACAAGTACACAAGTACACAAGTACACAAGTACACAAGTACACAAGTACACAAGTACACAAGTACACAAGTACACAAGTACACAAGTACACAAGTACACAAGTACACAAGTACACAAGTACACAAGTACACAAGGGAGGAGGAAATCTGCCAGTTCCTCTTTTGCCAAGCACCCATCCCTCATCCTCCAATGCCCCAAACTCTTATCCCTAGTTGCATCCGACATTAATGTGTCCCATGATAGACCCAATCTCTCTCCAATCATCCACACACTGTGATTACATCTAGCAACTCCCTCAAGATGTCTCAGGTATGTCATCCCCAAATACTTGACAGGACATGATATGCAACATGATACAGTGAGCTGTCTGGGCCTGGCTGGTCTACCATATTCAGCAGGGATACGAATCATAATGTCCAGAACATTCCATGACAGTTTTATTAACGAAATAAAAAAATCAGGTACAAGTTGCCAATTTCTCCCCAAGAGCAAATCTTTTGGGACATGATGAATATTTTCTTACATGTTTACCCTCCTTTTTAATTGTTTTATTTTCAAGCAACTGGTCTTTAAGGTTGTTTATACTCTTTATAAAAAGTATTTTGTGACGCATTAGGGACCATTCAAAGCTATCAACATTTTCACAGTAGCAGAGTACTATTTTGATTTTGGTTTGTATTCATTTGTTCCTTAATCCTAAGTTCAGATTTATAAAATATCAACACTTTCAAAGTAGTACATATGCTACTCTTTGTACTACTGTTAACATCATTTTGGATAGCCCATGGATTCACCCTAACCCCCACGAGGTATTCTCTGAGCACCCTGCCAAATGCAACAGAATGCAACACAGCTGAAATAAGAACCCTGCCAAATGCAATGTTGCACTGTGCTGGAGGCGTATGTGCAACTTGAATGCAACAGAATGCATTAGACCAGGAGACATGCCTTGACTGCTACATGTAAATGCAACAACTTTTAGGGTTAAGGAGGGGGTGGTGAGAACTCTTTTACAAATGTCTGCATTTTGCTGCTGCAAATTAAAATAATTAAATTAGGTGGCAAAATGTGCGCAAATCATGAACACCAGCTGGGGCTAGTTTCACAAAGCTCTAAGATGTGTGGTAACTTGAGCTGTAATGCACAACATGTCGCAACTTGCAATGCATCATACGAACAATTTCACAAAACTTACGAGTTGAAAGCAAGTTATCATTAAGTGTCTTTTCAAAGTTTTATGGCATGACAAGCAATGAAACAAGACCAATAGCATGTGATAATGTAAGATATGTGTACAGTATGTGCGATTTTACCTCAACAAATTAGTCGAAAATTCTAGTCAAACAACTGTTTGTCTCGAGCATTCAAATCAAATATCATCGACCACCATACTAATTTCACGATTTGAAACTGTTTTACATAAACTCAGAGTACTCTTTGCTGGTAACCAGATACATGTAGCTTTTTCTTGTACAGTGAATACATAAAAAATCTGCTTGAGAATGTAAAGACAATTTCTTATTGTTTTCTAAAATTGATCATGACCGTCACATAAAGGCCCTTGGCTTGCTCCTGGGACTTCTCCTTTCAAGTTTGGACAAAATTAGTAAAAGGCATTTTGCATGTTTTTCATTAAATGAACCTAATGACCTCTGACCCAAATCTTCATACACCCCTTGAAGAGCCGAGTTCGGGAAAAATGGACCAAAATCAGCTGAAGAATATACTTGTAGGCAAGGCATTGCATTATGTAAAGTTCCATTGCATGACCTTAACATGACCTTTGACACCTCTTTACACCTCACATGAAGTAGGGTCCAAATTCTCCTGACCAGCTTTGGCCAAAAATATGATGATGGTCAGTGTCTTGTAGATTACAGCATCCTAGAAATTCATCTTGGAGTATAACTGGAGGTTATAATTTTTTTATAACATGACCTCTAATGACCCCTTTATAAGTGACTTTTGACCCTTGTTTGTGTACACCCTATGTGAAGCTTGGATTGAAACGAAGTTTGGTGGAAACTAGCAGAAGTAGCTTTACAAAATGTTTTTAAAAAATAGAAAAAGTTCATTAGTAGAAAGAAGCTTTAATTGTATCGGCTGTTTCATTGCCAATACAAAGAAATCAAACGAGGCTCACAAACATTTTTCTACCATCACTAATCACTGCCTTAACAATAACAGTGCTCTTTTTCTAACAAACAGTTTACTTGAAATTGCTTTCCAAACTTTCAGTAACAAAGCATAAATCTCCCATTCATTTCCAAAACTGAAAATCAATCAAACTTATAATTTAAGACTACAATAATATTTCTTAGATTTTAACAAGCCTCTTGTTTAATTTTTAACATTGGATAAGGAATGTTTTTCCCGGAAGAAAGAAGGAAAACTGGAGCTGAATGCCAACTAGAGCAGACCATTGCTGTTTATGGCAAGAATGCACTCACCCCAGCCACACCATCCGCTGCCGAATCTCTATATATAGTCTCCAAATAAATACGATCCTAAGAAAATACAATCTGGCATTTTGCCAGGCACGCAGCGCCGCTTGGAAATGGAGTGAAAAGAAAACGGTCTTGATGTGTCCAGAGCAGATGCGACGACGTGAGAATGCATCACACTGATGTGAGTCAAGTGATGATATTTCAGACTGTTGGAAGACAAGCTGCCTTTGGAGGTCTCAAAATCACTTGGGCTGCACTTTAAAGACAAGCACTAGGGGTACAGTTTGGCCACTTCTTTTTAATTACTTGGATTACAATTTTTTGGAGCCACAAAGATGGATGAGAAGTGGGGGAAAAATGGCACCCTTCAATCCAAGATGGCCGCATCACTCAGAAACAAAACAAAAAGACGGAGACAACAAACAAGTTCTTTAAGCTTCAATTATTGCTCAACTAATTTCCTCGGAAAATATGCTTCCGATCAGTTTTCTTGCTGTTCTTGATCATTGCCACATCGTTTTTAATGGGGGAAAATAAATGCGGGGAGGGGGGTAAGGAGAGGGTTAAGAGGGGGGGAGGCGAACACATCACCCATAAAACATGCAGTCATTAGTTTCAGGCTTCAATATCGTGTGCCAGGAAACCCTTAATTTTCCGACAAAATATCTAAACAGTCAAATTACAAACAGTCATTTAAAATATCTAAAAAAGACACACAAACGGAAACGAACAAAAAGCTTTACTCAAACTCTGCAATCTAATCACAAAATCCTACATAAAAATCAAATCAGTAATTCTGAAGAATCCAACGACATCTATGTTCCCAACATAAATTCATCACCCCGAGTCTGAAATACAGCTATAGCACTTAAACACATTGGCCGTGTTCGCACTTTTAATCACATTACGGGAGAAAGGGCACAATTAAGTTTAAAATATTTGTATTTATTATAATAATTACTATCAAACACAAGTTTTTTCTTTTTGTCCTGTGACTATTAAATAAACTATATAGATACTACCTTCCAAACTTAGTTTAAACAATTCTAAATTTCTATCCAGTAGGATAAGAAGAATATTTATTTGATGCCAAGGGCATGGCCATGTTCTTCCAGCTTGATGTATCAGGTTACATCGATAGAGAAAAATGTGATCCTGGATTTTTGGATAGTCACTGGGAGATTTTTACGATCCAAGTAGGCTGTAGTATACACCTATGGACCTACCTACTGACTACCAGCTAGGAATTCTGCTTCAACCTCCTGGGGAGAATAGTTCTTTGACAATCATAAGAACTACCCTGGGTAGTTTTAATGGGCAGATAAATAAATAGAATGTCTGCAGGGACTGTCCGGGCAAAATTCTCGTCCAGGAAGCAATGCTTGAGAAATATAAATGCTTGGCTTGCATAAATGCTTACATTTCCATTTCAATGGTGTTTGCATGGGCAATTTAAATCACTGGAAGGTTGGTTTTACATTTCATTTCAATCTACAAGAAAAATAACTTTACCCCTGGCTTTTTGTCGCAAATCTCTGATGGCTCCTCGGATCTGTTTCTTGTGTTCAAAGTCCTCCGTCTTCTCCAACTGTCAATTAAAACAGAAACAATTAATTCCAAATCCATGAGTGAATGAAGACCTTCGCCTCGATACCCAAATGCCAGATTCAGATTCAGATTGACTCCCCAGGGAGCTGAGGTTTCAGGATTCAAACCTGATGGGCCCGATGAGCAGGACTTATAGTAACTGTGAGCAATGTAATTTACTTTAACTAAAAAGAGCATTCTTAATAGTTATTTTTATTACTATTATTAATAAAATGGATTTTAAAAATGGATAAAATATACACAATTATTCAACTGTATTATCCAGGTTTAAGATTTTGATGTAACCCTCCCCAGGGTAAAAGAGTGTGTTCCAAGTTAGAATAAAAATAAAAGGAAAAAGGTATCATTGATTTTGAAATGCTAAGGACATCAGACATAAATCTGCTCCCAATTTGTTTTACAATAGCTGATTTAGAGATGCCATCTCACAGACTTGTTTCCGTTAGAAAAATGACCTTAATATGTACTTCTAAAATACCCTCCAACATGCGACTGTCAAGAGACTGCATTTAGCAGACAGCCACACACTATCAATAATTTTAATCACATCAGCCAATAAGCCAGTTCGGTATTTTAACTGCGCATGTGCACAATGACATTTTTCCCAAATGACCCGTGTGACCTAACGCGCGTGTGTGAATGCAAAAGGTGATCGCACAGCGTACACGTGTTAAATTCAATAAGAATGGGCGTTCGCGTAACATGGCGTGACATTACGTCAGCAATTTTATCCCGAATAACCTTTGACCTTTGAGATACCGAACTGGCTTATTACCAATAATTTTCATGGAAAAGTTATACCTGTAGCACTTGAATGGTACATCTATTTCATCACTGCTTGATGAAGTAGTTATTGCTATGAAAGCTTATGCTAAGTTTTACCCTAGTGAGTCATTAAATGAAGATTAAGCGCAAGTTTAATGGCGCGGGTTTATGGACGCGCGGATACCTCGAGAATTTTTGTGAAGATTCATGCTCTGTGTTCCACGGTGCAGTGTCGCTATGCCTTCACAGTAGTTGGCATGCAGGGATGGCATACCGCTGGTACACGTTAATCTGTTGAGCGCGCGCCTGGTACCCGGTGTTGTTTACTTTTACGTCACACGCTGAACGCACAAATGACCGCCGTTCATTCGTGGAAAGTTCACATTAACATACAGTGCTTGGCGTCGTGTAATCATTCTCGATTCCGCCACTGTTGGGAGTAACAGCAACATTTTGCTGAGAATTTTTTTTTACTGAAGACATGAAATGACCTTGTTCAATTGTACCAACCATTTGCCTGAGTACACTTTCATCTTCAATGCCTTCTATGTTCAGTTCTTCCTTCTTGGGTTCTGCCATCCGATTCTTCCTGGCTGCTGCTTGAGCTGTTTCCTGATCGGCTGCAGGAGGAGGAGGCAAAGAGAGAAACATTTTATGCCTGCCACCGCATTCACCTTCCAAAATGTGAATGATCGAATTGAATCAGGATAAAGTATGTACATGTGCTAATATCCATTCCACTTTCCACATTGTGCATACATGTACATGTACATGTAGGTCTTAGTTAAATCTGAATCAGGTTATTTCAAAATAGCCGTGACCTGACAGCACCAAATGAGAATAAAGTCGCTCTCTGGCTTTCTGAGTTACAGGCAGAAACAACAATTTTTCACTCAAAAGTTTTTTATTTTAACAACTGTATTTTATTTGAAAAACTCTATTCTATCATATCCCAAAGATTTTAAACTGGATCTCTTCAGGAAATATATTTTGGGTATGATTTCTTTTTTGAACTCTGGTTAAAGTGTGCACAGATCACAACGTTTGAGCTTCATTATCTCAAAACAAGGGTCAAGACTCTGATAATTTTAAAAGGTTGTATCAGGGGCTAGGAATGAGATACCACAACACACAATATATCAAATTAAAGCTTTTAACCTGAACTTTCAGGAAATACCATAATCGTGATTTTCAAATGTTGCTACTTTTTATACCCATTTTGTGGGAACAGGTCACATTTAACTAATCCATCAATCTATACACTCAATATTACACACCACTAACAAACCCTTTGTCAATTGCTACATAATATGTAGTTTTCTGTGAATATCTTTGCATTTATCTTTTGTTATTTGTCTCGAGTTAAAACAACTGGTTCTTCTCAGAACCAACTCAAACGAGATCAATTTTACATGGTGTTACTGCTGTACACTGTTCATGCCCACCATGCAAACCTTAAGTCTTTAGAAAAAAATAATAAAGAAAGTTAACTTAAAGCATGTTTGTGTTTATTGAATAATTATGCATAGAATGCAAAAGGAAACAAGCTATGTGACTTTTTATGTGATATACTTTTTAAAATTGATTTGTTTTGCTTTTTTGCTGTTACTTTGGAGAATAAGCCCCAAAATCTTCACTGAGATGAGTCCAAAGTATATATTTGTTTAGACAATATTTGAATGTGGTAACATTCAGGGGTATGTTATCACCAACACTGCATGTAGTTTTGACATGGAGCATTACAGCTGTTCTCTGTCTTCCATGTTTCTGTTCGGGCAGTGATTCCAACTGTTCTGTTAACATTTCCAGGACAAACCATAAAAGGTTCACCCATTGTCCTTTGGAATATGTTGGCATTACACCTGCCACCAGTGCACACATAAACCTGGTACCGGAATGCTTGCAAAGATCTCCCAGGTAACCAAGTTGTAACAAATATTTGCACGACACATTTGAAGAAAGTCACATCCCACAGGACTTATAAAAAGTAACATTTGTGCAATCCTTCAGAATTACACACGTGAGAAAATGTTGGGTAATAATGTCAGTCACAAGTCTCACCTACCTTTGTTTTTAGTTACCTGTTGGTTTGTCATCCCAGAGCAGGACCCCTTTGAACATTTATAATTTGTTGGCAACCTATTAAATTTCGAAAACGGTTTGATTTGTGGCCAAAATACTAGTATTGACCTTGATATAATCCAGTCCTAACTTCTAAGCAACGGCATAACTGGGGTTAAATTTGCAGGGGGAAATCTGGTGTAGCACTGCATTTTTATAGAGGGACAATCCAGGAGGGTTTGTGCCCAACGGTAATCTCCAGTAGAGGAGGAGATGGGAGAGGAAGGTAGGGGAGGGGGGGTGGTAGGAGTGGGATGGGAAGGGGATGGGGTGAGAGGTTGGAGAGATGTGTTGTGTTGGGCATTGGAGATGGAGGTGGTGTGGTGGGGTGGAAGTAGGATAGGATGGGATGGGATGGGGAAGGGGTTGGAGGGTGGAGGGTGGAGGGTGGCGGTGTTGGTGGAGGGTGCAGTGGGGCACGGGCCTCAGTGAGAGGGGGGATAATTACGCCACTGAACCTAAGACTTAAATGGTTTCTACGGTCTTGACACAGGATGACTAGATATGCTTGAACTTGACTGCAGGCATAATTTGACCACTAATTCAAGCCTAGACTCCTTTGAGACAGCAATATGGCCAAGGTGATAATGTGTCATGACGTCAGTGCCAGTCAGCATAAAAGCTGACCTGTTGATGCTATGACAAAATCAATGCGACAACCGACATATATGTAGGCTAATGAAGACTGAGTCAAGGACTCGTTTTTAGATCGAATTCAAAATGCTGATGAATCGATGGGCTGAGACAGGCTAATAATAGAAAAAATAATATAGGACCAGTCATCGTCATTCATGGCAGTTAACCAGTGAAATCATGAGTATTAGCGGTGCCCACAAGGGGCTGAAAGTTGTGGCTCACAAGGCCATCCAAGTTGAACTCTGTCTATAATTTAATTTCACCAACGAGGTTACCGCTATATCCTCAGCAGACAATGTGGTGATAAGAGCAGTATGTCATTAAACTTTGTCACCTGCAGCCTAATTTCCCTTTCCTTCAAAATAACAAGGTAAAGTTGAAACTGTAAATCATACACGTAACAGTATATCAATAATTATTTTCAAATTGTGCTTTAAACAAAAAGGTCAGTAAGCTTTTGTTAAGTCTTGCACTAATACACAAGTTAAAGGTAGTATAAAACATTTGCAAACATCGAAAAACAAAACTACTGAATTATTACGAAATACCATAGTAGGCTAGTGTAAGTAAATTAGCAGTCTCAAGCATCCTGTGAAATCATGGCACACAATGGAAATGTATATCGTTTTCCCAATGACTGTCGGCCGACAATCATTGGAAAGTCTAGTTCCCCGACCTGATAATTTTGTTCTCTCTGTTTTCCCAGCATCTACATGTACATGTATGCACATAAAACTTTAAATAGGTCATCATCAGCGATACAGTATTTGCTAGCATGCTATAAAATACTAACCCCCAAATCCATTTATTTCTGAAAATTACAGCAAAAGCAAATGTTGTATACCACCTTTAAACTGGTTGTGGTACAAGCACGTACATGTAGTTGTGCCCCGGTAGCACCTGTGTTCTGGGGAAGGTTTCTTATTTTTATAAATGCAAATTACAACAGAGCTCCATCTTTGGACGTCACATCTATATCTACAGCTATGGCTGGTTTGAGGTCCCTAACTACGGGAACAAAAATGAATGTACCTGTGTTACAGTACTCATTAAACTATTCTTGTTCCTGCAGTTGAGAAGGCAGATATTGCTAAAGAATCCAGGACACGTGGAGACGCTAGCAAGATGAATTTATACAACAGACATTCCGAGCCCGACAAATTACTTTCTTTGGTTAACACCCCAGCGTGGAATATCTCAAATTTTAGAGTGTTTCGTTCTGGTTTGAAACTTGCCTGCTCTAGAGTGTAAACTGGAGTGTAAACCAACGTGAATGACTGTTCAACTCACCATTATTTCCAATTCTCTTCGTCCAAAAAGCCATCAATCCTTTAAAATCACCGCTTCCACGACAACCTCCTAACAACTTTGTTCCAACCATGGTGCCAAAAACTAAACACTAAACTTTATAAACGCAATCTTTAAAACCAACAGCACAAAAATAAGTCCATCTGAAAGGGTGATTCTGCAGAAAACAATATGGGTGTGAGGTCTCTGGTCGGTACTCAACAATCTGATGGGTTACATGTACATGTTCTATAAATACAAGGAAATATCAGCATTTCCTGAATTTCCTTTATGAGCTGGAAACATACACTCGGATGATTGTGCAACTTAGTGTACTGGTCCGTGGTGGAAATAACATCCACCTTCAATATTCATTACACTTAAAGATGAACTGTTGGATTAGTAAAAACTTGTGAACTACAGAACAGAAGTACAGAACAAAGCAATTGTTTATCCAAGATGCAGCATTCACAACACAAAGTAAAATAAAAAGTTTGCTTAGCATAAACAATAAATTTTTTAAATATAATTTCAAATGATTCGATTTTAGGGCTTTTCATTTTCGAATAATTCAGCAATCGATTATTTGAAACTGGGTTTGACCGAATATTCAATATTCGCCAGTCACGTTTTTTTCAGGAGTCATCTGCAACTGCATGCCGCGCAGGTAAAAAGTTGCACGCAAAGCACGCTGGTGTTTTACGCGCGTGATTACACTGGTGTGTGAACAGTAACCACATTTTAACCCTAACCCTGCCAGATGCAGCACAGTGCATCTGTGGTGACAGCTTGACCTTGCTGCACTCTGCACACAAGTCAATGTGACAAAGTATGCAATCTGATGGGTCTGGCAGGGTTTCTAGCCAAAATACCCTGGAGGGTTAGGGTTAAGCTATTTTTTAATCAAACATCAATTTAGCAACATGAACACATGTTGGTCTTACATTCAATGCCAGCCTTGTGTCCGTAAGCAAAGTTAAACCACATCAACTTTTCCACCCTTTTCACACTTAAAATCTTACAGAACTGATTGAAAAAGAATCCTGCTGCATTGTTCGGTGCTTTCTGTATTTCACGACTTTGTGCACTACATGTACATATATCTCCGAGGACAAGAGAAGAAAGGAAACCTTTCAGTCCTCGAACGTAAAGTCTTTTGTTGAAATCGGTTCTCGAACGTAAGGATATACGTGCTTAGTCTATGGGGGTTGGTTATATTAAAGGAACAATAGGAAACACAAAGCATTGTCCTCGGACGTATTGGGGACGTATGACTGGATGCACTCGTTAATATCCAATGTACGAGAAAACAAAATCTCAAACAAAATCTCCTCATCAGCTTGGAATGTGAATGCATACAGTTATGCCCAAAATTATTCACACCCTATGAAAAATCTGCAAGTTTGCTTTACTCTCATACATAAAAGCTGAATTGGCGGAACTTAGGCTTTACTTAATGACTTTTAGTTGGCATATGTACAAATCTACATATTTTTGGTTTCACATCATTAGCATAAAAGTAGAAATAATAAATAAAATGATTCACAATACCCCGAATTTGGCATGGGTATGAATAATTTGGGGCATAACTGAACATGTAACTTTCTACTTAGTTACTTACTGGTATCACGACCCAACTACCACACTAGACAGTTTAAACTAGCCCTTTAGAATCCAGAACAAGAGAAGTTACCACAACCAGTGAAAAGAGACTGAACCACACAACCTAAATTCCACACCAATTTGTACTTTGTTCTTTTCTACTGATCTTTAACCATTGTATCTCAAGTCCTGATGATGTTGTTGTAATGACTAGAATGATACCTGTGACTTCCAGGTGACCTTTCCAATAAACGGCCCCTGGGAGAGAGATAACGGACCTCTGTAGATGTTTTCACACTATGTACATTCGACCCGTGTCGTGTTCTAAAAAAATTTCAACACGGGTCAATTATGCTGCCTTTTCACACTACTCAACGCAAAACCAGCATTTGCGCTACACGTGTAATGTTTCGACCCGTGTATTGTGTGATCATTTTACACTACACACAGGGCCGGCCATTCTACATTGAATTGGAAAATCCCCCATACTGCATTGTGGCGCGTCACTCGTCGATCCAACATGGCTGCGCCTTCAGTTTATCAGATGTTCGCGATGTTTATGTATTTAAGTATCTTACGAAAGAAAAGGGACCATACAGAGCACATACAAAGTCGGAAAATGATGCTACGTCGTCGAAGGTACTTCCGAAGGGTGAAACGTGATTTGATGGCACAATGCCGCAGGTCAAAGGATTTTGTTCGTTGCTAAATTAACAACTACAGTGTGTGGTGCTGTGCACGCACGCGCACTCCGATCCATTGTTACACGGGTCGAACTCAACCCAGAGGTGTTCATACTACAACTTTCAACACGGGTCGAACTTCTCCACACAGGTCGAACTTCTCTACACAGGTCGAGAGTTCTCAACCCACCTCCCGAGCAGGGTTAGTTTTGACACGGGTTGAGCGCTCTACACGGGTCAGTGCTGTCTTGAAATGTTGTAGTGTGAAAAGTTCAGTCTAACACGTGTCGGACCGTGTACAACACAGAGATTTTTCGTAGTGTGAAAAGGCCTTATTTCTACATAATCAGACTCGGGGTCAACCATCAATGTGTTGGGAAGTGAAGTCTTATTGACAGTGACTGGCTGTCACCACATTATTAATTATTCTGGAATGTTTATTTCCAAGATGAAGCGAACCAAAACGGACATTTCAGTTTTGGAACAATTTCTATTTAATAATTTGCAACAATTTCTACTCAACAACCAGTGACAGACATTTTAGTCCTAGACCAATCAGTGGCCTCGGTCACTCTCATAAATAAACAGACTATTATGTTTTATGAAATTTGCCCCATGAAGTTTTTCATTTCGCGAGGAAATGCTGATGTCTTACAAGTCATTATTCCACTAAAATTTAATTCATTCAACTGTGACATCTCCAGTTTGTACCATTTTCTGGAAATGTTATATCAACACTAAACCAGATTTACAGTGACTGGGAAAAGTTTAAAAATCATGCCGGGATGCAAATTTTCAGATTGTATTTTGAATTGGATCTCCGCTGGCATCACTGTTAGATACTAATACATACATGTACATGTCACTTCCCTTTGAACTCTTGGAGTATACGTTAATTTCCGATCTCAGCACCAACCTGTACATGTTCCTTACTTTCAGCTTTTCAACCTAATATTACAACATACATGTACAAAATTTCCTTCTTTTTGTTACAACTTCTTGGACTAGTTAGTAAAATAAAAAATGCAAACCTATTTTCATTTTCCTCAGATTTCTAAGAGCTTCACGGATCTTCCGACGGTCCTGAAAGTCCTCTGTCATATGAAGCTGCAAGAAAAAAGAAGTAAAACAAAAAAGTTAGAGAAGAGGTGTCTTTATTTAACCCCTTGAGTACGGTTATCATTGTGAGGCGCCGGGGTACCGGAGCGGCCTGTGCTACCAAGCGAAACAGCCACAATGTGCTTGTGCAGACAAGCGTAACATACACAATAATCCAACAATGGATTGAAACTGCACAAATAGCGGCAAATGGCGTCATCCGGAGGCAAGGGGTTAATAATGAAAGTCATTTAAAGGATAGGCCCATCATCAGACAATCTGTGGTGTGTTGCCAAGCATTTTCTGAATGCGTGTCGTGTTTGACTTTGAAATGAAATCCGAGTTCATGAACTTGAAGTCTTTAAAGTTTCGAGTAGCCAGAAAGATTAAGAGACATGTGATAAGTGTTAAGAAGCATTACAAATTAATATTTTCTCAACCATCTCGGCTTTCCTTCCTTGGAAAACTTGGCAAAAAATCTTTATCAGTTCCAGATTGTATCTTTGGCAAATGTGCAGCTAGTTCAGCAAGGACCCGGGACATTTAGAGTTCAGTCACTCCTTGTACTTAAATGTAGTGTACATGATTGGTAATCCTCAAATTTGTTTTTACTGAATTATTACGAAATACCTTACTAGATTGTAAGTTAATAGTCTCAATCATCCTGTGAAATGATGGCACCAGGTGTGCTGTCGTTGTCAAGAAAAGTGGAAATATATATCGTTTTCCAACAGCTGGAAATCGTTGGAAAACTGCCCTGTAGCCGTTAGTCAAGGCGCGCGTGGCTACCCGGAAAGGTGGCGCGCCCAGACATGATGGCGTCATGGCATATCCGGGACGCGTCATGCGCCTAGATAGCCACGCGCGCCTTGACTAAAGGCTATCATCCGCCCGACGGTTGAAAACGAGCGCCGTTTTTCTCTCATTTTTTTCGCCATCCAACAACGCAAAACTTTGAATAGGTCAGTTGAATGATATTTCCTATAACATACTAACCCCCAAATCCGCCCATTTCTGAAAATTGCAACAATGACCAATCATGTACACTGCCTTTAACCAGTTCATTTGAAGAAAGAATGCGGGGTCGTTGACCTCACGTCCTAGTTTGGGCCATGTCTGGGCCATGTTTGATCATGTGACCTCTTGTACCCTCACTCCCTCTCTGCCCTCTAAATCAGAACTCCTCTATCTTTTTAAACCAGTAATCTGAGCTCAGACATCAAAATGAAACAAAATCATAACGGTACGCTTTCGTTTACAGAGGCCAGAAGGCAAGATTTTGATTGGAGGAAAAAATTAGGTCAATGGATTTAAAGGATTCTGGATGCAGGTGAACTTTATCAGGGAAATGTAAGGTGGAGGCGAAGTGTGGTTTGACATTGTCTGCTTTAGAGATTATGAGGAGAGCAGCGACCTTGGAGAATGTATGATAGGGCAAACAGTCTTGGAGGATTGGCACAAATCCAGGATTACATCAGGTGGAAAAACATCTTTCAAATATTAGTATTAAATATATTCATTTCTAACAGTAAATGAAGGAAAATTTCATACAGGCCTATTACTAAATAGAGGTCCACCTGGACTGAAAAATATATGGTTTTCATTTCATCAATTCAATTTGTTTTTCTTTTTATTGTGATAATGTGCACTGACATGCATACATGTACGTACATACACTAACATTCTACAATGTTGATGTACCATTTCCAATGCCACCCGATCTTGGCTTGCTAATGTTGACACTGGGAATAAAGTAATAGACAGCTGCATTGACAAGTAACACCATTAAACCTGTCATAATGGGATTCAATTCAATTCACTGACATCAATTTCTAATCTTAAAGCTCTCAAATCACAGACCATGCACAAACAAAGAGTACTGTGATTGCACCTTGGCTTTAATAGTCACAGACAATCTGTAGTATGATATGGGGTGCATGGAAAGTTAACAACCGAAATTAATGAAGCAAAATATTAAAGATCTGTTGATCAGGAAATATGAAAGCGATAGCACACTGAAACCATGCAACCTGAAACTTTCCTTCAAGAGAATTGAAGGACGAATGGCATGCTAATAATGAGAACAGTACAGGATATGTACATGTACATGTAATAGACTGATGTCAGAAGGAAGAGGCAGAGGGGGAGGTGGGGTGGGGGAGGGGGAGGGGGTGGGGGAGGGGGAGGGGGTGGGAGAGGGAGAGGGGGTGGGGGAGGCAGAGGGGGAGGGAGTGGGGGAGGACTGCAGCAGTCGTTTACTTTTAGAAAACACCTGCCGAGCCTGAACACAAACCTAGTTTGATGTTATTGTACAACTACATGTACATATAATAAAATCCTGAAATCGGGGCTGGAATTTAAATCGTCTATAATCCTCCCAGTCTACTCTGGATATAAGTGCTAGCCAAGGATCTAGTGTGTAATGATTGGAAGCTGGAATAAATCGGCCAGAAACCGTGAATCGCATCAAAACTCACCGATCCATCTGATGACTGGAACCCTTTACAATTGCTTCTGAATTGTATGTAATTGGTGATCATGCATGAATGATCCACAGTGTGAATTTCATGGCTTTGTTCAATAAGGAGGAGCAAAGGCCGTTTCACACGAGCAGCAGTAACACACATCTGTGATGAGTGACGCCCAGGTGTCTGTCACCCAGGATGCCTGCGATTCATGACGGACTTTCACAAGACCCAGCATCAGTAGCCAATGTCCCTCATTTTGGGGAGCTTTGGCCTTGATAATTTGTTTTTATAAAACTGAGCATACAAAATCTAGTGAAAAGTATTGCTGGCTATACTTCCTGGTGGGCTAGTGATAAAAAGAAAGTGACCTAAATGTACATGTACCTTAAAATATTTGATTTTGAAAGTGAATAAGAAACCCTGATCTCCTAAGTTGATCAATCTAAAAAGCTCCATTTTTTATATGGCAGAATAAGCAGCTGATGACAATGCATGCCATCTCATACATGTAGTCTTATTCAAAACATCCATAAAATGTTTTACATTCATAACTATCTATCTGAATAGATTGCTTAAAGCCCTTGTGTGAAATGGGCTTAGTTGGAGAGAAATAAGAGATCTGGGCTCTATTTCATAAAAGTTAGGGATATTCCTATCTTGGACTTTAGGGAGAATAACTATTCCTAAGTCATGGACTTGGGAACAATTATTCTTCCTAAGTCCAAGGTAGGAATATTCCAAACTTGTATACAACAGAGCCCTGGACTGTGAATTTTGTCTCAGCTATTGCATTTTCTAGTTCTATGCAAACCGGGCACATAAGTTGTTCAGAAATAGTGTTGACGTCAAAATGTTTCCGTATCTCACTTCAGCTACAGGATAAACAATTAGTGCTCATCAAGGCAAGGCTGTTTAGGTCTGATGAGGACGTAGGACACATGGTCAAATCACAGCAATATTTCGACCAACATGAGTTCCAGTCTGTTTTTCTCCATCAAACTCTTTTGACAGAAGCCACATTCTCAGTTTCTTTATGAGATAATTTGTTCTAAAATGAAATTTAATAGCAGATACATAAATCCTGTGTCTCAAAACTATCAAAACTATCATTTACAATAAAAACGAAATTCATATTTCCCCCAAATTTTCCCCCAGAAACTCCTACAATGTTTATGACCAAATAAAAAACTAAAAAACCTACTTTACACAGTTGTTTAGGGCTGGTTAAAACACATGATGTTGAATAAATTAATCAATAATTCAACATTTAATCAAATTTTAGCAATATACTATCGAGTCGAGTGTTTATGCTGCAAATTTCAACAGTTCCATTTGTATTCCTCACAGTCTATGGATTGTTCGGGCCTTTGAAAATGGAATGATACGTGTAATTTAAATCAATCGATACACAGCTGAACAAATACTGATCACAGATCATTATCATTGAAAGCCTGTAACTAAAAACTACTGAACTAAAATTTAGAATCACAACAACAACATTAATAGACGGGACCAAGTCTCATAAAATAATATTTGCCTTGATTAGTGAACACAAAGAAAAAACCTCGGGCACTGCCAAAGTCACCATTTATCTAAACATGATCTAAAGAACGTTTTTTTGTAAAAGCTTCCACCATACAAATGCAAAGGTTACGCCAGCCTATTTGTAGGTCGTGACCCCACGATTGTGTCCTACCATGCCCCAAGGTGATTTTGGTCCCTCTCCAGTAAACACGCCACCTTCCTGATGGCTGGCAAGAGATTATTTAATTTCCAAAACACAGAATAAATGTGCATAGCCAGGTGTCAATGAGAGGCTATATCCATTCATGCGAGTTAATATATTGGCCGTGTGAAGTAGGACTAAAGGTTACCTTAGCTGCTGCTACGGACCGTCAAATAGTTTCTTGCACTTTTACAGGGTGAGGATTTGTCTTAGCTTCCAGAGTGAGCACAGACATTTCAAGAATTTGGAATATATTTCTTGATTAGAATCGATGTCCACATCATTTTGATACAAAGTGGAATCAAAACATGCTGTGAATGTCTACAAACAAGTACTGATTATTACAAGTATGAACTGTTCAAAGTACTGTACTTGTATAACATTATCACTCCTCTTCACGGGCAAGAAAATAGGACCTTGATGCATGCATGTTGGCTGACTAATGTTTCATTGTAATTTGAATAACAACACATACATGCCATTGTTAACATTGACAACACGGATAATGTTTTAAGCATCCTCATTTGTATATATGTAACTGTGCCATTTTTTTCAATATTATTTTGTTTGACATCAATATTGTTCAAATTTTCTTACTCTAGACCCAGCATGTTTGAAAAATACTGTTAATGGTTATTATAGGATCACGTACACATATTATTTTCCCTTTACTTTTCATATGGATATTTAGTACAAATAATTGTTTAACTGTAGTGTACACCATTTGCTTTTGCTGTAATTTCCAGAAATATATGGATTTTAGGGTTAGTATTTTATAGGGTGCTAGCAAATACTGAAACATTGACCTGTTTAAAGTTTTGTGTGCATAGATGCTGGAAAAACCGTAGTCTGTGTAGAGAGAAAAAACTATGTTCTAGTAGTCTGGTTCCCTGACATTACTTTAGACAAAACGGAGCAACTTATAGACGTCAGGGAATTATCAGGTCAGGGAACAAAACTATATGCTTGAGACTGCTATTTACTTGCAGTCTAGTAAGGTATTTCGTAATAATTCAGTAAAACTAAATTTTCAAAGTGAACAAAGAAACTGGCAGGAGCGAGATTCGAACCTGCGACCTCCGGGTTACCGTACCGGCGCTCTACCAACTGAGCTATCTTGCCCTACATGTATGTTGGCGGTCTCCCAAATTGTCAGTATCTTTGTTCGGGTGGGCGCTAGTCAGAAGTCATAAACCCAGAATGCCGTATTGCCAGGGATCACACCCAATTTTTACGATACAATCTGGGAAGCGACATAACAATTATTTTTAGAGGATTACCAATCATGTACACTACGTTTAAACATGTAAACCATGACTTGCATCAATGGAAATAAATACAAATGCGCAAGTCCTTCTTAGAATGTGGTAAAGTTTTGGTAGTAAAATCAATTTGGGTGAGATTGGCCAAAAATGAAACATTCATGAAATCCAAGAAAAATCCACAAAAAATTCACATATTATCCACGAGGACCCCAGATCAACATATAATTTGTATTTGCCTAAAGACACCCCCTTAAAATATGCGTTTTTATTGGTCTTACACTTTTACAGGTAAAAACACCTTTATAGGACAACACCTCAAGAATTTCAGATTGCAAAAGAGATTCTTTAAAAATTATGCAATCCTGACAAAAAAATCCTAAAATCAGGAAAAATCCCGACAAATCTCACCCCTGGTTAAATCAACTAAAACTTCCCATACTCAAGAGTAAGTACAGACATTGTGCCACTAGCATTCGGAGCCCAAACGTATTATTTCATTCTTTTCTCAAATAAAAGCTTGTGGCAGTGAATATTGTACATGCGTACTCATATCAAGAAAAGGAAATTTTACATTATGGTAATACTTTGCAATTTTGCTTTATGTCTGTTAATTTGTGTTTGGTTGGTTTGTTGGTTCTTTGTAGAGTTTGTCTGTATAATTGCCTTTCTGGTTTCAGATGGGTTTTACAGGAAAATAAAAGAGGTACATTTGTACAGTTTATGACAATTTTGAAAGGAAGATCATTTTCATACAACTATTACTTGCCGTTTGTGGGATTTTTGTAACTGGTTACAGGAAAACAAAAGGAGGTACAGGTTTATGAGAGAATTTCTTTGAAAGGAAGATCGTTCAATGTCTAGGAGTTGTGTTAATATACATGTACATGTACCACGGGAGGCACTTAACGAGAGGACTGTTTATCGGTTGAGAGATCCGTTTCAATGTGCTTGCATCTGTTATACATTCTTCACCTATACGTCCCAAGCCATGACTCTCAACAGTTGTAATGTGTTGTCAGAAATACCGACATTTATGGCCGGCGATAGCTAATGCTTAGCACAGAGACCGTGCCCGGAATTCTTCACCATACATGTTTATGAATGCCGCTTGAGCATTTCGCTGGTATCACAGGCGATGACGACAAATAATAATAACAAGCTCTCATTGGACAATTTACGAGACATCTGATTGGTTCAGACACTATCTCCCAGGTTGAGAGGAAGAGGCAAAGAATGTTGCAACTAAAAGTTGATCTGCTAATTACTTCCCATGTGTAAATACTTGGCGGGATTGCTAGTATATTTCTATACGTGTTGCATATTCTGGTAAATATTTCGAGCTTCCCCTGCAGTATTTCGCAGTGAAGACGGGAAAAAACCTAGTTTGTGTCTGTCTTAGCGTCACTATTTCCAGTAAATGTACGCAGAATAAAAATTCTTCATTTAATAAATCATTTAATAAATCAATACTTTTAATGCACATGCCTGGTCCCTTCATACAGTATAGTTCATGGAATAATAAAAAGTTGGATGTTTATAATTTTTATAATTTTATGTTTGTTTATTTTTATAACGTTTTAACTTCATTGTCTGTAATAACTGTTTTTAATTCAGCCTTCGGGCTGCTATGACAGTTTTAATAAACCAGTAATAATAACAATAATAAAGTTAAACTGTGGCTTGTTCACTATAAACACCAAATTATTTACAAATGTACATGTATTACAATGTAATACATCATTAACCCCTTGTGTCCGAGGAAGTCTATACAAACATTCAATGCATTTTCATTGTTGGATTATTGTGTATGTTACACTTGGCTGCACAGGTCTCTTGTGTCCGTTTCGCCTGTCTGCACAGGCCGCCATGGCACCCTGCGCCCATTATAACACCCATACTCAAGTAAAAGTAAAAACAAAACAAAACAATGTAAGTACAAAATAGAAGAACAATAAGAAATTCAATATTTGAATTCCATTTGGAAAAAGTCATGCTTCTATATCCCAAATTTAGCAGATTGCCTATTGGGTGGGTATCTGGGTTTGTGATATTTACATTGAAACCTGACCATTTAAACATCATAATCCACCGCCTTGGGTTTCAAGTTAACTTTATGAGAGATGGGTGGCCTGTGCAAAATGTAGCTAAAACTTAAACAAAAAATTAATAAAAAACAAATATTAATAAAAGCACATTTTTGTTGGTTTAAACTCCTCAATGTACTGAAGGCTGTCAGACTTCCGGAGGTCGCAGGTTCTAATCCCGCTCCTGCCAGTTTTCTTTGTTCACTTTGAAAAAGACTTCTAAACTCTTTAATATTGCAAAACTTTTTCATAGAATAACTAGATTTCACAATTCTTTCCCTGGTTTGATAAATAAACTCAATTTGACAATGCCAATCTCTTGGACCACAATTTCTAATAAATGATCTTTCAAGTACTCAGCTGAAGAATTGTTTTTCTCCAAGCTTGCAATATTTGCAACATTTAAAGGGGTCCTTTCAAAGAATATCCAAAACTGTTAGAGATTTTAAAAAACATGTTCTCGATCACAAAGACTCATCTTTCAAGTACAGTACATGTACATGTAGGTGAATATTTCAAACATGACCCATGTACTCTATGTCAAGGCATGTCCTGGTCAAATAAACCTGTAAAATTATGGTAAATTCAGTACATTATGCAAATCTTGTAAAAAGATGTAAAGGCATGTACGTGTACAAATGCAATTAGGCCTTCCACTAACCAAATTAACGGAAATTTGTCTAGCATATACACGCACCGGTGCTAAATGTATTGGAGTGCGTTTATTACATCTGTACATGTACAGTACAGTGGACATTTACATGTACATGTACATGTACATGTACATGTGTCATTCTATAAAATTGGGGTCCAAAAGTGTGACATTTTTGGTGTCCCTGTTACGGTGACATGTATAAGATTTTGCACAGTCTTTAATGCCTTCTCTGATCTCTCCAAGAATGATAAATGTAAAGCAAAGTACATACCTGCCAAACAAGTAAAAACTAGTGTAAAGTTCATTTTAATGATACATGTACTTGATGGGAAATTACACAGGTCAAGTGTAACGGACACCAAAACATGTCACACTTTTGGACCCCAAATTTATGGAATGACCCACATGTATGTCTAGCTCTGACAGAGAGTTAAGCATTGCAGAATATCAACAAAGGTCGAGATTTGCATGTAGGTCGAGATTTGCATGTAGGTCAAGATATATACATGTAGGTCCAGAAGATAAAAATACTGTAAAAAAAAAAATACACTGCTAATAACCAGAATGTACAATGTAAGTGGCACAATCAACACCTTATTCAAAAAGACACCATGCAGAAACAATAAAATCATTATAAGAAAAAGCATTTATCAATTAAATGAAAATGAATTCTAGAACAGAATATACAAAAGAAAACAAAACCCAACCCCACTGCACCAAACAAACCAAAAATCAAAATTTTAAAAAAGTAAAACTAAAATTGAAACCAAGAAAGAAAACAAGAAAAAATTAATTATAGCCTCAAACTTCCAACAAACAGACAAAACAAGGACAAACAAACAACAAACGATCAATTAATCAAATGAATAAACAAATCACAGCATATAATTCCAGGGAAGAACTAACCAATTTTGACATTTCCTCCTCATCCGTTATCTCTCTCAATTTCCTGTCAATCTCCGTCTCTTGATTTGCCATTTTGTTTGAGATGTGATTGTTGGAGTTGTCGTCGTGTCCGGCCAGTAACCCTGGGATGCAACCAAACTGTAGTTGACGAAGTGCTGCTCGAATTTGCCGTCTCTCGGTAAAATCAGTGCAAACTTCCAACTGTGAACAAAAACACAAAAAACAAAATTTTTACAAAACCAAGGTGTTACAAAATAATGTAAGCAACATTATTTACCACTTGTGCTTTCAACAAATACATTTTGAGAAATCAGACTCAATAAATAAGTTCAAGTACACATACTTCTAGAGTAAAGTTTCAAACTGTTCGTACATAACCCATGCACATACAAATCACCAACAAAAAATATTATTTCCAGAAACTTACCACTACCCTGAAATAAACTCCACAGAAAATCACTATTCAGCCACAAAATCAGCAGAGAAAACTGTAAAGTTCCAAAATCCTGTGCAGCAAGAGTAAAACCCTGCAGCTATAAGGAACTGCCGTGTGACAGACTCGGTGCAAAGCCCAAATACCAACGGAGCAGGAACAGGCACCACTGATGTAACAAACAGTCCATATGACAGTAACCAATCTATCAACTATCGGAAAATATGTGTTGGAATTAAGGCAACGAATGTGACTGGCTGGCTGGGCGAGCGTGTACGTGTATGCGTTCATCTTCACTCTCCCCACAGCCAACTCGCTCACTCCCAGAGCGAGAGAGAGAAATATGAAAACACTCCCCTTTGCATCATCTGTCTTTGTCATCCATACTAAACAAACTGGATCTGGAACTTACTCGTCGATGAAGACACAGTTAGCCAGAGACTGAGGGTGAAATATGTGCAAAAGGTTGGAGGTTCGGAACTGGTATCTGGAGCTCATTGGCATGATCAACCATATATAGGCAAGGAGATAGAAAGTAACGAGACAGGGGACAATTTCAGTCATATGTTTTTAACATCAATTTATTTATTTTTCCCCTCAGAGTAAATGGAATTTATAATTGTGATGCATGTGACTGCCATTGGACATGTTCTACATGTAAATTACATTATTGTGATATTAAGAAGTCTTAAAAAATTGCTGGAATTTGAAATGACATGGCAGAGAGCAGATATTTTGTTACAATTTCTTTACCTGCATGTAATTTAATTCCCCCAAAAATGTGTTGCCCTGGAATTTAGCAAATTATTCGGCAGCAGTCAAGAAATATTTAAATGCTACAAATCAACATGTCAAAATCTGAAGACAGCCCAACAGTTGTTGCTATCAATGTTCTCTGACAAATTGATGGAAATTAAACTTGACTTGATCAAGTTTTCTTACCTGGCTGACCAGCTGAGAAGGGATGTCAGCTGCGATGTCAAACAAACTTGATACATGTACTTGCAAAACTTTATATATGCATTAATATTTCTTTTGCTTGATGTACATGTACATGTATGTAAACTACAACTAAACATTTGTGAATGTGGGAGGGGGCATCTTAACTGTTTACAAAATTCCACAAGATTGTACTGCACCAACCTACTACAGGTATAAATTCATAAAGGCTTCCAAAATTTCCAGAAAAATCAAAATCAGGTGCTTTAAAGGTAATAGACAAAATTTACAAATATCATAAAACAAAACTACTGAATTACAATGTATTATGAAATACCTCACTTGACTGTAAGTAAATAATAATAGTCTCAAGCATCCTGTGAAATCATGGCACCTGGTGTGTTGTCATTTTCAAAAAGAAAGTGCAATTTTTAAAATCAATTTCCAGCGATGGTCGGCTGACCATCGTTGGAAATAATCTAGTTCCTCGACCTGATAATTCCCCGACATCTAAAAATTGCTGTTTTGTCTGAAGTAGGCTCAGGGAACCAAACTAGAAAAAACAGTGTTTTTGGCTGTTTCGGAAACTTTTCCGAAACAGCCTTTGTTTTCATTTCTTTTTTCTCCAGCCAAATGCCCATAGCATTTGTACACGTTTTCTTTCTTACCGGCACTTTGGCTACTTTTATGCTGCCGATTGGCTTTAAACTTGGCAGACACTTAGACTAACTGCTCAGAATGTATGCCAAACATTTACGTCATGATGACGTCATCACGTGATTTTTTATGAATTTTTGAAAATCGTAACATTCTTTTATATATATCTGGCGAACAAAACAAGATATTTTCAAAATTCCTTTTGTTATAGCTTTGGTATGTCTCAAAGATATGCCCTAAAAAAGAAAAATCGTGTAACGTCATGATGACGTCATCAAAAACGTGTTTATTTAAAACGTATATAATACGCACATCAGGGTCGGTCTAATTAAAAATATGTATACATTGAATTTTTCTCTACCTAATTCCAAATTTTCATGATCGTGGCTCACTCAAGTAAGAAATAACAGCCATTTGAAAATTTAGACCAAATTCAATATAACACAAAGGAATTCTGGGAAGGGAAGAAAACCATGGCTTTCATGTGGCATGCTGTCTATAAAAAGAGTTGATCTCTAGTCCTTTTTTCAAGTCGTTAGACAAGTCGTAGGCAGACCCTTACACCAACTGCTCAGAATGTGCGCCGAACTTTTACGTCATGATGACGTCATCACATGTCACGTGACGTCATCTTAAAGGGGCATTTTTGGAAACCATATATCTACAGAAGTACAAATCCGATTAAGTTGAAAAGTAATATCCAGGGTAGCCAAGCAGGTTTATAGCTGAAAATTGACGTTATGATGACGTCATCACATGTCATGTGACGTCATCTTAAAGGGGCATTTTTTGAAGCCATATATCTACAAAAGTACAAGTCAGATTAAGTTGAAACGTCTTATTTAGTTATGCCAGCATGTGTTAGATTAAAATTGATGTGACGTCATCATACGATTATATATTGTTTTCAAAACTTTTTGAACCTTAAAGTCTTATCTCATTAACAGTACATGCTAATTTCGAAATTACTTTTATAATAGGTCTGTTAGGTAATAGATACTTACATATAAATGTGAAAAATGTGTGACGTCATGATGACGTCATCCAAAATGTGCTTTTTTGAGACACATATAAGGGTAGGTCCAATTGTCATGAAAATTGGTGGGTTGGTAGATACTGTCACTAGCATGCAAAATCCGAAGTGCATCATGATGACGTCATCGGCTAATTTTCTATGATTTTTTTAATTTTTGAAATTTCATTTCAATCACACAAAAAACGAAACAGCCCTGTGTTTGTCCACAAACACTACACCATACATCTAGTTTCTCTTTGTTTTCCCAGCATCTGTAGTCTGTGCACACAAAACTTTAAACAAGTCAGTGTTACAGTATTTGCTATAAAATACTAACCCTCAAATCCATTCATTTCTGAAAATAACAGTAAAAACAAATGTTGTACATGTTTATCTGTACCTTTTACCCTAACGGTCCTGAATCCTCCAATTTTAATATGATTTTCCACACACCCTAGGGAAAGGTACAAAATAAACACCAACCTTCAGTAGTTGTTATAGCCCGTTCTCACTTGAACGATTTTCTACGCGAATGCTGTGCGACTACCAAATCGCACAGGGCGTACGGGAGTCACACGGCAATCTGTTGATGATTCGCACAGGTTGTAGGGGTGTCGTGTGTAATTTGGACTGGTTGCATGCCCGTGCGAGTTTTTTCAAATGTTGAAAATTTCCATACGGCTGTCGCACGGTTCGCATTGGGGTCGCACGGCAGTCTGATAGGTCGCACGGCAGTCTGATTGGTTGTACGGCAGTTATACCGCATGCGCACAGGTCGCACGTGAGTTGAACAAAAATCGCACGGCGCTTTCACGGGACTCGTACAGCTTGTACAGCAGTGGCACGGAACTTGAACCGTTATTGGATGTTTCGGGAGGAAAAGTCGCATGAGAGTTGAACGGCAGTCGCACAGCAGTTGTACAAGTGAGACTGCGCGAGAAAGAAACAGGGAAATTCGTACGGAAATCGCACGGCTGTACGATTTTTTGTCGCACTGCAGTTGTACACAAAATCGTTCAGGTGAGAACGGGCTATCAAATTCAAAACTATTCAGAGTTTCAGAAATCTGTACATGTACAATGTACATGTATGTCCTTGTATTATTACAAGGGCAATTATGCAATGACTGTGTCATCTCCAAACACCTAATTGCATACTTGTTGAATTTCATTCAGCCATTTTTAAATGCCAACAATAAATGCAATGACAGCACATAATTTATTTTCAAAGGTTACCCTAGTGTAGATTACAAACTGATGACGGACACAAACCTGACCTGAAGGAGAATGCAGAATACACTTTCCTGTAAGAACGCTCAAAAGGGATGTAAACCAATTGGAGAACAAGACGAAAATCAGAAATATACAGTGGTGTGCAAAATTATTCGAACACCTGACATGTCTGAAGAATTTGATATTTAATGCCTCACAATGCCTGGTTTACATTTTTCACCTGTATTACAAATGTAACCCTCCTACTGTTATAACTATCATAACCCATCAAAACACCTAAGCCCTTCCTATCCAACAGCTTGTGTGTTTCAACCTGAAACTTGATAGGTTTTGATAGGTAGGGTACTTGGTTGGCTTCATTTTGGCAACAAGAGAGGGAGGGTTTTTAAATAAATAGAAAAGGTAATTGTTGTGAGCATACATGTAGCTCACATTAGTACATGTATAGTCCTACCATCTTTTTTATCAAACTTTACTCTAATATTTGGTGTGTCCACCCTTGGCAGCAATCACTGCGGCACATCTTTCGGGCATAGTGTCTCTATATTTCCTGAGAATTTCTACACTAATGCTGTTCCAAGTCTTCTGAAGTTCATTCCAGAGGGTTCAATTTGAATGTACATTGGTATATTGATTGCCATTTTATCACAAACAACTAAAAGTACCTAAAATATGTCAAGTGTTCAAATAATTTTGTACACCACTGTATCCTATATTGAAGGGAAAAAAATGAAAAAGTGTAGGTAAAAGGAATAGCAAAAATAATGGAATAAAACAAAAAACTGGAAAGAGGGGTATTGCCAGGAAAACAAGCATGTCCCCTCCCCTCTACCAGGGACCACAAAGGTTGAATTAATTTTAATTTATAAGGTAAATTATTGCTTCAAAATACTACTCAAAAGGGTTTGTTCTTAGTAATCAGCAAACATCTTTTCATCCGTCATGCAATCATAATAGTCCGTTTTTTTCAAGTGGTCACCAAAGAAAACTAATTAGAATGCTAATAAACAAAGACTATAACGAAGATGGCTCTCGCAAACATCCCCCCCCCCCCCCCCCCCCCCAGCTCTCAATGCTTAGCATGACGACACCAAAGCTGAACTTTTTGGTGAATCCTACATATGTATTGGGATTATTCAGTGTCTTGTATACCTGTTCTTAAATGTATTTACTTTTCAAAAATGACTTCCATAAGCTGCACTGACTGGAGATATTTAGGCCTCAGGTCAAATTCCACGTTTTTGTTTTTGTTATTTTTCCTGTCCTTATTGCCAGTGCTCCCCAAAGGCAAAATATAAGCAGGAAACTAATTTGTTTTTCTTCAAAAAATTAGCTGGCCTGACGCTTCTTGTTAGCATTTATGTAATTGCTTTGTAACTCTGGATAAGTAATCCATTCTACCACCATGCTTATTTTTACTCCCAGATTGCAATCAAACACACCTGATAAAACAAGTTTAACCTTCAACATGTTCCTCCTGAAGGACTTTTTTGTTAATTACTTCAGAATCAACATAGATATCACCACACTTACTGTATTTATTTTACTAGTTTCAATTCTGGCTGGAGATTTATAATTCCTTATTTGTTTATGCTAAATCCTTTTTTGCAATTTACACTTGTAGTTTACTCAAAACCTGATTCAGACCTCAATCTCTTATTCTGTGCTAATTGTGTTCTCAGCTGAGGACGCCCCCCCTGATGCACAACTCACCTTCAACATTCTTAAGATTCTAACCACTTACCCCCTATCACCAAACAAACAGCCTCAGGTAACAGACATTCTGGGGTGTCAGCAACTAGGTACTGTTTGGGTTAACCTTGGTGTGACCTCACTAGACTTTTGACCTCACAGACACCATGAAAAGCAGAAACTTGTTCCTGCACATCATATCAGTACATTTTACCAACTACATTTTGTACTACACATGCATCATGAAACTCAATCTGGGGTGGTCTCTAACTTTACAGGTGCCTGTAGCACAAACTGGTTCAGGTACATAGGCAATGATGATAAATCACATAGATTCAGTATCATTTTTGACAGGTGTATTCATGGATGGTGTATTCAAGTACACACCAGTTCCCATGGCAATTTGTAGCTGTCTCATAAAGGCGATCAAAACATCTAATCCAAACGCCATCGTAATTCCTTTGATGATTCAAAGGTCGCAGGTTTGAATCCCGCTCCTGCCAGTTTCTTTGTTCACTTTGAAAATGTATTCAAATTTACCTAGTCAGTCTCCCTTGTGGATTGTTTGACAAATTATAACTTAAAAAGTCATATCCTCATTGCGTGATCCCCACAATGTCGCTTCCCAGGTTGTATCATAAAATGGGGCGTGATCCCTGGCTATACGGCATTCTGGGTTTACGACTTCTGACTAGCGCCCACCCGAACAAAGATACTGACAATTTGGGAAACTGCCAACATAGGGCAAGATAGCTCAGTTGGTAGAGCGCCGGTATGGTATTCCGGAGGTTGCAGGTTTGAATCCCGCTCCTGCCTGTTTTCTTTGTTCACTTTGAAAATGGATTCAAAAATCATTTTGTGTGTGCATCCTTTAAAACCAAGGGTGCGTTCCACTCAAGCGAACGTTGCCAACGTTGGCCAACTATGCTAACAATTTTCAATAGGATGTGCAAAACAAAATTGCCGAACATTTGCATTGTTTGCGTGAGTGGAACGCACCCCTGGACTGCTTATCCAAAAGTACTTTTTCACACTGTGCAATTATTTTATTCTGTTGTGTTTAAATTGTGATAAATTGCACATAGAGAATGTTTCGCTACTGCAAGAGACCACATGCATTGGACTAAGGGATGCTAATACTGACACACAGCAGGGGGCAAATTAATTTCATGAGTACAAATCCTAATTCAATAAAATGATAACCCTTAATTGCTGCTAGCATTTTGCTATTAAAAACTACACACGTATATGCTAGATCCACCAATATCCAACAGTTACAGAAGTGCAAAGCCTACTGTATCCAACAGAATCCAACAGAATCCAACAGCTCAAAAAACTACTTTTGTCAGATCCACAAGTTCCAACAGAAACTTGCCGCTTTTGGATCTCTAGCAAGCAGATCACCTGGCAGTCGATCTTAACACTCACTTTTCACTATGAACTTTTGTTTCAAATTTAAATAAATTCCACTACATTTCCCGACCAAGCACCGCCAACAAAGTGGTTCACTAATACATGTACATGTATGTTTAGTCGTTGGTAGAAATAGTACCAGCCAGATTTTATTTCCACTTGGCATGAAAACGGTTTCATTTTACCAGACCCTCTCCATCCTTTTCTCAAGGCCACAATCCAAGTACATTGTATTTTCTCTGCATCAGCTAACCTGCTTTTCCATATTCAAACCTTGAAATGTAATCCTTCCCCCAATTCCAAACTCTGTGACTTCTGGAACTCGGCCCTCCCTCAGTTCTAGGCAATAATCCCCCCGGGTGACTCCATATCCAGCCAACACGAACTGTCACAAGGTAATGGCTGGCATTCAGGTTTTATTCCAAATATTGCCTTTCAGCCAGTAATGGGCTCAATTGGAATGGGAAATTCAATTAGTGAAGGGTTCCAAACATCTGGGGAGAGAGTTGGATGCTGCAGATGGATCGACTAGGAATAAAACTAAATGGTTGGACATACCTGATTGATGAGTTGATTAAAATAAATACCTACAACTGTACCAATAAGATAAATAAAGTTGTAAATTATGCAAGCAAATAGCTACAGTAGATGTATGGATGCCTATGAACTTAAATCAATTTACATTTGCTATGGCTGTGAATTTGGTCCAATACCACTTTTTATGACTGGTAGGCCTATATATACAGGAATCTAAATGATTGCAGAATGCAGATGATCAGATACAGTTTTTGACTTCAGCAAAAAAAAAGGGGGTCATAATGATAAGACACCTCAAAACTAAAGACACCAAGCTTGACTGCTTTCTTTTCTCAATTGCTCCAAACTTTGGGCTCATGCTGACAACAGGATCAGAAAGAAGATCTGAACAAAATCAACTTCTTAACCCTAACCCTCTCATATCCTTGAAAATCCATCAGGAGATTTTGTAGGGCCTGATGAAGGCAGTAGAGCCTAGTCACTTTGGGACAGATGTCCCCCTTTGGAGGATTCAAGATAGTTCTTATCAAAAATGCTTAGTGGTAGGGCTGAGGAATTTCTCTCCTACAAGAAAACTTGGAAAACAGAAGCTGTGATGCTCTCAATAACATACTCAAACCAAACAGGCACCCTGAACTGTGCGGTATTCATTCATGCTAGTGTTTACTCTGGTGTACATATAAAAACCAATATTGACTGAACCTGGATTCCACATTCTAACAATCAAAAGGATCAAGAAATCTCAGTAACCCAGAACTGTTCCGATACCTACTGACAACCACCTCCAATGCATTGTTTACACTCGGACACCACATTTATTAGGCCAAACAAAATATGTTGTCAACGGTTGCCCTCCGAGACCGACCCTACATGAACAAGTCACAAAAGTCAGGTCGCATTTAATTTTTTACATTTTTTTTTTACTTTAAAAGGAATTTTCAAAATCTCACCTTTCCCGCACAAAATGAACCAGTTCTATTAGAATCATTGTCTTTAAATACAGCTACGATGGCACAATCTAAAGTGTGACAGCTACATGCACATGTATGTGTACCCTTTATTAACAAGATTTGTTTTTCTTGTATAGTATGAAACTTCATAAATCATTTGTTCCCAAATGACATTGCATTGAACAGACGAATGTGATAACTGCCTATTATACAATGTGGACATTTCAATAAAATAGTCCATTCCAAGGTTGCATGAACACAACTCACGAATTAAACACCCTCAGCTATAATTTGAAAATAAATTTAACTGAAAACATTGACAGCAAAAAAAACCAGCATCCTTACAAAATATTACTTTTGGGATAATTTCTTTAGTATCAAGATTTATCCTCTATTTAGATCTGGACCCAGGAAAACCATAAGGGTGGTAGGCAATTCAAAATGTCACCAACCCTACTACCTCAGATCGTAACCCTTTACCCAGAGTGTAATTTTAGCCTTGTATTGGGCGATTTCAATAGAAGAAACCACACAAAATTATGTTACTAAATCATTGAAATACATGTAACCATCTTACCACAGAACCACACAACACAAAAGGGCAATGACTCTGCAGGTCATGCTTGACCATCTGATACAAATTGCCTTTTTGTATACAATAATAACAGCTTTTGTTGACCCTGATGATAAGCTTCTCTCAAAGGTGAGTCTGCTTCCCAGGGTCTGGTCACATTTGCTTATTTTTTGTAGGTGAATAAACAATTCAAGTGGTGAGTACAATGTTAGGACTGACAACAGTCTCTGTACGTTTTACCAAAAAAAGTCCAATGCGGACACGACTGAAACATTTTATTCTGGTCATTCATTGCATGGTTGAATCCGGTTCTGCTAAATTCCTTTCAGCATTTTGGGGGAAACCTACATGTATGTATGTGTTTTTTTAGGCGAATAGCCCAACACAAGGCCAAAAGGCCACTCAAAATGGGCGACAAAAGACAAGAAAAGACAGAAATCACAGGGATAGAAGGTATCTATCTATTCACGTTTCGTTTGAAATGTTAAAGATTATAAATACATGTAGGTGGAAGGGAAGCAGGTTACAGGAAAGGAGTTGCAAAGAGAGGCAGTACGAGAATAAAAAACTTGAGTATCTCACTAGCCTTTGGAACCCTGCAGCCAACACTAATTATCTCTATTTTCAGGACTGGATCTCATTAAAGAATACAAGTAGTTTAAAAATATTTCATCTAAAATAAGAAAGCCTAATGACCATCATCAATAAATAATAAAAATAGTTTAGACTGAAATATGCACACAGTCTTTTATTGAAAGTCAACTGCAAATAGTTCAGAATGTGAAGATCTACTCTTACAAGGAACGATAAACATTCCATCCCCTTTACAATGTACTTGGCAGAACATTTTCTCGTCAATGCTGCTCAACATTAACTATCAAAAATAAATTTTCTAATCAATTTAAATCTATTTTCAACGTAAACAAAGAAACTGGCAGGAGCGGGATTCGAACCTGCGACCTCCGGGTTACCGTAACGGCGCTCAACCAACTGAGCTATCTTGCCCTATGTTGGCGGTCTCCCAAATTGTCAGTATCTTTGTTCGGGTGGGCGCTAGTCAGAAGTCATAAACCCAGAATGCCGTATAGCCAGGGATCACACCCAATTTTACGATACAACCTGGGAAGCGACATTGTGGGGATCACTCAACGAGGATACGACTTTTTATCTTATAATTCGTCAAACAATCCACAAGGGAAACTGACTAGGTAAATTTGAATACATTTTCAAAGTGAACAAAGAAACTGGCAGGAGTGGGATTCGAACCTGCGAATAGTTCGAACCTGCGACCTCTAAATGGTGTTTATAATTCTGATTAACTTACGGTATTTGTAGGTGAAAGATCTGCCCTAAAAATAATACACGAGAAAGGTACAACAGTATAAAATTTCCCAACATCAGTTTGTATGTAGCTCTGTCAATTAATTTGTCTAGCTCTATCCAACGAGATTCACATGTTCCAGTCAATCATGTAGTCCTAGATATAGTTTGCCTTTAACCTTTAAACAAGAATGTTTGTACTTATAAACTAGTCAGGGAATTTCAAACAAAACACCATGTACATGTTTACTAAGGTCAAGCACACATGCTGCATAATATTCTGTAATACTCTGAAACATGTCTACCTATTTGTTGAAGGGTTATTTACTCAGTAAATCTTACTGCATTGCCCCAAATTTAAAACAGCTCCATTTGCAATTAAATTCCAGCAACCTCCATGCCGGATTGACAAAAACTAATTGTCAACAAATAAAATATTAGCTTGTAATATACAGTACCGAAGTGATGACATCACTGGGCAATTTGAACCAGCTTACATTAACCCTCCTACTATTATCACAACATATTGAAAAACCAAATCCTCTCCTCTCTTACAGCTAGTGTGTCTCAACCTGTCACTCGAGGTTTTGATAGATAGGGTAGTTTGCTCCAATTTGGCACCTGGAGAGGGAGGGCTAATTGAGCAATCTTCATGCCAATATGCTTGCAAAATGCATCCATTTTCACAATATTTGGCACTTAATTAGTAGCCTTTTATAGAGGTTCATACAATCAGTTGTCATGCCAACCGAGGTCATTTCGGTATTCTATGGAGGACAATGTGACATCCCAAACTTCATTCACAACTGTGCAATTCTATTTAGCCTGACCAAACTGGTTTTAATTACATGTAGGTTCTTTTTGTAACTGGACAACACAGTGTATTATTTAGCGTTGCACAAATTTGAAGATACCGGGTAATGGACAACAAAATTTCTGAACATTTTACCAGGGGGTGTACACACACGATGTGTACCACATTGTAGTTAAAACTTTCTAAGATTACCCTCATGGTCTCCAAATATGTAGATGTTATATATTTGGTCCATGCTTTTGAACTGCATCCAGACATTCTCTATGTACAAATGCTTAAAGCATCTGCTTTCTTCATTGCCAAAAAAATCTTAATGGTGCAGTCAACTTATTTGGGAAGTAAATTTGGTTTACAGGTTGCAGCATGCTGAAAAAAATAATGTACTATTTTTAAAAAGTGATTAAAAGCTCACCTGCAATAAATCCACAATATTGCAGAAATTAAAACCAGCAGATTTTCCATTCAATATATTTACAGATTCCAAAAATATATATCCTGCCTGGAAGTAACATCAATATACTCTTCACTATTCCTTGACTAAGGGACGGTGTTCGCCACACACTGTAAAACCTGCATGGCAAGTAATCAATTTCATCTTCAGATCAACGCATAAATAACAAAGTTACATGCAGGCTGCAATCAAATAAAAATCTCATTACAGATGAGTGCAGGCGGGGACAGTGGTAAAGGCTAAGTTTTTATCCCACACAATTTTATGCACATTTTTTTTCTTACAAGCCCTCTGGGTTTATCACAGGAGTAATACATTGGCCTATTAAATACAACACAGTTTAATATCTTTTTATGTGCAGGGTACAGTATAATGTCATACTTTCAACTACATTGTACATGTATACATGTATACATGTATGCCAACTGACTTAATGGTTTACTGTGTAGAATGTACGTGTAAAGCTGTGTCTGCATTAGACTTTTTTTGGTAAAACGTACAGAGACTGTTGTCAATTTGTCAAAATTAAGTCTGGTGCGGACAGCTGGTAAACTTTCCAAATTATCAAGTGTCGATCGTCGGTTTATCCCTCCACAGCGGGAACTTTTACAGGGCCAACCGTGTAGCGAAAGAGTATACGTGGCAGTTTTACATCACTGAAAAATCCAGTGCGGACAGCCACTGTAATGTAAAACGTGCATTTTGATCATGTGCTTTCCGTGTTTGACCACTGCAAAGTTTACGTGGCCAAGGACTTTCCGCGAGCCGTGTAATCCAAGTGCGGATGCACGGAAGAATAACCACAGTGGAATGTTAACAATCTCGCATGGTAACTTTTGACAATAGTTGTAGTCCAAGCGAACGCGGCTTAAATGCGAGTGCAAGTAACAATTTCTGTAAGTAAAAATTAGAGGACCGTTAACCCCTTGTGTACGGATGACGGAATTTAGCGCAAAAAAAACAGTGCCACCAGGCCGGATGACGCAATTGGCCGCTGTTTGTGCAGTTTCAATCCATTGTTGGATTAAACAGTGCCACCAGGCCGGATGACGCTATTGGCCGCTGTTTGTGCAGTTTCAATCCATTGTTGGATTATTGTATATATGTTACGCTTGACTGCACAAACACATTGTAGCGGTTCGCTTGGCTGCTAGAGCCACCGCGGCACCCCGACGTCTTCCGTAAAATACCGTACTCATGGGGTTAAGGCCAACAGTACATATACATGTACACAACAAATCAATGCAGATCTTACAGCACAAATTTGTCGCAATTTTAAATTAGCCTTAAGGATAACAAAATATTAATCAACTAAGAAAAATTCAATGAAACAAACAAAACTTTAAAACTTTCTGTTTCTAAAATCTCTATGTGGTTTGTGCCACACTTTTCATTCCACTCAAGTTAAACTTCTTCCCCAAACTCATTTTATTCTAAAATTTAGCAAAGACTACATGTATCTTTGAAGAGACCGAGTTTATAGGAAGATACACGGAGCATGTCATCCAATCATATGCCCCATGCATTAACTGAAGAGTGAGCCATTGCAACCAGATGTCACTCTCCTTCAGAAGGTGATTACTCTGTCCGTCCCTACATCAAAGACTGGTTTTCGGGGTTTCATTCTTTGCATAGTCAATATCTCGTCAGGAGACGAAATGCCATAAGGGTGTATTACATTTTTCAAAAGGGTGTATTAGAATTATAATTTTATGCGGACAATAAAGGATTCTAATTTTAATTCTAAATGTACAATGATGAAAGGGAAATCAAGAACTGCTTGGTACTAAGTAACAAGCATGGAACGTCTGCAGGAATAAGTTCTTCCAGTTCACAGGGACATATTGCTGTGGAGGCACTCAATTAGGCTTAAAAAAATTCAATTGCTATGGCTGGCACGATCATTAAAAAGAAAAAGACGTGTACACGCCCATCCCTTGAAAATATGGAATTTTTTAATGGATTGGTCTACTTGCTGTGTCTCAAAGTCTGGATATTTTATTGCTTCCCTGGTACATTTGTACATTTTGTTTTTTGGAGGGGATTATTTGCTTGTTTTGTTTCTACATTGTCAAGGTAATATTTTTCATTGACCATTTTTTTTCTGCGGATTTACACATATGTAGTGATTTTAAGTGTGTAACTTGCATAAGTTGTAATTTTCAAATTTCGCAAAAGTTTGCACAATTTAGACATTGGCAACAAGCCCAATTTGTGTTAAATAAACTACAAGCCGCAAACTCAAATGCGCCGTTTTCCTGAAAATTACTGAAGAAAATACTTTTGGGGATTAAAGTTTTGTTCAGAAAAGTTGGATTGTTTGAAACTGGACAGTACATACATCAATGACTTTCCGACAAATGGTGCATTTTCTTCTATATTCTACTTTTTTCATTTATCTCTCCAACCATAGCAATTTTAGGACAAATATTTCTTCCACCTGCAAGACAATGTGTTCCTTGAATGTTCTACACTGGAGAATTTCAACAGGGGTCCACTACTAAAGCACGGTTTATACTTCATGCGAATGCGAATGCGAAGCGAATTTGGCGTCATGAAACATTCGCAGCGAAGCTTTGCACAAGTTGAAGTGTGTTCAACTTTTCCGAATTCGCAGTGCGAATATTTGGCGTTGACATCATAAATTCACTTCGCATTCGCATTGCATGAAGTATGAACCGGGCTTTACAATGAGGAAACATTTTAATAGAATTTGGAAGGAGAAAAGATGTCTGCACTACTATTGAATATCTATTTGTTGAGGATGTACATGCACAATGTAGCTTTTTTTTATCAGTTTTCATACATGTACCTAGCGTCATAAAAACCTTGTCAAGTTTTCCCAAGGACCTATATTTTCAGAATTGTCTGGCTGTTACAGATCAAAAGATACTCACTGTTTACTTCATGAGAAAAATATTATCAAGAGGTTGTGGGGGTTATTTATAAAAAATAAACAATCTTTTCTCTCAGCAGATAATGTCAGCAATCCATTTTTCCAGCACATAACTTTAAGACAGCCTTTATGCAAGCTGTGAGTGGTTGCCCTTGGTTACTTGACCTTGTTGCCCTGAAATGAGGTCACAGGTCAGACCTAATGGGCTTGAAATATACCATCCAGGTTGAAAAGTTGGAAATGGGGATTGGGCTTTCAGCTCTATGGCGCTACCCAAATTTATGGAACACAGGTAATTCTATACATGACGCAAGAACTTAAAAGTTTCTCGAGATTATTACCTAGTTTTTCATGACACTACATGTATGACAGATACTTATCCAATTTTTTTACACCATGGTAAAATTTTCTTGCTAACTTTAAAGGCAGTATACATGATTGGTCATTGTTGCAATTTTCAGAAATTACCGGATTTGGGGGTTAGTATTTTGTAGGAAATATCGTTCCACTGACCTGTTCAAGGTTTTGCGTTGTTGGATGGCGAAAAAAAACAGAGAAAAAAGGTGCTCGTTTTCAATCGTCGGGCGGATGATAGCCTTTAGTCAAGGCGCGCCTGGCTATCTGGGCGCGTGACGCGCCCCGAATGGCAGCATGTCGGAGGCATGCCACTCATCTGGGTAGCCACGCGTGCCTTGACTAAAGGCTACAGAGCAGTTTTCCAATGATTTCCAGCTGGAAATCGTTGGAAAACGATATATATTTCCACTTTTCTTAAGAACGACAGCACACCTGGTGCCATAATTTCACAGGATAATTGAGACTACTATTAACTTACCTTCTAGTAAGGTATTTCGTAATAATTCAGTAAAAGTGGGAGGATTACCAATCGTGTACACTACATTTAACTTGGTTTTTAATTTCCCTGTTATGATGGCCCCTCGGTTTCTAAACTAAAGCCCCTTTAGATCCAACACAAGCGACAGTTATTCTGGTATCTCCATTGGCAACAATTCCAGACTCTAGAAAAATAAAACAAAATCTGAATTGTACAACTTGGATTTTGTATTCACAACACTGATGTTGCTACTGGAATAGAACTGCAAGTTGCATCAAGTCTACTGCATGGAAGTCAGGCACTTAAATGCATCAACAAAACTGCTGTCAGTAAATACTAGTCTCCAGCATCCTATGAATTATAGCGCCCGGTGTGCTGTCATTTTCAAGAAAAGTGGAATTTGTGTATCAATTTCCAGCGATGGTCGTTGGAAATTTATGTACATGTAGTTCCCCAACTTGATAATTCCCCAATGTCTATAAATTACTGTATTGTCTGAAGTAGGGTGGGGTAATCAGGCTAAAACGAACAACATACATGTTTTTCTCCATTTTCCCAACATCTATATGCATACAAAGCTTTTAAACAGGTCAAATACTAACCCTACTACATATGTAAATCTATTCATTTCTGAGACTTACGGCAAAAGCAAATGTTGTACACTACATTTAAAATAATGTAATATTTTTTTACACGATACATGTTGGACAGCATTACATGTACTTCCATGTTGCATGTTAGTACAAAATGTCAGGTTCTTTGCAGCAATGCTAGCGAGTTGTTTTGTTTTTATGCTGAATAATGCATCTATCACCCCCGGGGGGGGGGGGGGTGGTACTCAGTACAAATGGCCACACGGGGACGTGCCGCGTCGCATTTTTGACAGTCCGGTATATCAATGACCCCTATTTTCCCCCAATTAGTGGTATACTCATCGGTTGTAATTCTATCCTATGTATTGACATGGGAAATTTATCACATACTAGTATATAAATGGGTCGTCAATTTTCCAGATTGAGTGGTAGTAATAACGTTAAAGATCACCCGAGAGAGATCATTATTCCCGACAGCAAAATATTGAAACGTGTGCGTTCGTATATACAGTGATTGCAAACGTCTGCGTTGTGTGCATTATATGCTCACCGTACCGCGTATATACCATGTATAGTATAGTACCAGGAAGCTCGTACTGCGCGCGCATCGAGTGTGCACATAACCTTCCGACCTCTGACCATGACCTGCTAATTTGTACTTATAGGGGTGGCTGTATATGGTATTTGGATGGGTCAATATCTAGGGTTGGTATATCAATGGGTGGTATTTTAGTCTAGTATCATGGGAACCTATTATATATTGGTTTATGCATGGGTAGTAAAAGCAAGTTCAAAGTGGTATAGCCATCGGTCTTACCTCAAAATTATGAGAGGCACCCCCCTACGCTAAAAAAAGTGAGTACACCCCCCCCCCCCCCCCCCGGGCTATCACCCCCCCCCCCCCCCCCCCCCCCCCCCCCCCGGGCTATCACCCCCCCAGCTTTTCCGACCCGGATGTCAGGATTTAGTTTTTTGTGCCCAAGGTTGGGAACTTTGGTTCTTTGAGTGTAAATGAAAATTGATCCTGTACAAGAGAGTATAGTGCAGGGGGGGGAAAGTTTTGATCACTTCCGAAATGACAATTTAATCCCCACACTGGGGATGAGGCAGCCCAGGGGAAAGGGTTGTGGAAACAATCAATACGTGCGTTTCCACAACCCTTTCCCCTGGGCTGTGGAAACAATCAATACGTGCGTTATATTTCTTCAAAATGAAAAACAAATTTCACCTTACTTTGTGTTTTCATTGATGTGAAGACTCCCCCTTTCCTCGCTAAAATCCACCAAAAAATAAAAGGCGCCTCAACAAGAGTCTTTTTAAACTTGTTGGTGTTTATATAAACCCAAAATAGTGGTGGCCGGATATTTGGATATGAAACTCTTTCTGGAATGAGTTCTTTCAGTAAAGTTCTAAAATGGCACATCCGTGAACTGGAAAGAAAAACTTTAAAAGAACTGCAACCACCGTCCTTAAACACCGAAATATAGGTGTGTACAATTTCTTAATACAATTTAGGCATACAATTTATAACAAGCTACTTAGCCGCTGTTCGAAATTGATAAGATCGTTCACCGTTCACAGGTCACACTCACAGTCTAGCTAAGTTTGCTTGTGTATGGTACAAACCACATTGCGAGGAATCTTCTACTTTGTAGGCCTACTGGGCCTACTTTACTTACCATCTTTTTGAGGCCGTCTTCGCTAACTTCAGCCGAAGCAGTCATGTTGAGTGTGCACTTTTTGAGCTGGTGATTCCAGCAAAGTCAAGCGAGTCTTTAAAGATCCTTCGTCAATAACCTGTTGTGCAATTCGTTTACAATTACTTCGCCCCTTCAGTTCACTAAATTCACTGACACTTGCTGCACGTACGTATAAAAGCCAGCGCAGCCACTACATTTTTGTACACACGGCAGGTCCGGTCCACGTGTTGACATTTTTTGGAGGATATTCTTATGCAAATAAGCGTTCGTACCATTCCAAAGATAAGGGTGTTTCTCTTTGTAATTTTGCTAAATTTCGTTCTTTTTTCTATTCATTGATATTAGATGAAAATTGTAAACATCCCATAACAGTATCCTGCAATTTTCTACATTACTTTGATTATAAGAAAATCCGTTGCATTGCTTATGCATTGCAATTTTGGATTTGTTCCCCCAAAACCCCTCCATTTAAAATAAAATAGACGCCGGAGCCGTGTCTTTTTAATAAACCAAGTTCAACGACCTTGAAGTCGAAAACCGGCCAGGAGTTTGTATGCGGATGTTGCGATTCGTGGAACCATTGAGCAAAGAACATTCAAGGAAACATTACTGAATCACGCTATCGACAAACACTTAAAAGTTACATGAGACTGAAAACAGCTTAGCAACAAGTTACCCAAACCACTAAATTGTTCGGTAGAGAAATTAGGGGAAACGGCACAAAAATGTAATGGAATTGGCCGTTTTTAGATATAGGAACACCTGTTCTTGTTTTCATTATGATGAGTTTTGTGGGGCTACGGGCTCCCCTCCTTGGGCATGAGGGGGTGGTAGATACACCCCGCCCTTTCTGAATGATGGGTGGGGCACACTGGTCTAGTCTAGCATAGGAATTGCAGCTTATTCGGGGGATATATAATTATCTACTGATGAATGTCTTACCGATCATCATAGGCCCTCTTGTTGGAACGTGCTTAACTTCGGTCAGACTTACTGGGAACCGTTCAACGCATGCAGTAGGCCCTACGTGCAAGAAAGAAATAGAGCCAGCCAATCTACCAGCTTTGCCGTTACAAGTTCAATTCCCGGTCCCTCCATTCTGACTTCGAATATTTGGGGACGGTGGTAATCCGCCTAGCCCCCCCCCCCCCCCCCCTCCCCCCCAAAAAAGAAAGAAATGAAAAAACAAATCCAAAATATTATAACCCGAAAAATAATCCACGCACCCGAAACACGTAAAAAGCAGGGGGAACGGAATGAGGGGAGAGTATATAGTAGCGTGTTCCTGAAAGTGAGGGCGCTATTTACATCACTGTTATAAAAAATTGGCATTTCGGATGTGAACAAAAAGGGATGCAACCTCTATAAAGGGGAATGGAAGGGTTGGGGAGGGGAGGGGAGGGGGAGGGTAGGGGAGGGGAGGGGGATGCCTCCCACGTGGTCTTGTGCAGCTACACTATAAACTCGTCGTGTGCCCGCCAGAAGGACGTAAGCGCGCTTTGACGCGTAATTACAATTTCCGAAACTTTAAAGTTTTTGTGCTGGCATTTCTAGATTAAGAATCGCAAAAGGTTGAATTTTTGTCAGATGAGATGTTTTAATATTTCCAATAATGCTGTGCATTTTTAAATAAAAATGTTACTTCATTTTAAAGTTATTAACATATTTATGTTAACGACCTTTTGCCGAGAAGTCCTTCTGCCTTAAACGTGCGCCTCAGCGGCATGTGAAATGCCTACGACCTTTTGCCAGGAACAAATTGTGCTCCAAGCGCATTTGAGTCCCACCATGGAGGAAGGAACAAAGTGGAGACGTGAACGCACTTGTATCGTGTCTTGTTACATTGGTATTACACGCTTACGTCCTTTTGCCGGTAACAAAAAATGCAAAAACCCCTTCCGTCCTTTTCATTCTGCTAATTACGTCAGAATGACGTAACCCCTTGAGACGAAATGTATATCGAAATAAAGATAATTCAATACTCTATCGATTACCCCCAAAACCCGAATTTGACCTTTTGACCCATTTTTCGTCCTTACGACCTTCTGCCGGGTACACTTTTCAACCACCATGAGCAGCCCAAAGACCGATTAGTCATATTTTTTCTGTTGGATATTTTCTGCTGCGCTTCATTACGTTCCTTATCCATAATTCCAACCAATATCATATATTGATAAAAATCCATCTGCAAAGTTTCCAATCAAGGATAAATATTATTTGCATTAATATTCTACCTATTCCTCCCGCTGTAGTTAATATACTAAAATGATTAACTTTAAGGTCAAATGTCGAAGGCTATTCGGGATAAAATTGCTGACGTAAGTGATTAACTTAGGCCTAGGGCCTATGTCATTTTCTAGATGAATTAAATAAGATCCATCTATTAAACACAAAGACAAAAGATGGTAGCTAAATTGTTGGCATACAGTGTACTTAATATTGGAGAACAGACATGAAGGTGAGAATTAGAAATGTTCACTTGAACAAAAAGGGGATGAACTGCTTGGAGTTAAAAGTTACTGGGCAACAGCTTCAAGCAAGTGCGCAGTATAAGCGACTTTCAATCCGCGTCACGGTCTCATTTATCCGGTGTGCGCAGTTTTCCGGAACACTATTTGAACCCTAACAAATATACATCACTGCGCATGCATTAGCGTTAACTAGTGTTCCGGAAAACTGGGCACACCGGATAATTAGCCAGAAAATGATTTAACAGAGTACTTTTAATGTTGCCGTTTGGGTGTAACATTTTCTCCCAAGAGCGTGTATGCGGGAAATAATTACCCCAGTTACATACCCCAGTTACGCCACTGCACATAATGCTGCCGCAAATCTTTATCTTGTTCTTGCCAAAGGCGGCGGAACGGGGGGGGGGGGGGGGGGGGGGGGGGGGGGGATACCCCCACTTTTTTCCACTTGGGAGTAATCCCCCCCTCCCACACACACACACACACACACACACACAGTCATGTAAACGGGTGCAATCGTGGACCTCCCATTGTTCCTCTTTTGTTTATACTCTAACTTTTTCGGAAGGCATCCCATTGGTTTTGTACACGATTTTCAATCGTGGACGTTACGTCAAACGTGGACCCCTTTGTCTACGCCCGAATTCTTTTGTCCTAGGTCCACGATTGCCGGCATATACAAACTCACACACACACACAGTCATGTAAACGGGTGCAATCGTGGACCTCCCATTGTTCCTCTTTTGTTTATACTCTAACTTTTTCGGAAGGCCTCCCATTGGTTTTGTACACGATTTTCAATCGTGGACGTTAGGTCAAACGTGGACCCTTTGTCTACGCTCGAATTATTTTGTCCTAGGTCCACGATTGCCGGCATATACAAACTCACTATTGGCAGTTCCGCACAAGAAAAACCATAGAAAAGGGTGGGCGGCCGGCACCAGACAGCCGGCGCTGCTTTGCTCCCCCCCCCCCCCCCACACACACACCCATGTGTCCTATCCAAAATGTGTATCCTGTGGATACATGGCTTTGTGTTCTTTCCTTTATTCCTTGGCCCAATTTCATAGCGCTGCTTAACAGCTGATTTTGTGCTTAACACGGCCTCCGTCATTTCACAGAGACTGTTACAGTAAGCACAGGAAAAGCATGTTTAACCACGAAGGAAAAAGTTGCTTTATGCGCGCACAAGCTTAAGCACGTCCACGCCATAAAATAGTGCTTAAGCAGCAGCATGATTTTCTGCTACAATAAGCACAACTTTTCTGCTAACTGTTAAGCAGCGCTATGAAATTGGGCCCAGTACTTTAAGCATTCCCCCTTAATTAAGCATTATTTTATTGTGCACAAACTACCTTAGAGACTTCCTCCTCTTTAGAATTTCCTTGTGGAGACCTTTTTATCCTTTTGTCCTTTATTGTTTCTCGGTCTCCATAAGGTAGCGAATTTAGAGTTGTAAACGCCTTTAATCGGGGACTTGCTATCATGGGCGGCGATCCCAGGGGGGCGGGGGGGGGGGACACCTCCACCCCCCCTCCCAAATATTGTTTGTGGAGGGGACGGCTATGGCAGTGTCCCCCCCCCCCCCCCCAATATTTTGCCATGGGTCATTGACTTTTACATACACCATTATTGCAACAAAACACACAAACATCAGCACACATTTGAACAAATTTCCTAGGAGACACAAGAGACACCAAATACAAAATTTTCGATTACATGATCTCTCTAATAACAGTTGAACTGATTGTGCGTTCTTCCGAATAAGTATTGGTCAGGGATGGATATGTAATCTCCAATATTTGTTGTTTGTATTCCAAGAGGTAAGTATAAAGTTAACCTATTTTTAGCATCCCCAAGGGTGACGTTATTACACAACTAGCGCGTCAAAGTTGTTATTGGTTGTGCACCCCCCCCCCCCCCCCCCCGACCTTGACGAGAAATCGCCGCCGCTGCTTGCTATTGTCCTCCTAATGTTTATACTTCAACTTTTTGGCAAGGACCCTCATTGGTTTTGTACACGATTTTCAACCGGGGACCTTTCTCAACCGGGGATCAATATCCTCTCAAAGGTCCCCTATTGAATGCAAAAACAAACCCATACACACTTTCAAAAGTGTTCCCCCGCAATTGGTTCTTGCTAAGTAGATATTTCAACAAAATACTTTCCCGTACGTTAATAAATTGGGCTGCATGATTTTCCGTGGACGAACAAGTTTTTACGGGAAATAAAAAGGAGGTTTAGATGCAAGTTTTACGTGAACGTTAGTGTCTATCAGCCTTTTGGGGATATGGCGGACACAATTGGAGGGCGCTTTTTGAATTGGGTAAACTATTTGTATGATGGCACAAAAGGTTTACCCTATTCAAATAGCGCCCTCCTATTGTGTCCGCCGTATTCCAAAAAGGCTAAGGCCGTGTCCGAAACGGGCTTCCAGAGCTACGGCTACGGCTATTGTCAGCATTTCTTCACGTAGTTGTAATGGGCGCACACCTAGACAATAGCCCTAGACAAGAGTTTCGGATGCGGCCTAATTAAAAAGTCGAACACGGTGACGTTGACACAAGCGTGCAACTGAAACATCCCCAAATTTTAATAACGCTTTACCGTAAGAGCGCCCTCTGCATAAAAGGTCGACAATTATCAAACTGTTGAGGGCGCTCTTAGGTCAGGTCCCCGGAAGTGTTCGTAGCTACATTCATCATTGTGATTTACTTACACAAAAAATCAAATTTTAGGGGCGATGAAACTAAATTGAGATTCCTGATTTATCATGGCAGGGTCAGTGAAAGCGGAATTACAATCCTTGGAGAATCTTTTCCCGATTCACTGGGCAGTGTGGCACAACGACATCGGAGGTTTGAGCAGACTGCTCGAATCAAATCAGGTAAAAAACAAAAACAAACATGACAAAAAATCCATTTGATAGGCTAGCTGGCTATTTTTTTTTTGCAAAGGCAAAACGTTCTAAACTGATGTTTTGCCGGCACTTTGGTCATTAAACAGCTATAACTTGGTCTTGTCATACTTGTCGTAGGCATATAACCTGTACTGAAATTACATGACCAAGAATGACGTCATCGTGTGTCATGTAAACTAAGTAAAGGTCAAATTTGGAGTACGAAATTTGGTAATAAAATAATCTTGAGTCTTAAAAATGTAGCAAAGGCATAGAATTAGTTAGCTTGAAAATTCCAGCTCTAGGCTCATGACTAGCCCTAGAATGACGCTATGATATAGCGTCATAGCGCCCAAGTATGCAAAACAGGCCTATGCTAGAAACCGAAGATCAAAAATCACTCTTTACCTGCATAAATATTCTTGGCATCATTTTATTCAAACAGTTCAACAGCCCATCTCCCTGTTGGGATAGCAATATTCCTCCAAGAATGTCAAGAACAGGAGATATTTGCGGCGCAAAATCGTCTCCACGCGACGCTGACTTCACAAACACGAGGAGTAATACCCACATTTAGAACGTTCATCAACAGAGGGCGCAATTTACAGTCGCCGCGTGCACCACGCGATGGGTTATTTATGTCTGTGGGCGTGCACGGCCGAAATTGCGCCCTCTGTTGATAAACGTTCTAAATATGGGTATTACTCCTCGTGTTTGTGAAGTCAGCGTCGCGTGGAGACGATTTTGCGCCCCAAATATCTCATGTTCTTGACATTCTTGGAGGAATATTGCTATCCCAACAGGGAGATGGGCTGTTGAACTGTTTGAATAAAATGATGCCAAGAATATTTATGCAGGTAAAGTGTGATTTTTGATCTTCGGTTTCTAGCATAGGCCTGTTTTGCATACTTGGGCGCTATGACGCTATATCATAGCGTCATTCTAGGGCTAGGTTTTCAGCAGTGTGTTTTTTTTTTTGCCGATAGAATCTGATATCTTCCGTTTCCCTGAATTTATCAACCAAACACTCACCTTACCGGCAGAGTAGTAATTCATGCAGCTTGTGATCCCCTCAAAATGAGAATATGCTCAAGTTAAACCGGAAAAAAAGTGAATTTTTCGTGCAACTTCGGTGCATGCACAAACCAGCTGTGTACAAAGTAATGGAGCGGATTTTTGAACATGAACGATGTTTTCCGATCGATTATCGGCCAGCGGCACTGCTTGCGCCTTGGGGCTCGATATACAACGGCTGTTTGCTGATCGCTGTCAGTAGTTTTTAACTACATGTACATGTACAGGCAAAAATCCATTGAGCGTCAACATTTTCAATTGTCTTTTTATTGCTTAAAATGCTAGTTTGTGTACAATAAAGTCATACTGTGTTTTCATTTTTTTATTTTAGTACAATACAAATTTTAATAAGATTTTAGTAAAATTTTCAAAGTGAACAAAGAAAACTGGCAGGAGCGGGATTCGAACCTGCGACCTCTGGAATACCGTAAGGTAACTCACTGATAATCAGCAGAATTTGTGTTTAGTTTTCTTCATAAGATTCATTATTTTTCGATTCGTGTACATCGCCATTTTAAATGCAATCAAACTTGGTATCAATTTAAAGCTTGTGATCTAAACTCTTCATTGATTGGCCGATCTGACCAATATTTCCCACAAATATACCGATGAGAGACACTTTTAGGAAATACCAATGCTACCCCTAATCGTGAGCCGTTCAGCAGTGTGGAAATGAAGGGCAAACTTTATCGCTTGATTTCTACAATAGTGCTGGATCATAAAAACAAAAATGATCATAACTTTTTTAATACTGCTCCGATCTTAATAATTCTTTCATTATTTTAAAGCTGATGATGTGTTCTTTCCAATGGTATACAAATCTAAAAATTAATTTTGTTGTGATGAGAGACTTCTCTATTGAGAGCACCACGTATATTCAACCATTCCTTTCTTGTCTTTTTCAAAACCTGTTTTATACAGGGAGATATCGGAGCAGTTGACCCCCACGGTCGGACCGCTCTCCACCTTGCTGTAACCCTAGGTCATCTAGAGAGTGCACGTATCCTTCTACGACACAATGCACAGGTCAGCAATGAAAACAAGGGTGGATGGAATGGTAAGTATTATAACACTTACACACAACCCTCGTGGTACAATGTTAACACCAGGGAATCAGGTTGGTGTAGTGTTACTTTCCTCGCTTTCCACTGCTGTGATCACCGGGTTCGAATTCCACCCAGGGCTAATTGTGGATTGGATTTGGTTTTTCTCTAGAATTTTTTCTCTGGGGTTTTCCTCCCATATCTAAAACTGTAACTTTCTTCCTCATTTTCTATTACTCACCCACCTCAATCCTCCAAAATCCTCCTTGCAGTTTTGGATGATTTTGGAGGATTGAGAATGAATGGTATTTCAAGAAAAAGAGGATTTTGGAGGATTGAGGATGAATGGTGTTTCAAGCGGAGGATTTTGGAGGATTGAGGATAAATGGTGTTTAACGCACAGGGGGATTTTGGAGGATTGAGGATGAATGTATTTCTTTTGGCAAGGCAATCGGAGGATTTTGGAGGATTGAGGATGGTTCCTAGCAAAAAGGGTCTGGGGGGTTAGGGTTAAGGGACCCCAATGGAAATAAGTCAAAAGACTTTCTTTGGCTATATACCAGCTGAATGCCAAATAAATAATAAATAAATAAATAAATAAATATATAAATAAAATAACAAGCAAAAAAAAAAAGCAGGGTCTGGAAGCTACATGTAGGTCAGAAGGGAACAGAAATGAAGAATTTGCTGCAAGGACAAATGCAACAGACGACTAAATTGTTAAGAACCACATTACACAATCATAATTTAAACACCGAATATTAACAAGGAGACCGTTTCAATGTTACGATGTTAACAAAAGCCCAGTTTTTAAACAATTTAGCAGCCAGGTTAGAATTTGTCTAGAACCAGTTGCCATGGCATGTCAAACTTCAGTAATCTATTTTTTCTGGCTAAGTTTGTTGATGAAAAATGCTAATAAAGAAACATTAGACCAACCCTTGTATGGTCCCAGTTGCTGATTCACCAGTTTCAATACAATTTTCAGAGTTGTAATTTAGTCAGTCACAAGTCAGTCACAAGTCAGTCACAAGTCAGTCACAAGTCAGTCACAAGTCAGTCACAAGTCAGTCACAAGTCATCACAAGTAATCGCAAGTCACTTCACAATTCTGGTCTCAAGCCATGTAACAAGTTATTCAAACACACTACATAACAAAAGCATTCCTTTGGCATTGTTCATCCCATGTAGCTTGTGAGCTGACTTGTGATTGACTTGTGATCTGCCTTTTGATCTGACTTGTGATTGACTTGATTACAACTCTGACAATTGTTCACACCACCGAGGGAGTTAGAGTTAGCTAAACGTGGAGAAAGAAAACAGAAGAGTATTTTTATGCAGAAAAGTTAGTGTGGACTAAAAATTCAACAGTGAACAAAATGGGACTTATTTGACTGATCCAACTAATCATTTCACGATTAATATGCCGCTTTTGTTGGTTTGTTAGCTTTGCAGGAAGCTATCAGCACGGGAGACCCTGAGATAGTCCAGATAGTGCTGCAGCATCGTGATCACCAAAGAGCAACGTCCAGAATCTCAGGAATACCGTGCCTGCTTGAGAAGCTCAGACAGGTCAGTCTTGCTTCTCTCATCATCTGCCCGAGCCCTAGCAGGATGCCCAAGCACATGGACGTGACAGCAATTTTGCAAACAAGAGGCGCAATACCCTGTACCTCGTTGACTGCTGTCAGTGCTATGCGCAAAGTGCAAGGCCTGTTTCACTGATTGTGCATGTGCCAAATTGGTTGGCCGTGATTATTTAAATGAGTTGAGAATGTCACGCTGTCGCCTAATGCATGCATAAATATTTATAGGAGTGGTCCGCTTGGAATGTTAGGTATGCAGAATCTACACATTGCATTTTCTGCGGCAATATGGATAGCTAACTGCAAGATTTTCAGATCATCCGTGAAGCGAACCAGTCTTCATGATATCGGTAGGCCGACGTCAAAGTTGTGATTCACATTTTCTCAACACTCGGCATGAATAAAACCTACCATAGCCAAAGGGACATTCTGTGTGAACCCTTTAGATTCAGTACATGGGTGCATCTAGCGTCAGCATGTCATTCTCAACTTGATTTAAATAACCATGCCCGACCACTTCAGTACACGTGTAGGTATTGTTCCTCTTGTTTGCAAAATTGACATCACATCAAGGTGATTTTGAACTGGAAATATCTCCTTTTCTTTATATTTTTGGAGGAATATTTCTATCAATCGGGGAACATGAACTATTAAACGGTAAGCAAAGATGACACCGAGTATATTTATGAAGGTAATCTTTTTTAACCTGGATTTTTTGCATAGAGCTCCCATGCAGTTCCCTGCACTAGGATGCCATCATGGTGTCCTTCTGTATTTTCCTCATCCTCCTAGTACCTCGAAGACCTTTTTTTGAATGTTCAACTCTAAAAAACTACATGGTGCAATGCTTCATGTCTAGATTTACAATGTCAGAAAATTTGTGAAGTATTTAAATTAATGCAAAGTCTCTTTAGTACTTTTAGTTTCAGAAGTGTTTATATGTTAACTGATTATATTACCCTTACAGTACTCAACCCATCAAAACCCAACAGCATCTTTGGTTGGAATCTGTTAGGATGGGTACTGGACCCCCAAACTGATAGTCCTTTACACTGAGTTTGGCATAACACCAGAATCAGAGTCCAACAATTTGTGTGTACAGTTTACTATATGGTGTTGGAATTTGACGGGTTGAGGAAGGTTTCTAGTAAAAATGTTTAGGGAGTTGGGGTTAAAGAAAATTAATCATTCATTTGTGGACCGTCATTTCTTCAATTTCATCACAGGCACCGGATTTTTATGTGGAGATGAAATGGGAGTTTACAAGTTGGGGTAAGTGTCATTTGTCAACTATACACCCGTCCCGTGTCTCCGCCCCGTGTCTCCGCCCCGTGTCTCCGCCCCGTGTCTCCGCCCCGTGTCTCCGCCCCGTGTCTCCCACCCTGTGTCTCCCACCCCGTGTCTCCCACCCCGTGTCTCCCACCCCGTGTCTCCCACCCCGTATCTCCCACCCCGTGTCTCCCACCCCGTGTCTCCCACCCCGTGTCTCCGCCCCGTGTCTCCGCCCCGTGTCTCTGCCCCGTGTCTCCCACCCCGTGTCTCCCACCCCGTGTCTCCCACCCCGTGTCTCCCACCCCGTGTCTCCCACCCCGTGTCTCCCACCCCGTGTCTCCCATCCCGTGTCTCCCACCCCGTGTCTCCGCCCCGTGTCTCCGCCCCGTGTCTCTGCCCCGTGTCTCCCACCCCGTGTCTCCCACCCCGTGTCTCCCACCCCGTGTCTCCCACCCCGTGTCTCCCACCCCGTGTCTCCCACCCCGTGTCTCCCACCCCGTGTCTCCCACCCCGTGTCTCCCACCCCATGTCTCCCACCCCATGTCTCCCACCCCGTGTCTCCCACCCCGTGTCTCCCACCCCGTGTCTCCCACCCCGTGTCTCCCACCCCGTGTCTCCCACCCCGTGTCTCCCACCCCGTGTCTCCCACCCCGTGTCTCCCACCCCGTGTCTCCCACCCCGTGTCTCCCACCCCGTGTCTCCCACCCCGTGTCTCCCATCCCGTGTCTCCCACCCCGTGTCTCTGCCCCGTGTCTCCGCCCCGTGTCTCTGCCCCGTGTCTCCCACCCCGTGTCTCCCACCCCGTGTCTCCCACCCCGTGTCTCCCACCCCGTGTCTCCCACCCCGTGTCTCCCACCCCGTGTCTCCCACCCCGTGTCTCCCACCCCGTGTCTCCCACCCCGTGTCTCCCACCCCGTGTCTCCCACCCCGTGTCTCCCACCCCGTGTCTCCCACCCCGTGTCTCCCACCCCGTGTCTCCCACCCCGTGTCTCCCACCCCGTGTCTCCCACCCCGTGTCTCCGCCCCGTGTCTCCGCCCCGTGTCTCCGCCCCGTGTCTCCGCCCCGTGTCTCCGCCCCGTGTCTCCGCCCCGTGTCTACGCCCCGTGTCTAAACTAATTGCAGATCTGTTTGTGTTTGCAGTGCCATTGATGTCTCGTATTTGTCCAAGTGATACTTACCGAGTATGGAAGAGTGGACCTAATGTACGGATAGATACCACACTGATTGGATTTGACAACATGACCTGGCTCCGAGGCAGTCGTAGCTTCATCTTCAAAAGTGAAGGTATTGTAACCCCCGACCCCCCGACCCCCTGACCCCCCGACCCCCCGACCCCCCGACCCCCCTCCCTCTCCAATCTCATGCCTCCCAGAACACCCAGTTTCATTGAAAGTAATGTACCTCTCAATTGTTATCCCCACTCTATCCCCCTCCCACAGCACCCAATTGCATTCCTCACCCCTACTCGAGCACCCAGTCTCATTTTAAGAATAAGGTTTTGAAATTGTAAATTTCCCTGTATGTGGGACAGGCTGAAAATGATAATACCCTCACGTCCTTTGTTAAGATCTGCACAACCAGTGGTAGGGAAAGTTAAATGTAGTGTACACGATTGGTAATTCTCCAATTTCTTTTTACTGAATTACAAAATACCTTACTAGACACAAAGTTAATAGTAGTCTCAATCATCCTGTGAAATGATGGCACCGGGTACCTGGAGGTGTGCTGTCGTTGTCAAGAAAAATGGAAATTTGTATCGCTTTCCAACGATTTCCGGCCGGCAATCGATGGAAAACTGCCCTGTAGCCTTTAGTCAAGGCGTGCATTGCTGGCATATTCGGGGCGCGTCGCGCATCCAGGTAACCACGTGCGCCTTGACGTTTTTCTCTCATTTTTTTCGCCATCCAACAACGCAAAACTTTGAACCCCAAATCCGCACATTTCTGGAAATTGCAACAATGATCAATCATGTACACTACATTTAATTTTGTAAATTGTTTTTAAAAAAATTAGTTTACCCGAGTTATCAGCAGGTCCTGTAGTCTCGTAAAGGTTTTTATCGGGCGAGAATTTTAGTTTATCTCTGGTAGGAATGTGTTGTTTCTTAGTAGTGATTGCCTTGAAAAGAAAAAAGCCATAAAAAGAGAAAAACCAGAAAAGTTGGATTTCGAGGTGACATGAGCAGGAACTAAAGCTTTCATTGATCTTTAGAATAAAAAAGTTTAGATTTGAATTGGTTTATTGTATGTGTCTTCTTTGTTGTATAGATGAAAACAAATTCCAGTTCATGGAGATTGATCATGACAAACGGGTCGTATACTCGGAGCTTCTTGAACTTCAACCTCGCCATGACCTCTCCCGTATGCAACCCACGGAGGAAGCTATAGCTACCAGATTGACCTCACCCATCACCAATACCTTCATCGATACCGAAAGGATTGAATTTACAAGGTCAGTGGTGCTTTTTTCCTGTGCAACAAGTTTCTTCTGATTTTGTTTATTCCGTTACTTTGTTTATTTAGTCCAATTCCCCAGCTTCTACCTTCATCTTAATCCCTCCCCTCCTTCATCCTTACCCTAATCACACCTCTTTGTTCCTGTCATCCTGTCTGTCCTTTCCTCTCCCTTTGATGTTTACCCACTGCCTATCTGCCATGCTCCTTTGCATCCCTCTTTTGTGTTTCTCCACCCACCCCGTCATGCATGTGTGTTCCCTACATGTTTGTTTCTTGTACTCTGTCATTCACCTTTGAGAAAGAACTTGCTTAAGTTCGAAACGTCAGGCCAGCTAATTTTTTTATTTTTTTATTTAGTGGCGGAAAATAGTGTTAGTGTTGGCGTAGGCAGGTTTCTTTTATATCAGTTTGCCCCAAAGAGGGCTATAAGCCACTCAAGGTATGGGGGCTACAAACAGAGAAAAATATAAGAGGTAGGAATTTATATTCCTCTTGAAGTAGGAAAGAGCGTAAGATGAAGGGAAACATGCACCAGGCAAAGAATTCCATTGAGATACAGAACGAGGGAAAAAGCTATTGGCATAGCTTTTCATTCTACATCTAGGTACAGCTAGATTATATACTGGTGGGAACAGATAGAAAGCCAAGTTTCACACTCAAACGGCCTAACTGGAGGAACCAAGCTAGACAAACCGGTGGAACATTTAAAATGAAAAAATCTGTAGAACAGACTAAGAGTAGCGAGAGTAAGGATGAGCCCAACTCAAGAGTTGTAGCAGGTTGTGAAAGAGAATGGGGACATTGCTAGGGATGTCAGGTTGGGTAGACTGGGATGGGACTACAGAGAGCCATACAGTTGTACTTTATTAATATGAGCTTGGTTCAGACAAGATCCTGGTAAGGTGAGCATTTTTGTTAGCCCATTGCTCGCAAAACCATTCTTATCGCCCCCATTTACAATGAGCAATTTCAAAACCACATCGGAACCCATTGGGATTTTTCATTGCTTCATTATTTTTCTTTGAATTGATCAGACAAGATCCCTTATATCATTGTTTAAGGCTTGGCCAATAAACATATAAAGCTATCCAGTTGGCCTAAACACCTAATTATGGCATTGTTTATGCAGGCTCATACAGACTTAAGGTTTTCAACTAAAGAAGAGGGCCGGTTGTTGTCAGTTCACGCGCTGCTCGAGTAGGCCAGTTTTTATTATTGATGGCTTTAACCCCTTGAGCACGGTATTTTACGGGAGACGTCGGGGTGTTGCAGCGGTTCTGGCAGCCAAATCGAACCACTACAATGTGTTTGTGCAGTCAAGCATGACATACACAATAATGCAACAATGGATTGAAACTGCACAAACAGTGGTCAGTGGCATCATCCGGCCTGGTGGCACTGGTATTTTTGCGCCCTATGGCGTCATCCGTATGCAAGGGTTAAGGAGTCTAATTCTTGTGCTCAAGTGTTCTTTTATTAAAAATCGGTGTGCAATATTTTTTATAAGCAATTCAAAGTAATACAATTTTATCAAACACATACCGTATATTGCAATTGAAAGTTAATCTCAAAATGGGAAAATCTCTTCACACTTTTTCTCTTCAGGGAATTCATTTTTATTTCAAAAAATGTGAAAACAATTTCCAAAGTGGGATAACATTTCCCATGCCTTTTCACACAAGTTGGAAAACATTTTTACACCTTTTCTCAAAGTGGGAAAATAATTTCCCACTTGAATTCACAGGAAAGGGGTCGGGTCGGGTCGGGGCCAGGTTTGTGACTGGGAGTAAACACTGAACACCATGATGCAGGAGTTTAAATCAAAGAGTTTCAGACTGAATGAACTGCTTATTTATTAGACAAAAGATGCAGGGAATTAATTTCCTTCACTGATCTTCAAATTCATTATTTTGCACTTGGACTAAGATTAAGTGATTAAGATTTAATATTGAGTTACAAAATCATTGTAGTGTGCTTAATGTCTAACAGGTTTTCATTATTTTTTTTCAAAATTGACATTTAATTAACAATCACAAGTTGATATAATCAAACTGCAATGAAAATGTTGATAATATTGGCAGCATTCGTCTGATTTGTTTCTTTTTTTTGGTGCTGAAATTGTAACTTTATAATGTGCAAATAACATTGATAGTAAGATTTTTAAATTGAAGTCATACATTAAAAAGTAATTGTTTTAAACACAAAGACTAAGCAATAAACACAGAAAAGAGCTTATTAACTTCAGATTCAGCATTTGCTTAAAAATAACAGTGATGCAGCAAGATAAATCTCTGTACACGCTTAAGAGTTAGCATAATTTGGTTGTGAAATACAACTTAAGCTAAAAATGTAGCAACATTTTTCTGCTATAGTTGGCACAACGTTTCTGCTAAACCATTGAGCAACTCTATGAACTTTGACCCCTGGTCTCAAAGCAATGGAAAATGGTAACTGCCTAAATCTAACACAACTTGCTTGCAATATTTATGCAGTCTGTTTGTACAAAGATCATTGATGGATCCATCATTCTACACACATTTAAAGTCATTTTTTGACCACTTAGTATTGTTCAAAATGCAATTTAATAATCTTGTGAATAAAACCAAAATGTTGTGCTACATGCACCAAAGCTGCAATATTGCAGTTTTCCAATGTTAGGTGTGAAGAGTGGATCCATCATTGATTAAATAAAAAGTTTACAGTGAGAAGTGCGAAAATTCATCAAGTCTGTGAACACTTAAATTTACAAAGCAAACATTAACATTTAAAAACATTAACATGATATTCTTAAATCAACATGGTGCTGTTTGTTGTGTAAGTAACAGCTTGGGACACCCCCTTCCAAGGAAAAAAATAAAATTAGAAAAGTAAATATATAATTACGTTTATAGACCCCCCCCCCCCCCAAGAAAAATATCTTCTGTTCACAATGTTAAAATAGCCACTTGACTTTCCTCTCCACAAATGGTTGAATCCCAATAGACCAAATCACACAAGTCTAAGTCAGCACCTTATAACCCCTTGAACACGGTATTTTACGGGAGACGTTGGGGTGTCGCGGCGGTTCTGGCAGCCAAGTGAACCGCTACAATGTGTTTGTGCAGTCAAGCGTAACATAAACAATAATCCAACAATGGATTGAAACTGCACAAATGGCGGCAAATGGCGTCATCCGGCCTGCTGGCACATTTTTTTTTACGCCATAAGCATAGACCCTAATCTGAAATTGTGCCCCCAGTGCGTGACGTCACGATGACGTCATCGGGTGTCATATTAGGAGCGATCTAAGATAAATATTTTTAATCTTTAAAATGCTATATAAAATCAGCCGTGAGACCCCTGATCTTGGTTTTAGTGTCAATTGATAGTATAAACCAGGATCTTCATTTCATCTCGTGTGCGTCAAATCACATGACCCTTCCTTCCGGTCCAAACCGGAAGTGCCCTATAATTTGAAAGTGGAAAAAGATGTGAACTTGCTTTCAACGATGTTAGTCTCCGCCTAGGTTGTACTTCACAAGAAAATACCAGTGACGTCATAAAATGTTCGAGCGCCCTCTAGCGGCAGGTTGAAAAATGTTTAAAATGAATAATCAGTCGATGTGTGTGCCGAAGTTTGCTGAAATCACTTTATAATTGATGTATATAATCGGCTTCGTGCTAAGAACAAGTTGAGGGGGAGAAAGAATGATGACGTCACTAGACCGGAAGTTGCAATGAAAATGCCTTTAAACCTTAAAAATTTACTGAAAAATCAACCGCGAGAGATATAATCTAGATATTTGCTTCAGATGGCAGAGTCTACATAGCTCTCGAGCTTTCTGATAATGACGTCACGATGACGTCATTAAATATTGGATTACAAGCAATCAAAGATTTCTAGATTTAATCTTTGAAAATCAATATAAAATCAATCGAGAGAGATCTGATTTTGCTTTTTACGGGAACTGATAGAATAATCCAGAGTCTTCATTTTTGATATTACGTGCAAAGTCACGTGACCCTTCCTTCCGGTCCAAACTGGAAGTGCCTTGTAATTTGAAAGTTTAATCTTTGAAAATCAATATAAAATCAATCGAGAGAGATCTGATTTTTCTTTTTACGGGAACTGATAGAATAATCCAGGGTCTCTATTTTTGATATTACGTGCAAAGTCACGTGACCCTTCCTTCCGGTCCAAACCGGAAGTGCCTTATAATTTCAAAGTATAATTTGTGAAAATCAATATAAAATCAATCGAGAGAGATCTGATTTTTCTTTTTACGGGAACTGATAGAATAATCCAGGGTCTTCATTTTTGATATTACGTGCAAAGTCACGTGACCTTTCCTTCCGGTTGAAACCGGAAGTGCCTCATAATTTGAAAGTGGAAAAAGATGTGAACTTGCTTTCAACGATGATAGTCTCCAGCTAGGTTGTACTTAAAAAAAATCATAACCGGTAACGTCATATAATGTTAGAGCGCCCTCTAGCGGCAGTTTGAAAAATGTTTAAATTGAACAATCAGTTGATGTGTGTGGCGAAGTTTGCTGAAATCACTTTATAATTGATGTATATAAATCAGCTTCATGCTATTAAAGAACAACTTGAGGGGGAGAAATTCAAAAATTGATGACGTCACTAGACAGGAAGTTACATTGAAGAAATCAAGACTTTTAATTGCACAATCCGAGTTCACATTATCATGACGTCATCTCTACCTTTTTATTATTTAACAAAATTATATTTTGTTATAATTGCAAAATCTTAATTCATCAAACCATCCACAAGGGAAACTGACTAGGTAAATTTGAATACATTTTCAAAGTGAACAAAGAAACTGGCAGGAGCGGGATTCGAACCTGCGACCTCCGGGTTACCGTACCGGCGCTCTACCAACTAAGCTATCTTGCCCTATGTTGGCGGTCTCCCAAATTGTCAGTATTTTTGTTCGGGTGGGCGCTATAGTCAGAAGTCATAAACCCAGAATGCCGTATTGCCAGGGATCACACCCAATTTTTACGATACAACCTGGGAAGCAAAATGAAAAATGACAAATGATGCAACAAATCAAAAACAAACGACAAACGTGTCCGTACGTTATGTTTTTACACTGACTGAATAGTGTGGAAAAAATGACCGTAAGGTCGGCTTTTGTGCACACTCAATGACCTTCCTTCTGCTGTATGTAAATGTGGATCGAAGGAGGATCAGGATCTAGTGTAAACGCGGCACAGTTTATTTGTGGTCAAGCTTCCCTGTGTTTTTTGTTTCACTGATGGGCATGAAACATAATAAAGAAAAGAAGATTTCACAATTGACCATTGAACAAAGTGGTGTGAAATACGTGATAATTGGTGTGGCAGTCCGTAAGAGAGAAAAAAGAGTGTTCCAGTTCTCAAACATGCAGGTAACATACATGTAGAATCAATTTGTGGTGACTGTGCTGGCTTTCCAGGAGAAACCACAGTTACCAAATCTGCCTTGTGGACGTGAGGAATGATGATTGGTATATTATGGTCACATGGTAGACTAAACGAACTCATGCGCATACAAATTTCAGACATATCTAGGTCAATTTCAAATGTGAAAAGTGCCAAATTGACCGTCTACATGTACTTCAACTGGATATTAAAATTTTGATTTCCATGTACAAATGTAGTTGATGTTTTTATTTCATTGTACCAAAGGCGTTATACTGGTTTCTGTACGTCAATCACAGCTCATGGTTTGCTAGCATGGGGAGCCTGATTTTCCAGAGCTGAAAATGTCAATAAAGATTTCTAAACATAAATGCTAAAAATTGGCAATGTACTACAACTCATTACACAAGGGTTGGCACTGTTGTCTGTGCTATTTGAATGGAATCCAAAAAGCCATAGAAATACTGTAAACAGTTTTGTTGTGATATGTCACAGTTTTGAAAATGTGGTATCTTGGAAAAAATGCCTGTTCCATTGTCTTGTACTCAAGAAGGTTTTCTTATATGATGCGTATTTTCATTTCACATCTTTTGATGTTTATATGTTGCATCCAAGTTTTCCAGTACATGAAACGATCCTCATACATGCCATTAAGATTAGATTGAACGCAGCTATTATACCACCATGCTCCTTTGTAATACACTGCACAATTGCCAGATCGGTCATTGTCCTTATCTTTTGTTGAAAACATCATCCCATTGTGATATGTGAGAGAATCTACTGCAGTGCTGTCTGCGTAGTATGACTTGATCTTGAGCTGATAGTTGTTTCCCAAAATCTGAAAACCTTCATATTTTGCCCAGGCTTTATCTATCACATTTTCCAAGTCAATTCGCAGCTGCCAAGCTTCGGCAGAACTTTCTGTCAGAATGCGCAGGTTTTCATTTCCAAGCCAGAACTCACCAGACAAGCTGCCAAAGCCAACTTGGTAGTCAGCCCAGTTGCGGTAGAAGTCCACACTGCCGTCTTGACGCCTCTGAATGACGATCCATCCCCCGCCATCAGTCTCCATGTCACAGTAGACCTTCAGACCACCATTGAACCCAGCAGGGAATATGGTGTAGATACCACTTGTAGTATAGCCAGCTTCAAGTAACTTGCTGCAGCTACTGATTCTGCTATCATAGTACACACTGCCAATTTGTTTAATGACATTCTCAGGGTGTTGCCACAAAGTTGCATTATTCAACTGACATGATTGGTCAGTCTTTTGATAATTTACCGATTGGCAATCAACATCAGCATGACAGTAGCTAACACATTGGACAGGAGAATGAACTATTCCTTCCCAATATGTAAAAGTTTGAAGTGCCCGATCTTCAGCTGCTGTAAATGTTTGTGTGAAGTTGCCACAATGATTTACTTGAGAAGCATAAACAACAAATGCTGAAATTGTCAGCAGACTGATTTTAAGAATGGCTGTTTGAAGACCACAAAGACACCGTGTCTCTTCCATTCTTGCAGGATTTCATCTCTTCAGTCCACAAGTTCAACTATGATTTTCCAGGACGATTTGGTCAGATCTTCCTTTATCACTACAGCTTCTATTCTGGCTGAATTGTCTGTCAGTTGAATGCAGTGATGGTTGTTTCAAAAGAAAAAGAGTTATCATGTCTCCTCCATTCTTGCCGAATTTGTATCTCGTCAGATAAAGACCCAACGTCCGTTTAAATAGAACATGATGTAGTTGCTTGGTGGATAATGTTGGCTGTATCTTCTTGAAGTCATTGCGTAACCATGGGATATATACTTGTAGCTTTGCTCAGATCTCAGTGGTGATTTTTCTTCAATGTAAGCAGTTCGCTGTCAGATACAGAAGATGTACAATCACACACGGAATCCTCCCTACAGACGTGGGGATTTGTGATTGGCTGTTCCTGGTCACATGGTACCTACACAGATAGATCTCTCAAATTTGTTTTTAATTAGCTTTGACTGACAGATACCTGTGGCTGTATTTCACCAGCAGATATTAAAAGTCTTCTTCCAAAGTCTGGTTTTGATCGATTGAAAACCAGTGCAGGCCATTAAGATCTTTCATTGATTAAAAGGCTAATGGGCTGTCAAAATAAGCTTGACAGTCTGCTACAGTAAAGGCTTGATAACCATGCCTTGAAAATAGCGACAAGATAATTAATTTTCTGTGGTAGGAACGTGCTGTTCATTCAGGGCTGGGAATAGATGCTAGAGCTTTTTGTCCCAAATTGAGAAAGCCACCATTGTACATTGTATGTGTAAATAAAAGTCAGCTGCAGGTTTCTATGGTGATTTCTTGAGAGCCACATGCTGATGTTATTGTTGACCTTGAATGGACAAAACAGTTAAATATATAAATAAATAGACAAATTAATAAAAATTTAAATAATGACAATAAGATTTACAAATTTAAAAAAGAAATTACTAGCAAAAGTAATTAAGTTTGTAAACCCCCCATATACCTCAGGATCATAATGTTTAAATATCAACCTAACTGCCCTGTCCACAAATGGTTTAACCTCCTTATCTCATTTTACCCCTTCCCAACAGACTAAATCACATCTTTCCAAGTCTGCACCTAAATTTGTAACATCAAGTCTACATTTTTCACTCCACCTTTACAGATACAGTGACTTGTCAAGTGAAAATTACATGAGTGGTGACTTTTATTAGATTGTTTTATTTTTGTTATTAATTTTTACCGACAAGAATACATTTAGTTTTGATAAATGTTGATCATTGAATGTAAAGTTATTATTCCATGTGCATTGGTCAGTGATGGATCCAAACTGATTTCAATTACACATGGCTGTCATTTTCTTTGTAGCTACTGTGCATGAGCTTATACAATATTACATGCCATGTCAATAACTGTCCAGATAGGACAAGGTCTCGGATAATACAAGGTATTTTGTAGGTCCGGAGGACCTCGTATTAAAGAGGTTCAGGGCAAAAATGTGTCTTATAATTTACAACATCCCAGATGCAAATTCCACCTTCTTACTGACTACGTAGTACCTGCTGCTGCATTGGATTCAAATCGGCCAGCCGACCCCAGCGAGCTCGGTGGTTGAGTGGATAAGACGTCTGTAGACACGAGTAAGTAGGAGGTTGTGGGTTCGAGTCCTACCTGAACAAGCCTGTACATTTTTTTTCCATAGGCTCTCGGAAAGCACCGAGTATACATGAGTCTCACATCTTGTGAGGTTCGACTGTATTTGGTTTGGGTGTGATTAGATGGGATATAGGTAAGGGGGGGGGGGGGGGGGGGGGGTGTAGAGGTTGCCCTCAAGGTTTACAGGGTTGGAGTGCCATACACCGCAAGGTACCCTTAAAAACCCTGTGTTCCTGCAGGGTTGAACCTTGAGTTACCCAGTTAATTCTGCATTCCTCCCTAAGACAAAGACAAAGACAAAGACGGAGGGGTGTGTGTGGGATTGGGGCTGGGGCAGGCTGAGGCTGGGCTTGGCTGCGGAGAGGGCTGGGCCTGCGCTTGGGCCTGGGCTAGGGCTGGGCTGGGCTGGGCTGGGTTGGGTTGGGTTGGGTTGGGCTGGGCTTGGCTGCGGAGGGGGCTGGGCCTGCGCTTGGGCCTGGGCTAGGGCTGGGTTGGGCTGGGCTTGGCTACGGAGGGGGCTGGGCTAGGTTGAGCTAGGTTGGGCTGGGCCAGGTTTTTAGTGACTGAGAGTAAACACTGAATACCATGATGCAGGAGTTAAATCAAAGAGTTTCAGACTGAATGAACTGCTTATTTATTGGAAAAAAAGATTTTGGAATTTCCTTGAGTGATCTTCAAATTCATTATTTTGCACTTGGACTAAGATTAAGTGATGGAGATTTGATATGAAGTTACAAAATCATTGTAGTATGCTTAATATCAAACATGTTTTTTTTTCTTCAAAATTGAGATTTTAATCACAATTGCAGGGTGATATTTACAGTTTGATATATCAAACTGTAATGAAAATTTTGATAGTGTTGGCAGTATTAGTCTGATTTATTTTTCTTTTTTGGTGCAGAAATTGTAACTTTATTTATAATGTGTAAATAACATTGATTGTAAGATTTTTAATTGAAATTATACATTTAAAACATTAAAAGGTAATTGTTTTAAACGCAAAGACTTAGCAATAAGCGCAGGAAAGAGCTCGTTAACTTTAGAGGCAAAATTTGCTTAAAATAGCAGATTTGTATTCCTTCCCAATATGTAAAAGTTTGAAGTGCCTGATCTTCAGCTGCTGTGTAAATGTTTGTTTGAAGTTTCCTTAATTAAGAGGCACAAACAACAAATGCTAAAATTGTCGGACTGATTTTAAGAATGGCTGTTTGAAGTCCACAAAGTTATTGTGCCTCTTCCATTCCTGCAGGATTTCATCTCTTCAGTCCACAAGTTTAAATATAACAAACAAACAAATGATTCTCCAGGACGATTTGGTCAGATCTTCCTTCGTCACTACAGCTTCTATTCTAGGCTCTAGCTGAATTGTCTGTCAATCGAATGCAGTGATGGTTAATAAATAAATCATGTCTGCTCCATTCTTAAGTCCCAATGTCCATTTGAATGGAACATGCCTGGCAGATAATGTTGGCTGCCCTTCTTGAAATCATTGTGTAATCCTGGGATATATACTTGCAGCTCTGCTCAGATTTCAGTGGTGATTTTTCTTCAATGCAAGCAGTTTTCGTCCTACAAATGTAAGGATCAGTGTGGCAGTTTTGATGTTATACAGAAGATGTACAATCGCGCACCAAATGCTTCCTTGCAGTTTTTGTTGTGGTGGCTGTCTGCTATTCCTGGTCACATGGTATCTGCACAGATAGATCTCAAATTTGGTTTCGAGTAGCTTTGACTGACGGATACCCGTGGTTGTATTTCACCAGCAGATATTAAGTCTTCTTCCAAAGGCTGGTTTTATGAAAACCAGTGCAGGTAATTAAGATTGAAACTTTATTGATTAAAATGCTGATGGGCTGTCAAAATAAGCTTGGCAGTTTGTCACAATAAAGGCTTGATGCCCATAGGCCTACCTTAAAAGTAATATCAGATAATGAATTATTCTGTGGCAGGAAATTGCTGTTTATCCATTCAGTAAATAGATGCAAGAGCTTTTCTTCCAAATTAAGAAAGCCTGCATTGTACGTGTAAATAAAAGTCAGCTGCAGGTTTCTATGGTGATTTCTTGAGAGCCACATGCTGACTACCATTTGGCAATTTTTCCCTTTTTGGATGTATGGAGAGGATCCATCATTGATTTGAAAAATAAAAAAGTTTGTACACATTTACAGTTATAAACAAAGAAAACATTGTTTAGTGGGTAAGAGGGGGTCTGGTCATCTTAACCACTACCCCTCCTCCACCGCCTCTTTGACTCCCCATCATTCCCATTCCCCTTACTTATCCCACCACACCCCCACCACCCTATCCTCCTACCCTCCTCCATCCTGAAAAACATTTTTTATCCCTGAATTTCCCATGACTAGTGTTAAAATAACCACCTGATGACATCCCTCTCCCCAAAATGTTTACCCTCCTTCCTGAATCATTAAGCCCCTCCCCAAAAAGACTAAACCACACTCCTTTCCAAGCCAACACCATAAACTTCAACTATCAAGTCTACAGTTTTTCACACTGTATTCACTTCACAAGTGGTGCCTTGTCCAGTGCAAATTACATTAACCCTAACAGTCCTGAATCCTCAAATTTTAATATGATTTTCCACATACAAAGCAGTTTGATATGTTGGTTTTATAATTTCTTTAATCATGTGATTTGTTTATGTATTTGTGGCACATTAGTAACAGTACAAATTTGTATTTTCCAATCTGTTTTATTGGCCTTTTGTCATGTAATTCATCTCCTTTGGAGAGTAAACATTTACAAACCCAAAAATTTGGTGGCAACTTTTAGACAAAAGTTCGTATTTTGTCTACAAACATGTGTACATGTACAGGACTTTTGGTGAAAGAAGTTTGAATTAATGAAAGAAATTTGAATACAAACGGTGTGCCAAAACCAAGAGTAGTACAGTCGAATGCTGATAATAAGAGCACTGTTAATACAACATCCTGCTTATAACAAGGAAAAAATAGGTCCTGGGTCTTTTTTTGTTTTGTTTTCCATTACTAATAATACAAGGTACCTGTTATAACAAGGTAAATTGTAAAGTCCCAAGGACCTTGTTATAAAGGTCTTCGACTGTATATGACAGTGAATGCTGTGTTTGATGTCAATTTGTATATCTCATTGTATGAATGTCTGAATGCATGCTTTTCATCGCATTTAAACCTTGGGTTCCTAAATACTCAAAAAAAATATTAAACGTAGTGTACACGATTGGTAATCCTCCAATTCTTTTGTACTGAATTATTACGAAATACATTACTAGACTGTAAGTTAATAGTAGTCTCAATCATCCTGTGAAATGATGGCATCAGGTGTGCTGTCGTTGTCAAGAAAAGTGGAAATTTATATCGTTTTCCAACGATTTCCAGCTGGAAATCGTAGGAAAACTGCCCTGTAGCCTTTAGTCAAGGCGCGCGTGGCTACCCGGACGAGTGGCGCGCCCCGGGCATGCTGGCATTCGGGGCGCGTCATGTGTCCATGTAGCCACGCGTGCCTTGACTAAAGGCTATCATCCCCCGACAGTTAAAATCGAGCGCCGTTTTTCTCTCGTTTTTTTCGCCATCCAACAATGCAAAACTTTTAACAGGTCGATCAGTGGAACGATATTTCCTATAAAATACTAACCCCCAAATCAGCCCATTTCTAAAACTTGCAACAATGACCAATCATGTACCACTACCAATTAACTCATAAATTTCTTGAATTTTATCTCCACACAAATTTCTTTCTTTCAATCTCTTTGTTCCACTTTTTCAGTAACATTTTTCAAAGCAGCCTTCTTTCTCATGAAATCTTTATTTTGGTTCTTTTGTAGAAACAAAGCAGGTATTTGGGGCTGGCGGCATGACAAAGTGGAAACAATTAACAGCTATGATTGCAAGGTGTTTGGTGCCTCTAATGTACAACTCATGACCAAGACAAGATCGGAACATTTGACAAGAGAAGACAAAGAGAGAAACAAACAAAGTGAGTTATAGTCTTTGTGTTCAGTCACGTTATTAGATTCTGCCATTCCCTGTATTGCTGCAGTACTGTACATGTTTGGGTGTCATTACTGCAAAGTTCCCCCTTCCAGAATCATGGAAAATTTGTTGGTAGTTTTAGTGAGATTTGAACTCATGATCTAGAGATCCTCTGTCTTTACCAGTAACCCCTGTAAGCTTGTCAGGGTCCGCTGGCCAATTCGGATCAAACTAGGAGACCGTTTTAATTTATTGGAATTGGGGCTCACAGAATCTGTTACCCCGGGTACCCGACTGATATTGTCAGGAACCGGTTCCAAATTATGGAATCAAGTACCCGTAACCGAATTAACATATTACTCAGTAATTTCTCAGACAATGAGTAAGAAGTTTTTTGAATGTCATTTGTGGGAGGGCCAATATAACCCTGTTGGGAGGGCCAATAAACCCTGTTAGGAGGGCCAAAATATTACTGTTTGGAGGACTAATATAACCCTGTTGGAAGGGCGAATAGAACCCTGTTGGGAGGGCCAATATAACCCTGTAGGGAGGGCCATTATAACCCTGTTGGGAGGACCATTATAAGCCATTCCTTTAGGGTTAACTACAACAGCCTGTCATCTTACAAGCAGAGGATAAATAAATACACTAACATTGTCTTAGAGCTTGTGTGCTAGAGTCTCATGTATTTGAATCAAACTGGAAAAGTTTCCATAAAACAACTATTTTGAGCCTTCCATCTTTCATCTTCTGACTATTTTGAGCCTGTTGTTTAATTTAATTTTCCCTCCAGGCACGAGTGTCTTCACATCGCCACTTCAGTCATTATTAGGGGTTGCCGAGCAACAGCAGGAAGAAGTATCAGGCCAAGGGGTGAGTGTATACCATCATGCATTACAACCAATCAGAATGTGTCATTTGAGTCACGTGACCCTGATTGTCCATTCCTGTAATTGGTTTGAGGTGCAGGTTTTTTTTCTCCATTTAATTTGGAAGGAAGCTATGTACAATAGCTATGATTATTGTTTCTGTAGTCCCCCATGTATTGTGTAATACATGCACTTTGCTGTAGACGACTGTTCAGTATGACAACTGAATGATTTTTCTGGACCCAAAGATATTCACTCAAAAGCGATTTCACAGTTTAAAAATCAGATGAAATCCAGTTCTTGCCTGCCCTGCCAATATTTTTCTGGGTGGTTGACGTACATCAATATTTTCCTGGTCACCAATTTCAGGTGCATTTTAAATGAACCAGTGAAATTCTGAAGTATGTGTAAACTCATTTTTTATTTTAGGTCAGGAAGGGCCAAAACTTTATTTATATTTAGTATACCTGTAGTTCTATCTTGGGATTATCATGAACACTTTATGTAAAGAAAACAACAGAAATTCAGAAATCTTTGCAAAAACATGTCATCGTCGATTTGATTTTGTTCCCACAGACGGACGAGCTATCGGTAACCAATCCTGTTAACCCAACAGACATCAGGCCAGAGGAATATTTCAATGCCGACTTTGATCTTGCAACGCGGGACATCGGTAGACCCAAGGAACTCTCTACCAAAGTACAGAAGTTCCGAGCGACCCTGTGGCTTAGTGAGAATCATCCCTTGTCATTACAGGAACAGGTGGGTCTGTCTAAAGCAGAGAAGGGGTGAAGCAGGGGGTGTAGACACACCCCCCAAAATGCAAGTGGGGTAGTTAAGACGTTATAAATGCATTCAGTTAGCGTTATTGAGATATGAATGGGGGAGGTGAGTTGGTCTCACCAATGGTGGAAGTTACCCCTCCTCGGGTCTTAAACCCCCCACCTCCTATGTGGCAGTTTTTTTTCCCCTTTTTTTTCCCCCTTTTCCCCCCCCCCCTTTTTTTTTCCCCCGCTTGCTTTAAAGGTAGTATACATCATTTAATTTTGATGTTATTTTCAGAAATAAATGGATTTGGGGGTTAATATTTTATAGCGTGCTAGCAAATACTGTAACACTGACCTGATTAAAGTTTTGTGTGCATACATGTAGATGCTAGGAAAACAGAAAACAATTATTTTCTAGTAGTTTGGTTCCCTGACCATAATTTAGACAAAATGGAGTTCTGTCTCGGGAGCAATTTATAAACGTCAGGAAATTATCAGGTCAGGGAACTAGACTATTCCAACGATTGCTGGCCGACAATCATTGAAAAACAATATCAATTTCAACTTTTCTTGAAAATGACAGTACACCAGACTGCTATTTACTTAGTCTAGTACAGTATTTTGTAATAATCCAGTAGTTTAAGGTGCCATGATTTCACATGATGCTTGAGACTGCTATTTACTTAGTTTAGTACAGTATTTTGTAATAATTCAGTAGTTTAAGGTGCCATGATTTTACAGGATGCTTGAGACTGCTATTTACTTAGTCTAGTACAGTATTTTGTAATAATTCAGTAGTTTAAGGTGCCATGATTTTACAGGATGCTTGAGACTGCTATTTACTTGGTCTAGTACAGTATTTTGTAATAATCCAGTAGTTTAAGGTGCCATGATTTCACAGGATGCTTGAGACTGCTATTTACTTAGTCTAGTACAGTATTTTGTAATAATTCAGTAGTTTAAGGTGCCATGATTTTACAGGATGCTTGAGACTGCTATTTACTTGGTCTAGTACAGTATTTTGTAATAATCCAGTAGTTTAAGGTGCCATGATTTCACAGGATGCTTGAGACTGCTATTTACTTAGTCTAGTACAGTATTTTGTAATAATTCAGTAGTTTAAGGTGCCATGATTTTACAGGATGCTTGAGACTGCTATTTACTTGGTCTAGTACAGTATTTTGTAATAATCCAGTAGTTTAAGGTGCCATGATTTTACAGGATGCTTGAGACTGCTATTTACTTAGTCTAGTACAGTATTTTGTAATAATTCAGTAGTTTAAGGTGCCATGATTTTACAGGATGCTTGAGACTGCTATTTACTTGGTCTAGTACAGTATTTTGTAATAATCCAGTAGTTTAAGGTGCCATGATTTCACAGGATGCTTGAGACTGCTATTTACTTCGTCTAGTACAGTATTTTGTAATAATTCAGTAGTTTAAGGTGCCATGATTTTACAGGATGCTTGAGACTGCTATTTACTTGGTCTAGTACAGTATTTTGTAATAATCCAGTAGTTTAAGGTGCCATGATTTTACAGGATGCTTGAGACTGCTATTTACTTGGTCTAGTACAGTATTTTGTAATAATTCAGTAGTTTAAGGTGCCATGATTTCACAGGATGCTTGAGACTGCTATTTACTTGGTCTAGTACAGTATTTTGTAATAATTCAGTAGTTTAAGGTGCCATGATTTCACAGGATGCTTGAGACTGCTATTTACTTGGTCTAGTACAGTATTTTGTAATAATTCAGTAGTTTAAGGTGCCATGATTTCACAGGATGCTTGAGACTGCTATTTACTTAGTCTAGTACAGTATTTTGTAATAATTCAGTAGTTTAAGGTGCCATGATTTTACAGGATGCTTGAGACTGCTATTTACTTAGTCTAGTACAGTATTTTGTGATTAATCAGTAGTTTTTTTTGTTTTTTATGTTTGCAAATGTTGTCTACTACGTTTAACTAGTTCACGCCAGGATTATTTTGACATTAACCGGCACTAGGCGCGGGATTATTTTTCATGAGCCTCGATGCCAGACGGGTTCAGGCCGTCATCTGTGGGTAGCACACCCTGACAGATATTTCCGGCCTCGCTCGAGTGCGTGTTTATCCGTTCCGAATACCGCAAAACCTTTGCGTGTACATGTATACATGTCATCCGACGTGAACTGGCCCAGTCAGGGACTTTTTTTTGTTTTCTTAAAAATGTTGTTGGACCTGCTGACTCCCCCACCTTACTAATTCCTGCATCAAACTCTGAATACTGAAGAAGAAAAATGATTTTATTTTGTTTTTATGAGGGGGGAGCTTGGCTTCCCGTAAATGATTTTTGAATGATATCTTTGTTATGCTTCCTGAACAGGTGTTACCCATCATTGACCTAATGGCTATTAGCAATGCACACTTTGCTAAACTCAGAGACTTCATTACGCTCCAACTACCTGCTGGATTCCCAGTCAAGATCGGTGAGTTTGCTCAGTCTGTCTGTTTGTCTGTATGGTTGCCTGTCTGTCTGCCATACTCAGATCACATTCCAGTGGTGTTGCCTTTGGACTACATGTAGCTGTTCTATTTCAGTGTATTGTTTTATTTTTAAAAATGAGATTTTTTTATGAAAGAAATCACCTGCAACAAATCTTTTTGTGGATTTCAAATTATTTTTGTTGGTTTGTAAATATTTGCAGAAATTCCATTATTCCACATACTGAATGCATCCATCACATTCGGCAATCTCTATGCCAAACGGGAACCAGTGACAGGAGTCACCAATGTCATAGTCGAAGACCTAGCCAATCCAGAGACCCTCAAAGATGACACGAGTGGAGGCGACGCTGACAGGGACATCGATGAGAGTGAAGCTCCGATGACGGTGTGCTGCGTAGACCCCACGGTGTTTGATATACCCCAGGGGTATGGTTTGTACCAGAGTGGGGAGGTACGGTATGGTGAAGACGAGCTGCTTCAATTGGCTATCCAACAGAGTCTGATGGAAGGAAGTAATGAGGACCAGGTAGGGCGCAGAGCAGTGTCTTAGGGAAGGCAGCCTTATTATATAACGGACAGTAGTTTAGCGCCACCACTGGTACCGTAGAGCGCCATGGTCCAATGGATATGGTTACCGTATCAGACTTATGTGCGATGGTATGTGGGTTCAAACTACAATTGCCTCTCTCCACCCAGGAGTATACGGGTACCTGTGAGGGTAGAGAACAGATTTCTGGTTCTCAAACTGCTGCAAAACACTGATCTCATGGCCTATGATGACTCGGGGTAATAACTGTAAAGCGCTTTGAGACATTTGTGTGAAGCACTACATAAGCACCATAGTGTTATTATTGAGATATTGGTATACCTGCAAGGTAGGTTATAATGACCCCATTCTTACACACAAGCAGTTTTGTCATAAAATAATTCATAACTGATTGAGTTTGTTTAGTGAGTTCCCCTCTTAATTTTTGAGCTGATATTTATTCTGCTGTTCAAACATTACGGTTTCTATGCAGAGGTAAAGCACTGAATGTGGAACCTTAGCAGAAAAACAATTCTGCCTTTGAGTATGTTTGTATAGTATGCAATTCAGTAATGTGATTGAAATCAGAGACTACATAATCATACATATTCATGACTACTCATACATATTCAGAGCGGCTTAATACACTCCCTGTGTTTAAGTCACCACGACATGATATGAAGCTTCCCACATGTATATTTGTATGCGCGGACATTGCCTGAGTGAGTCTGCAATGTGTTCGCCATTCTGAATTTATTTCATTGAGGTAGAATTAAACAATATCCCTTACTTAGATTTATTGGAAATAGACGATGTGCCCTCTGACCTCACGTGTGCCCGGGCGGTATGCGAACTTATCTTGTTTTGCATACAATTTGGTTTAGGAGTGATGTCGTAGGTCAGATCGCCTTTGAATTACGTGACCTTTGATGTCGCTCCTTAACCAAAACATAATGCGTGCGCATACCGCCAGGCACTTTTGAATATAGGACGGTTTAAAGGTAAACAAATGGCACATGGTCTATACTAATAACTTCCTGATACACGGCGTAACTATTTTTTTGATTTGACTACAGATGGCCATTCTGAATTCAGTGGGAAGAGACACCTCAAGACTGAGTGTGGAGGACCAACTCCTTGAAAGGTGAGGTGATGGTGACATCTTGGGGATCTTGGGAGGATAATTCATCTGTCAGTTGTTTTTCCCTACCCTTGCACTGCCCCGCCCAGATGATGGGATTTTCACTTTGTGTCTAAATCCCCAACCCTGGGCAGAGTTGCTTAATCGAGTCATCACAAGTCACTTCACAATGTAGCTTGTGAGCTGACTTGTGACTGACTTGTGACTGACTTGTGACTGACTTGTGACTGACTTGTGACTGACTTGTGACTGACTTGTGACTGACTTGTGACTGACTTGTGACTGACTTGTGACTGACTTGTGACTGACTCGATTACAACTCTGCCCCTAGGGCACCATCCTGTACAAAAGTATGGGGCTGATTCCTATTTCCACTCAAAAAAGGGCCAGTCACCATCCTTTGGCATGAAAAGTTACCAGTGCCGACATGGAGTGGTGGGACGGCATGACGGTGGGGGAATGATTGATAATGTGCATAAGAATCAGACCCCAGGATTCATTTTTCCTTTAGCGGGCGCATAACGTCGTCTTTGTAAGCACCACGTCATTTGGACATGCTGTGAAAACGATTTAAGTACCCGCGTGTGTTGCTTAAAGTTGTTCCCGAGAGCCCCAAGTATTTGAGACCCAAAAGCTGACGCTGCGTACGATAAGGATAACACTAAATATAATTAGCAGTGGAATTACTTTCTGTCATATTGTATTGTGTTTGTGTTCCGTTTGATGCTCCCCTCCAACAATTAATTTACATGCGTTACGACTAATTTCTTCGTTGGATAATTTGCAGAGCAATTCAAGAGAGTTTACTTACCAGCCGACCAGATGGAGATGCCCCCTCTGCGACCTCTGACCCAGCCTCTGATCCAGCCTCTGACCAGACCTCCAACATGCCCTCTGACCCGACCTTTGAACCGGTCACCGTGACAGCGAATTCAATCCACCCATCCATGAGGCCTCTCCCGACTAGGTCAGTAGAGGGCGCCGACCAGCTTGAGTTGGCCCTACAGCTGTCGCAGAAGGAGATGATGGAGGCGGAGCAACTGAGGAAACAGGAGGAGGAGGAGCTTGCGATGATACTGCAGCTGTCACTCACTGAGAAATGACACCTCTCCATAAATCTCAGATGCCATGCCCATTGTTAGAATCTGCACATTTACGGAATAGCACACCTAGATATGATTAACCCTCGGAGCTACCAACGGTCTGTAACAACATGACAAATAATTTGTTTTCTTAATTACTAAAAATTTGTTCGGCCAATAAGGGTGACACTCCATGTATTCCTCAATCAATGCTTCTAGTTTGAGGTTCTCTGGTTACCTTTAACCTGGGGATTCCCCATTGAGAGCAATACCTCTGAGAAGTACTGGCAGTGTGATGACTAAGCCATATGGAATTGTGTACAAATTTTATCCCTTTGTGTACAGCTACTCTTGCCACTGGCTATCAAGGTTGGCAATCAATCACTGTTACTTTGACAGTTCCTTGGGTAATTAACCACAGCTGTTTCCAACCAATTGATGACCTGTAATTGGCCTCAGGGGTTGCTGGTTGGCTGGCTATAGATGTCTGGCAGTCTGGCTGTATGGCAGTTATACTGACATGGTTTGGGGCCATGGATTTGGACCGTTACTTTTATTAGTAAAAAAAAGGGTGAACCAACATGTACATTTCCAGTGGGCTTGAATTAGTAATATGTGGGCCCAGGGACCTCCATTCGACCTTTCAAAGTATTAGACTTGTATTCTGTCCCCCAAACGAGGGTATATACGCGTAATACAAACGGACTGTTCACAACAGTCCACAGGAACAACTGCATGATTTTTTTTGACCTGGTGGCTCCGAGGGTTAAGGGAGTAGATTTCCATCCAGCCCCAGGTGCCCTATGGTTTCTGGAGGTTTATTTGGCCAGTTTTCCCAGTATTTATTTCAGGAAAGCCAGGTAAAAATCACCGGAAATTGGAGACCCGACGGTTGGTCGAAAATCTGCTCCCTGATGAGGAATGTTGAGCAAAGATTGATGTGCCTCTTGGTTTGGGGTTAAAGGAGACTCTGAATACTTATCGTTGTGATCAGTTTGTGTAATGTTTGTGCAAAGTGTTGGTTGGTTGTCATGTGACCTTGGAGCACGTACTCCATTGGTGGTTGGTTGTCATGTGACCTTAGACCACTTATGCCAGTGGTCAATGTTGTAGGTTGGCAACCAGTTAAAGAAACAAAGAATGTTGTTTGATTAAACTGATGTCAACTTGGATTTCAAAGAGAGACATGCAGATTACGAGATTGGGTGCGAACTACAGATGTCATTACATCAGTAAATCAATGCCATTTCTGAAAGAAGAAAATGCTAAAACATTGTTTTCCGGAACTTTTTTATTTTGCATGTAAACAGATCATCTTCTCACATTTAAACAGATTGTGTTGAATAATAATGTTGCGTCTCATTAAAAAGCACATACATTGTACATAGACAAACAACACATTTGGACAAATTTGTCATAACATTTTCAAGAGCAGGTTTTCTACTTCTGATGGGATGATCTTTTTGAGCTATTTATTCATTTTCTTGCAAATTTTAATGTGTTTGTATATAATATGTAAAATGTGTATCATCAAAGCGTAGTATACTTAGACATTGTCAGTGAGTCTGAGATTCCTCTGTCCACTTAAAGGAAATTGCTGTGATTTTGTTTAAATGTATGTACATGTATAATGAAGGAAACTTGGATTTGTTGCCAAAATCGTCTGTTTCTTGGTTCTAGCAAAAACTCAAACCTTTGCCAATTTGCATAATGTATAATGTTCAGTCCCAAACCACCAGATGTCCGGTGAATATCAGACTCCTAGAAACCTCTGACTTGGTTATAAACTTATAGTGCGCATGCTCAGTAGGCCCCCGTACACCCAAACAATGAGAAAATAGAGTGAGGGTGATAGTTAGTGTTATTGTAAGGTTAAAGGTTAGGACCTATGCCATTGCCAACAATTATTGTGTTTATTATAGAAGCACAACTATGTTGCAATGCACGGTTAAGAGTTGGATCATTCTCGGGAGTCAGATATTCACAGTGACACACAATTTCAGACTAGATTTTGACCATTTACATAAGTTCCTGTTTTTTGTGTGCAGGTTTTAAGCACATGTAAATGGTGCATGAACAACTTCACTTGCATTCAATGAGAATTGGGTTTTACTGGGGATTTTTCAGTTCAATTTTCATTCAAGATGTGTTTTGCAATGTTCCTTTCATCTACAGTTCAGTTTGTACAAATCTGAATTGCCTGTTCCAGTTCTTGGAAAGTTTCAGTTGACAAATACACACTAAAAGTGTTACGTGTCGATCCAAAAATGTGAACAATTTTAAAGGTAACAGTATATTTTTGTATTTGTGGTGACAATTTTTGTTGTATTATAAGCAAGATTATTCCATTAAGGGAATTGTTAGTGGTATTTTACTTCTAATGTGAAGTATTCAGTTGGAAAATTCAACGTACCACTGCAGTTTACTAAATTAGTATTTTCTTGTTGGCTGCCCTAAGTTCCAGAGCCAGGTATCTTAAATTTGAACACAAAATTACTGTGCAATGCACCAGTATACACACCCAGTCGTACTTTCCTATACTCAATGCTTTGTGACTAAGCATGTATCCTTACGTTCGAGGACCGATTTTAACAAAAGACCGTCTCTCGAGGACAAGAAAGATTCTTTTGTATTTTCTTTCTCCTCTTGTCCTCGAACGTAGTACAATACAAGAGCACCCACACACCCCAAAAAACGGCTATCGCGGACTCCCTATTGTCCCTCTTTTGTTTGTACTTTAACTTTTTTTGGAAGGCCTCCCATATGTTTTGTACACGATTTTCAAACGTGGACGTTTGGTCATTCATGGACCCTTTGTCTATGCCCTAACCCTTTTGTCCCTAGTCCACGATTGCCGGTATTTACATACTCACACACACACACACACACACACACATATAGTCATGTAAACGGGTGCAATCGTGGACCTCCCATTGTTGCTCTTTTGTTTATACTCTAACTTTTTCGGAAGGCCTCCCATTGGTTTTGTACACGATTTTCAATCGTGGACGTTAGGTCAAACGTGGACCCCTTTGTCTACGCCCGAATTCTTTTGTCCTAGGTCCACGATTGCCGGCATATACAAACTCACGTGAACGTGTTGGGGTATTCAAACCGCGGACGAAAAATTCCGGAGAACAAAAGATAACAATATCGTCTGCGATTCCCAGCATACGTCCGCGATTCCCAGCATACGTCCGCGATTGAGATCATGTACAAAACCTATGGGAGTCTTCTGAAAAAGAGGGAATAGGACGTCCGCGTTCGATGGTGGATACGCATTTGTGTGTGTGTGAGTTTGTATATGCCGGCAATTGTGGACCTAGGACAAAAGAATTCGGGCGTAGACAAAGGGGTCCACGTTTGACCTAACGTCCACGATTGAAAATCGTGTACAAAACCAATGGGAGGCCTTCCGAAAAAGTTAGAGTATAAACAAAAGAGGAACAATGGGAGGTCCACGATTGCACCCGTTTACATGACTGTGTGTGTGTAAATACTGGCAATCGTGGACTAGGGACAAAAGGGTTAGGGCGTGAGACAAAGGGTCCACGATTGAAAATCGTGTACAAAACATATGGGAGGCCTTTCAAAAAAGTTAAAGTACAAACAAAAGAGGGACAATAGGGAGTCCGCGATAGCCGTTTTTTGGGGTGTGTGGGTGCTCTTGTATTGTACTACGTTCGAGGACAAGAGGAGAAAGAAAATACAAAAGAATCTTTCTTGTCCTCGAGAGACGGTCTTTTGTTAAAATCGGTCCTCGAACGTAAGGACACATGCTTAGTCACAAAGCATTGAGTATAGGAAAGTACGACTGGATGTGTATACTGGTGCATTGGTACACAGTAATTTTGTGTTCAAATTTAGGATACCTGCTGGCTCTGGAACTTTTGGAAGATTCAGTGGCGTAGCAAGGCTCTTCCTAGAGGGGGGGGGGGGGGGGGAAACGGGGGCATGGCTATTTTCAAGGGGGGAAATTCGACTTTGTTAAATAGGTCCAAGCTATAGAAACGCATATCTACACGCCCCCCCCCCCCCCCCCCCCCAATTTTTTTCTCCAAATTTTCCAGAGAGGGGGGAGGGAAAGAGGGCAAGAGGGCAAGAGGGGGAAAGAGTTCCCACAGGGGGGGCAGTTGCCCCCCCTTGCCTATGCCATTGTCCCTCTTTTGTTTGTACTTGAACTTTTTCGGAAGACCTCCATATGTTTTGTACAGAATCCCAATCGCGGACGGTATTGTTCTCTTTTGTTCTCCAACATTTTTCGTCCACGGTTTGAATACCCCAAAGCCAGTCACATTTATTGAGATTGATTGATTAGACTTACACCCAGTCCTCCTTGGTGGGGGATGGATATTGTACTCACAGTAGCAGTAATTTGCTACCTTAAGCTACGCCCACTTTTGTCTATGGTTATAATCCTTGCAGTGAGGATGTCATGTAGTGTCCATTCTTCTGTTTCATGACCACAGTCTAATTAGCCAAACCAAGTATCAAGTTCACACCACACTACATGTATATATACAAGGACTCTGGAACGTCTATGAGCACTATGTTTGACATGTGTCATATACTTGAATGTTTAGCTTTGTGATTGTATGGAAGGAATGCAATGTGACGTAAACTCATCCATCTCTGGACACATTTCAACATTCCTGCTAATAAATATACAGGAAGAGTTTCAGAGTCTGGAGAGTTTAGACCTAGGGCCTGTTTGTTTCACACAGATCCGGATCTCGATCAGTGATCCAACCGCTGGTTCGCTCCATCCATTAGGCAGAATTTGGTGCGTGTACCAAGGAACGGATCACTGATCGAGGTACAGATCGTGTGAAACAAACAGGCCCAGTTGTTGAGAAAGCCATCCCTAAATAGAGCACCGAAGTGATGACGTCAATGCAATGTTTGGAACCAGAATACTTTTGTTGTGTTTGCATGACTGGCTGTTAACAAAGGAACAGTCAAAATTTACATTTGTTTGGAACCAACTGACGTCGGTACTCTATAATAAACTGCGAGATGGTTGCTGCATATCCCTCCCTCCCATTTTCTTTAATAGTTGTTAAACTATTTAACCTTTAAAAATGGGGGGGGGGGGAATTTAAGATGGTTGCTGATAAAAAAAAATATATGAAAAATCAACAGCCATCTTAAATTTCCCGCCTTTTGGAATAGAATGGTATTAACTTGATACTGTGAAGTGGGCCTTAGACTTGAAGACAAGTCGTTTAACAGTTGTTTTGTCCGCAACGCACTATATTACATGTATATACCCCGGACGAATATAATAAAACCATCTGATTTCAAGTCTACCATGACCTAGGAAACCCAGCCAACATGGTGCCAATGTGATGAGCTTAGGTTTATTTGGAAGTCTAAATCAGTCGAGTTACATATACATGTATGTCTTGCCCAGTATCAAAGATAAATTTTAAGTAGAAAATTAATGTTTCAGAAACCTGTGGAAATGTGACTTTTTTCCTGTCAAATGAATTGTTAAATTAAAACTTAACGAAATTAATGATTGCAAGGTTGTTCCTTGCATAAACTGTATATTTATACTGGAAGAATTGTGTATTAGAGAACGTTGTATGTAAATGTAACTTTACTCAAATTCTGCTTATAAAAACCACCACTATACACATACATGTTTCTCTGAACTTTATTCTTTGAATTCCCCCTTTCAAAAGTCTCAAGTCTGAAATTGAATTTTCTCAATTTAAGGCCTTAAAAAGCATACAAAAGTATTAAATTGAGTTCTCCAAGGTCTTAAAAAAATGGAAGAAGTGAGTAATGATTTTTGTTATCAGCTCGTAAATAACAATCACACGGTGTATATATAAAAAATCAGCTATTGGAGTGCATAGCAAATTTTTCCGGAAAGCTGATCGCACGTGGCAGACACCACACAATGTATTTACTGAGCATTCCAATCTCGGGATCCAAAATCCACCCATACATCTAGTGCCGGTCTGCTTATTTTTGGTCTTAAAAGGGTCTTAAAAAGTCTTAAATTTGACTTTCTGAAACATGCAGATACCATGAAGAAAGGGTGTTGGTAAGTTGGCCTCGCCAACAGTGGAAGTTACCCCGCCTGGGTTTATAGAGCACCGAAGTGATGACGTCAGTGCAATGTTTGGAACCAGAATACTTTTGTTGTGTTTGCATGACTGGCTGTTAACAAAGGAACAGTCGAAATTTACATTTGTTTGGAACCAGTTGTCATGCCAACTGACGTCAGACTTCAGTACTCTATAGGTTGGATATTTCTTTGGTATCTATTGAAGATTTATCCTCTATTTAGATCTGGACCCAAGAAAAGGGTAGTAGGGCTAGCAACCTAAAATGTCTTTTAGCTTTGTATTCTGATGACATTGAGAAGACGCCCGAAACAAGGTTTCTTTTAGTTTCTAATCACCTTTCCTATAATTCAAAATCAAAATCTTAAGTTGATCTTTCTTTAAGATTCACAAATTGACTAGAATATCACGTGCATATCTATATTTAATACCTTGGCAACACTCCTTTCCATTGTGAAATAATGAAATGTTCTTATATATATCCAGGAAAAAATACTACCACCTTAAACTTTTATCTTGAACTTTGTTTATCAATCCTGGCTTTTGATATAAATCTGTTGAATAGTTTTTCTTATTAAACTAAAAATAATCACCTAAAAAAATCATCCGATGAAAACCCTTGTAATAAATAAATGTATTAACTGAAACACTGTTGGTATAAAACCTTTCATCTTTAAGCAAACTTCGATCCTGATTGGTTGATCCATGGCAACTGACAGTGTGATATCCCGTGTATACGCAAAACACCAAAGGGCAATTCAAGGCTGGAAAGTGCAAAATGTATCAAATCTTCCAAATTACAAGCATCACTTGGTGTTTTTTTTGCTAAAATAACGGACTTTTGGTAGTCATTTTGGCACCTTGTTTTAACATGCAGTGAGTGTTATTGAGAGTTTTTGTGTTTAACCCATTGAGTACGGTTATTTACAGGAGGCGCCGGGGTGTCGCGCCGGCCTTTGCATTGAAACTGCACAAATGGCGTCATCCGGCCTGGTGCCACGTTTTTTTTTTTTGCACCTTTTGCCGTCTTCCGTACACAAGGGGTTAAGGCAGAGAGAAAGGTTCATATATTACAATAAGAAGATTTTCATTACGTTGCAGTTCATCAAATTCAGATTTTATGCTGTTAAAACCACGAAGAGGAAGTAACGTGAGTGATGGTACCTCCCTGTAATTTCATGTCCCTTGCATCTAAAATACACACTGATTTGATTCAAAATGGGTTTTGATATCCAGCTATGGGTCGACTGAAAGGTAAAACAATGTTACTTCTGTGTTGCAGAGTACAGTTTGAGGAGACTTTAACAACAAAATTGCAGACAAATTTTCCATGTCCTTTTTTTGTAACGTGAGTGACGATCAACAAAACACATGTGTTCAAAAAGTGAATGAATGGGTTGAATTTCTTTCCATTTTTAAGTACCCCTTACCCCAAGGTTGTTGTATGGCTGGTTTGATTCAGCTTGATCAAATACTTTGAAAGCAGAGAGAGGTCAAAGTAGCCTCATGGCATATAAATGTAACGTGAGTGACGGAGGAATTGCCCAGAAACTGTTATTGATATGCGCGCGTGTTGCACATTCTAGTTTTGTGTACAGCTTGCGTGTTCCATCTTTACTGTGCGTCAAGTTTGCTCGAAGATAAATTTGTTAACCCACTCGTGCTCGTGGAACACGGATAATGTAGTGCGTCCGTGTCCCATATGCGACACGGACGCACTACATTATCCGTGTTGCACGAGTGGGATAACTAATACACACTGTATAGTCGAAACAATTCGTCAAACAATCCACAAGGGAAACTGACTAGGTAAATTTGAATACGTTTTCAAAGTGAACAAAGAAACTGGCAGGAGCGGGATTCGAACCTGCGACCTCCGGGTTACCGTACCGGCGCTTTACCAACTGAGCTATCTTGCCCTATGTTGGCGGTCTCCCAAATTGTCAGTATCTTTGTTCCGGTGGGCGCTAGTCAGAAGTCATAAACCCAGAATGCCGTATAGCCAGGGATCACACCCAATTTTACGATACAACCTGGGAAGCGACATTGTGGGGATCACTAAATAAGGATACGACTTTTTAACCTAGAATTCGTCAAACAATCCACAAGGGAAACTGACTAGGTAAATTTAAATACAATTTTAAAAGTGAACAAAGAAACTGACAATTTGGGAGACCGCCAACATAGGGCAAGATAGCTCAGTTGGAGCACCCGTACAGTAACCCGGAGGTCGCAGATTCGAATCCCGCTCCTGCCAGTTTCTTTGTTCACTTTAAATATTTCCTGCAAGATAATTACTACCAAATGAGTATCCTGTAAATATATACATATATGAAAAGGCAAAAATTAACTTTTACACTTGAAAGTCCAATCACCAGGGGAGCTACTCGCAAAATATGGCCAGTCAAAATAATAGGAACGACAATTCTTTTTTTAAATGTCTCAGTTACTTAGTGGGGATACTAACTAAGATGTTGAGAAAGAAAGCCTTGCTTAAGAATGGCTGTGACCCGTGTTGTCCATGATTGACACACTGTCATCAGTAGTAGTAATGATAACGGTCGTTGTCTCTAGATCTTCACTTTGATCTCCTTGTACCAAACCCTCAGCTGAATCCACCACCCTGGCGTCGCTCACATCACTACTCAGCATCATGCTGTTTATCAGCACTTGGCTCGTCATCGGATCTACGGGGATGCTAGGGCGTGGCATGGTGACTGTAGGATTGCGGGGGTCATGACCTGCCTTCACAATCTTCAGAGAGTAGTCAACAACGGAGTAGCCCTGTGTCGCAGACAACAGTAATGATTATTAAATCTTCATATGAAAATGAATTAAACTGCTGCAAACTGCTGACTGGATTGACAAAATTAGCTGGCCTGACGTTTCGAACTTAACCCTAACCCTCCAAGGTATTTTGGCTAGAAACCTTGCCAGATGCATCAGATTGCATACTTTGTCACATTGACTTGTGTGCAGAGTGCAGCAAGGTCAAACTGTCACCACAGATGCACTGTGCTGCATCTGGGTTAAGCAAGTTCATACATTACATCGGAAAAGGGCAAAAGAGAAAATCTCTGTTGTAATTTTATTTACATCATCCCCGACGCAAATGCTTTCTCAAGGGCAAATGGACAGTGGTACAAAAAAACAAACATGTGTCAATAAAACATGTTTGTACCTCTGTCATTTGCCTTTGAGAAAGAACTTGCTTAAAGTTTGAAATGTTAGGCAAATTAGGCTAATTTTGTTGATTTAAATCTTCATACAATAGGATTAAACAAATAAATGCTTCTCATCCAAACTACACAAGATAGAGCATTTAGGAACGCTTTACATCTACAGTGTATCATTCCATTGTTAGTTTATTTCATCTGGTAAATTCTCAACACTGGAAAGTTCCAGGAATTCTTGAGACGAAGCACTGCAACAGTTACACTGTGCACTAAAGCCAAAAGCCCAAGAAAACAACATACAAATGATTGGCTGTATATGAACTCTGCTAGTGCAAATTTACGAAGACAAATTTATTGGTAACTTTGCTCGCTCTTTGGACAATCCCGAGTGTCTGTCTTTGGAGAGTGAACTGAAAAAGGATTCTATCCAATCACTGACACAAGAAGAAGGTACGATTGTGGGAAAGATTATCAAACATTTTGTACATTCTAGCTGTTTTGTGGAAATCCAGTTGCTTTTCATCATTAGTTCCCCCGTCCAAACTTTCAGGCACTCTACTCGCCTGGCTGTCTCATCACATCCTTTCACTGTCGTCATTCCAAAGGCTAGTACTGTGAGATCCTCCAAGTTTGTTTTCCCTTGTATTGGCTCTCTTTGGAACTCCTAATTACCTGTAACCTGCTTCCTTTCCACCTATAATCTTCAGAATTCAAACAAAATGTGAAGAGATAACCTTCAATCCCTGTGATTTCTGTCTTTTCTTGTCTACTGTAGTCCACACCTTGAGTTAGGCAATACCCATAAAAAAAAATCCAATCTCTGGCAGAGAGAAAGCCTGTACCTGAACGAGGGTGCTTGAAGAGAGAACGTTGATGTAGGGACTAAAGAGCTGGCTGATACTCTGCTCAGTAATTCCACCGCTGACCTCGATGATAAGCTGAGGAAATAACTCCTTCAGATTAGCTGCTACATCTTTCGCTGCCTGAAAAACAAAAGAACAATTGCATATTATTCAATAACGAGAATGGTGTACATGTATATGCATCAGTGATGTATTCGAGACCATCACAAGACTATACAAGACCCTGCAAGACCAGCACAAGACCTTCAGTCTTAATTCAAGTCTCAAGCTATTCAAATGAACTGTAATAATGGGGTTAAAGGGTTAGGATGTGCTGGGGTGGAATGGAGAAACGAGCGGCTCCATCCCCACTGGAGTATCCCATTGTATAGCACTGCATCTCACCATTAGCCTCTCCTAACCAAATTCTACTAAATGGCAGAGGGTGTCAGCGAGTCCCTGGCGCTATAACAAGGTTGCTCCGGACAGGTGGAGCTCGTTAGACTTGGTTGTCAGTCCACCTAGGAGATGGACAACTCTGACCACAAACCCGGGTAGGTTGAACTCGTTAGCCTAGGTCGGCAGTCTGCCTAGGAGAAGGACAACTCTGATCACAAACCCGGGCAGGTCGAGCTTGTTAGTCTTGGTTGACAGTCGACCTCAAATTTGGGGGTAGGATCATTTTTCATTTCCGCCTGGTGTCGTTACCCCAACCTTTGCTGTGGTTCTGTGAAGAGGTTTCACCTTGTTCCAGAACTAGACAAAGTTTTTGCCAGTTTCTTTCTTTCTTTCTCCTTTTCCCTTTTACTTTCACAGTTATGCCTGCTCTTATAGTTATATAGCCTTTTCGAAGGGTACCGGAATTAAACATGCTGCAGGTCATGGCCGCCTGTTGGTGCAGGATCCTGAACTCATTGGTAATGCTCTGAGAGGCTGATCTATCAACAGGTGAAAAATGTTGAAGTGGTTGTACTGCCATGGACATGCATGGATGGTGGTCCGTGCAGCCACTTTCGGTTGCATTCCTGAGGCCATCGGAATGGCATTGTTACGACAATGTGTTTGCTGGGTTCCCTTGACTCCTCCGATTGTCCTGGGCTTGTTTCAATCCTTCAGTTAGCTGTGATTTACTTTACTCTTTTCATATATCATCAATATGACTTCACAACCGTTTAATGTTGATACCAATTACCTGCTCGCGCTAATCCACCTCCCCGTGCGCGGGGTTCTAAGCCCCTTGGTATTGCTTTTTCTAACATCAGGGGTTTTCGTTCCAACTTCACTTCTGTCCAGTCGTTTGTCCACAACAACTCTCCCGACTTGTTAGCTCTGTCAGAGAGCAGATTGAGCGGTGACATTTCCTCAGATTCCTTTAAATTACCTGGATATATCTTTCACCGCCTTGACCATCCACCATCTCATGGTCTTGGTGTGTACATTAAAGATACATTGTACACTGCCTGTAGCCCGTGAAAGCACCTTGGAATGTAACGACCATGAGTACATGTTCTTTCGCCTCTCTCTCCTCCATTCTACTACATACTTATTTTTTCTATATCGCTCACCTTCATCATCATCCTGTGCAGTGATAGATGCCATTTCTGACAGCATTGATCTTGGTATTTCCCAGCATCCTGCTGCTCAAGTCATGGTATTTGGTGACTTCAATGTCCACCACAAGGAGTGGTTGGTTCATTCTCGCAACACTGACGTAGCTGGTACGGCAACTTACAATTTTTCAATCTCTCAAGGCCTTACCCAGATCGTTTCATCTCCTACCCATATGCCGGACCGTACTTCCGATGGTAGGTACCTGCTTGACCTCTTTCTGTGCTCAAATCCGGACTACTGTGTTGCCAAGGTTTTATCTCTAATTGGTAACTCTGATCATTCTATTGTTTCTGTTTCTGTTTCTGTTTCATATTCTTCCTCCCCAACTACATTTCAGCCTTTCCACCGTACTGTTTTTCAGTTTGGAAGGGCTGACTGGGATGGTTTCCGGTCCTTTTTTGCTGATGTGCCTTGGTTATCAGTTCTAAGTCTTGGCCCTGATTTGGCAGCCGTGGAGCTATCCGAATGGATTAGCCTTGGTATGGAGATATACATCCCCTCGCGTACGTATCAGATCAAGGCCCATTCTCAACCCTGGTACACTCCAGAATGTGCTGCAGCAATTGCACATCGTAACCATTACTTTAAGACATACCATCGTTTGGGAACTTTGGATAGTAAGCGTCTTTTCCATGAAGCCCGTAATCGTTGCAAGAGAGTTTTAGAGGACGCTAAGCAGCATTACGCAAACTCTGTTGCTGATTCCATTGCAGCACAGTGGTTTGGTTCTAGAGACTTTTGGCGGATTGCTAACAAGCCCTCAATTCCTCCTCTCTTTCATGGACCTGCAGTCCTTACTTCTCCGCTGGACAAGGCGAATCTGTTTACCAACAATTTTGTCTGTAATTCAACAGTCAACGATGAGGGTCATCCACTTCCTGCCTTTCCTTCACGTACCATGTGGTTCCTGATCCTCTTATCAACCCAAAGAAGGTTGCCCGCATCATTCATATCTTAGATGCCTCCAAGGCTACGGGCCCTGACGGGATCCCTGTTATTGTTCTGAAAATGTGTTCTCCTGAACTTTCATCTGTTCTGGCCAAGCTGTTTAACATGTGCTTGTCTGAATCTGTTTCCCTCATCTTGGAAAGTGGCATCCGTTGTCCCTGTCTTCAAGGGTGCTGGTGAGCGTTCTGAAACTACTAATTACCGTCCTATTAGTCTTCTTCCTATAATTAGCAAGATTTTTGAATGCTTTGTCAACCGACAGCTCCTTGGAGGACAATGACCTTCTTACCGACTGCCAGCATGGTTTTCGCCATTCTCGCTCGACTGGTGATCTGCTTTCCCTAATTACTGACCATTTTATTCGGGCCTTAGATCGCAGGGGTGAAGCTCGTGTTGTAGCATTGGACATTTCAAAGGCCTTCGATAAAGTCTGACATAATGGTCTGCTCCACAAGCTGAAATCACATGGTGTGACGGCGCCCCCATATGAAATCCGGGGTCAAGGGGATAACTTGGTTCCTCCTGTCAGGGTGTTTGAGCATTCAACCAGGCTCTCTGCTTCCTCGCACCCATACACTCTAGCTGTGCCGCGATGTAGAACAAAGAGCTACTCTAATAGCTCTTTTTCCAGCATTCTGCCTCTCTTTGGAACTCCTTGCCCAGTAGTTGTTTCCCTCCATCCTATGACCTGGCCTCTTTTAAGAGGAATATTAATTCCTTCCTTCAGCTTTCCTGATTTATTCTTCTTCTTTGTAGCCCTTTGCCTAGAGTGGCGTTTTGGCCTTGCTTGGGGCGATATTCCATAAAAAAAAATTAAAATAGAAATAAAAGCATTCCTTTGTCATGGTTTATGCCCGTTACTTGTGCCTGTAACGAGCTGGTCTTGTGAATGGTCTTGTGCATGGTCTTGTGTCTGGTTATCTTGTGATGGTCTCGACTACATCACTGATTAGCACATTCATGGGGTGAAGTTTAACAATTTGAAATAGCGGCAACAAACTCTAATCCTTGGATTGGAATTGGAAACCAATTCTGACCAACAACTTCGAAGAGTGTGTTTAGTTGGTCCGTGTATTTTCCTGTTTATGTTGTTTACATCTGCAGATCTCTGTTCATTTCAGTGAGTAAATCATATAGGAGGGTATCTTACCAAATTTGCCTACAATTTGTTCATTTTCAAATAATTTGGTATTTGATTATTCAAAATTTGGTTTGACTGAATATTTGATACTCAGCTGCAACTGCATGCCGCGCCAGTAAAAAGTTGCACGCAAAGCACGCCAGTGTTTTACGTGCGGCGATCCGCCCCATTGACTTTTTTTGTATGCACCTGTTGTATCAAGAAGCCCTGCATTCTACAGATTTCCTTACAGAGTCTGGCATTGTTAAATCTGCACTCACGTACATGAGGTTCAAAGTTGTCCAACATGACAATCTCTGCTCCAGCCAAAGCAGCTTCAGTTGCCTCGGACTCGCTCCGACATTCTACCTCAATCTTGCTGCTAAAACCACCAACTCGTCTTGCATCATGAACAGCCTGAAAGAAATATACACCAACCCAAAACAAACTTGAATGCCTCGTTGCTGTGACTTGGCAAATATTTAATGTGAAAATTTGTTATTTAGGTAGCTTTAGGCCATTGCAAAGCCTGCGTAAACGGTTTTTGATTACAGCAAGTTTAAATCACTGCCAACTTAAAAAATGACACAATTTCGATATTTTACCTTAACCCTAACCATCCCTAACCTGCCAAAATCAAACACCCCATTGTGTTAAATTGTGTGTGATTGGGTACTGTAGAGCCTTGGCACCATCACTTTGCATGGGACTTGATGCCCTGATTTTGTCCAAGTACAAAGAATGTGCCATTGGTTTACTGCACAGTGTTGGAGTTTGTGTGGTTAGGGAAGGGTTCTAGTAAAAAGGCTTGGGCTGTTAGGGTTAAGGAGCAATCAGAACCAACCCCTACTTAAATGAAGCAGTCATAACTCTTCTGTATCATGACAAATATATCAATTTTTCAAATGTTTACAAATTTCTTTATATTTCTTTATATATTCTTAATTTTACCTTTGACCTTTTTAAAACCTTATGGAATAGTACAAACTGAACATTTGGCAGTCCTGGTAACTACTTGTACCTTAGTGATACTTCCAGCTATCCAGATATGATTATCCTTTAACATAATCATACTGGACAAATCGTAACGATGGGTTGACACCCCACCGACGAGCAACGCGTACTTCTCCACCATACGGAATCCTGGCGTTGTCTTCCGAGTTCCAGCAATCTCCCCATGCCAGCTGTGATTCTGGGCCAGTTGGAAAAATCCTCGCGCCTTCTTGGCGATCCCGCTCGCACGGGAGAGAATGTTGAGAGCAAGTCGCTCTCCGAGTAATATACGACGAGCTCGTCCAGTGACAGTGGCCACTTCACAGGGTACGTCATAAAGCTCTGCCCCCTCACTGTACTTCCACTGCACCCAGCAATCTAACTCCTGAAATACAGCATCTACAAACGGTCTACCAGCGAGCACACCTGGACTCTTGCACAATATAACGGCCGTTTCTTCCAGGTCACCCACGACAAATCCAGCTGGATCTAAGCCTGGTGTGTCCTCTAACAACCACTGTTTGACTGCCTTCTCTACGGCTGTTGGGTGCAAGACATGGGGTAAATTGTAGCAGGGAAGACTCCCGAGTGAACTGGGGCAATTAACTGGAGATTCCATGGGTAAGCTAGCCTTGGGACCGGCGAAGGCGCGATGTTTGGATGTCTGTGCGTGGCGGTGTAGATCGTTACTGTGTGCCCTGAGTCGACACTTACAGTAGCGGCAGATCACTTTGGTATCATCATTTGGAACACGACCAATCCAATCTTTAATACCAGGCTGATCCTCCCACTTGGTGTTGTATTTCTTCCTATACTTGCCCCACTTTCCCATTACGTAACTGCTACTGTTGCCTGAAAAGAAAAACCCAATCATTTTGTAAAGGGGTCATACTAACATTGGCAATTTGAATTTTGTTTCCTTCTAGCAACTTGCCTGAGTAATAGTTTTACCCCAAACTGCACAGGACGTGAAATTCTGGCGAGTTTAAAACAGTCTTTAGTTTTAATACTGACCCATTTCAAAGTTGCAAGGAAAATGTCATTTCGACACTATTTCCCGATTATATTTTCAAGTACGCAATGAACCCTTTTAATTAAAACAGGTCAGAATTCTTTTCTTCTGACAAACATGAACCCTGATATGTGAACAGAGATACAATGTAACAATGATTAATCATAGTTTATCAACTTTAAAACAATTGTAAGTGTACAATTTGGGATTTATTGACATTTCTTCAAGTGCGTCGCGTTAGACGACCATTGGCCATAGTTTGTGCCCAATTCCCGGACAACGCATTTTTAAATTCTGGACAAAATTTCAAGACGGTGAAAAATTGCACATGATTCGCCCAGCAAGTTTTATGCGGGTATTAATAGTACTGATATTCAACTGGGCAAGAGTTCCATATCTAAAATCTGAAAATTGGTTTTTAGGCCATATTTTGGGTGCACATAAATGTACATGTATTGTTTGCACATCCAATCATGTAGGCAGCCATATTGAAACATCAAAAAGTGTATGATGTGCATTAACCAATGACAGTGTGTAATACATGTACACTATCAATAAACAACAGTTTGGGTATCTATCATTTCTTAATAGGGGATGAACAACACACAGTATGGACCGCTGGGGTGCATTTTGGCAGTATTCCAAATGTACGTCATCAAATTAATATTCATTTCTAAATATTCATAAGCCATATTGTAGCAAACAGTGTACATGCAAGTAGGACGGAAGTCCTCTTATTTCTAACAAGAGATAAAATCCACTTTTACAACCTAAAAGTAACTAAATACACCATAAGTCCGGGAATCCATGTGTCCGTATTGCAATTGCATTATGCGCAGTGCGTAATGCGTCAAAATAGAAATAGAAATAGAAATACATGAAATGCAATGGATCACTCAAAACGAATAACACAATATGCTTTGCGGATAAATGGAAGTATGCCTATTGCATTTCGTGTAGGTTTATTTTAACACATCACGCTTTACGTATTACGCATAATGCAGTATGGATGCATGGATTCCCTGCCTAAAAAATTGCTTCTAATATTCATTACTATAAAATAAAGTATAGATGATTTTCACTGATCGTCACTGTGCTGATCTGAAACAGACAAGTTTGCGATTTGCCGTAAGTTGTCAAAGCTTACTGCTGGTAATAAACCCTTAGTTTTGACATTCTCAATGCATTGTACATTGTAATTTATACACAAACCTAGCTTGAAAATTCCAGCTCTAGGCTCATGACATGGGAGATTCGCCATTTAGAGCTGGAAACACATGTATTGGGTTTTCAGCGGTGTGTTTTTTTTTTGCCGATTTTTCATGCAACTTCGGTGCATGCACAAACCAGCTGTGTACAAAGTAATGGAGTGGATTTTTGAACATGAACGATGTTTTCCGATCGATTATCGGCCAGCGGCACTGCACGTGCCTCGGGGCTCGATTACTAGTACTAGATTCGCCGTTTAGAGCTGGAAGACCTCCTATAGGGTTCGGAGCGGTCCGGTTTTTTATTGCCGATATCTTCCGTTTCCCTGAATATATCAACCAAACACTCACCCAAAATGCAGAGTAGTAATTCATGGAGCTTGTGAAGTTGTGATCCCCTTAAATTCAAAATGAGAATATGCTCAAGTTAAACCCGAAAAAAAAGCTGTGTACAAAGCAATGGCGGAGTGATTCTTGGTGCCCGACCAAAACACGAAGGGGCCAAACCATTACCAATTGAAGCTTGCCTGCGTCCGATCCACCGATCACTTGTCTGGGGCCGGCTATTGTCTAGTGTTGTTCGACGCGTCCATTACAACTACGCGTGACGTAGCCGTAGCTGTTCTTGGGAGTCTACCGAAATGGCGATTTCTGTTTTCGTATTTCTTATTTGTACAGGAAACCGTGCAAGAATTGTCCCGTTTTAAACTTGTTTTTGTATGGTCAAATGGAACAATGAAATAATATTTGAAGAGATGAAAGATAGATCTTTCAAACTGTATCATGTTTTTTCCATGAAAACATCATTTTAAGCCTTTAATAAAGCGATAAATATGGCATACTTTTAGAGCGACCCGACTACCAGTCGGCACAACACGTCGCCATCGATCTTGCTGAATGAGAGTTCCGGTTGCAAAGAATTGTGGGTCAAATCTCATTAACCCCTGACCTTATGTTAATTGTAAGGTGATGACGCGTAGAAACAAATTCTCTATCAAGCGATACCAAATTCATGCCGATGCTGTCCGAGTTTTGAGATAAAATTTATATGTTTCTGAGAGGCACAAATCAAGGTATTTCTGTCCAGATATTTCTTGTCAAAAAGCTTTTAATTAAGCTATAAGGGGTCCATGAAACATATATGAAACTTATATTAAATGAAAACATAACTTTTTTAAAGAATATTGGTATAAAGTGCACGTTGGTGGCGCAATTTAACCTCTTTGTTTTGTTCTTACATGATATGTGCACGCAAAATAAGACCTTTACGGGTTTTTGCTTTTCTTCCTGGTTTGCTATGGTTCCTAGGCGTAGGCCCTTACAAGCAAAACAAATATTATATTCCAGCAAAGTTAATTTCTGCCGTCAGATGGATACTTATCAGTATGATGAAAACAAGATGGTGGCGGGAAATACTGTTTCCAGTGTCTGTCGTCGCATTTTGGGTAAACTATCTCAACTGACCAAAAACTACATTGTAATAGAGCACAAAGTTCCCTGACGGTCATGGCTCCTGATATTATCCGTGTTTTATTGACAAATATGAACGACGAGGTCTGGATTAGTGCCCATTATAAAAATCGACCTGTGGCGTTTGAGATGGTTTCTGTACAGGGCACATAATAGCGCAGTGAGTCTTATTTTCGATCTGGAAAAAAAATAGCAAATTAATTCCTGCCTCTTCCGAGAAACAGCAGAAGATAAATGTCTGCCCTCTGTTGGACAACCGTCAGTATTAAACAATGATTGTTGCAGTGATATAATAGGTGTGATGGTCGAAAACCATACATCGACCTGTGGCGCATGGCGTTTGAGATTGACATTATACGTAGATGCGCTTGGCCATTGAGGGCGCTCGCTGTGTAATAAATGGCACAGCTAGGAGCAAGTTCGGGTGCTGCTGATCTAGTCCCTTTTGTCAATTTTGCGATTTAAATCACGCATGCGTGGTCTGTTTTCACTCGAACGCATCTAGTCGATCAACTACGTCAAATCTAGTTTGTGTAGGAACAACAAACTGTAAAAAATGTCGTCTGCTAATTCTTAACGAAGCAAAATAATGTACGTCATTTTCATTTTCTATTATTATTATTTTTTTTTCCCTACTTAACTTTAGTTCAATAAATAATTCATTATATTATTGCAAAGAGTTATTATTATTGGACAAAACTAACAATTTACCGTAAACATTTGCAAAACTTGCCCAGTTTACCTATCCTCCATCTTGAAACCGTGACGTAACTCGCGAGTGACTAGAGAAACCTTGGTCCGGAGATAGGTTGATCCAGTTGGACTAGCTAGTCAAACCACGCATCAGCGTTCGAGTGACATCTAGATTGACTATGGTTAAGTCTAGTCACTCTAGTCGCCCAACCGAACTTGCTCTACATTGAAAGCGCCGAGTGCAGCGGGTTTGGACAAATTGAAATAGCCACTAAATTTGCAACTTATTTCAACATTTCCTGTCAGAGTGATCACCGTGCCTGTCGTTTAATGAAAACCAACTTTTTCATACATTTTTCCCCATTTAAACATGGCGTTAACCTCCGACTTTTCCGAATCGACCTGTAGCGTTTGAGATAGTTTCCAGTGTCTGTAATAATTATATCGTCGCATTTTGGGAAAACTATCTCAACTGACCAAAAACTACATTGGAATAGAGCAGAAAGTTCCCAGACTGTCATGGCTCCTGATATTATCCGTGATTTATAAAATGAGTGCTTACGCTTCCAAATCAAGATAAATTACCTAATAATAGTCGCCTGGTAATTAGTATAGGTACCTTCTTGTTACTTTTACACAAACTGATGAACCCCCTGCATGTACAACAACAACAACAACAACAACAACAACAGCTGCAGCAGCAGCAGCAGCACCTGAGCTAGAGTAATGCCAGATTGCACTTTTCTGAATTGTTTGATGACTTCTGGGATTGGAAAATCGCGGCCTCCGGTGAAAAAATGTCCCCAGTGTTCATTATTTTGTCCGTCATGTTACAACAAAAATAGGAATCACTGAAACCAATGACCTTATGTAACGCATGGGCTTTTCATGTATATACTCTCGGATTCATTGTACTTTTCCGATACCACCATAATTTGTTTAATTTTGTATTTGTTTAAAAAATCTAGCAGCAAAACTGTTTGCAGTGTTGTTCTACGATGTAAATTATATGGCTATACTTTTTCATTGTTTCTTTACCCTCCTTTGTATAATCCATCTTGCGGTAACTTTTCTTAAAAAAGAAACCAAACAAAACGTAAGGTGTGCTCTTACTTCAAAATCGTCAAATGATTTACAAAATTAAAAAGTAGGTGCCCAATGTGGTTCCAACGTTTCTCTTTTTCAGTAAACCCGAACAACAATCACAACACTCAGGATGATTGCACGAACACGGATCGGTCTCTTTTCAGGAGGATGAAGCTAAATAAATATTGTAAGTCCAGTATTCAACTGCATTTGCAGCCGACACTTAATTCTTTAGAGTGGGTTGTTTCACAAACCCTTTGCAGACAAGTAAATGGGCCGAAAATTGCCTACGCCGGCCAAATCACGATTTGCGACCCCTCAAAATTCTCTGCTTTTCGAGCATTTTGTGGGCCATGAACGTGAGGGTTTGTAAAAAACTAAAAAGAGATGGCTGGAATCCGTGCACAGGACTGCCAGCTTGTATTACTGTGAAATTCGGATGAAATTGGGCTCTAAAAGTGCTCTATTTTGCAATGGAGCGCAGGCATCTTGCTGGCGATAGGCTATGGGACTACTTTTAGGGGGTATCGTCTTTGGATGGAAATTTCTCCCAAAAGTCATAAGTTAATCCCCATTAAATTGATCAGAAACTGAAAAATGATGAAATAAGCTTTAATTTGATGTGTCTCAAACACCTTGGAGAGTTCTAAGTATTTTCCCAGAATTTTGGAAGTTTGCGTATTTATCATTGGAGTCTGTGGAAGTTTATTTACTGGTGTGTAACCCTCAACTTATCACATTTATTACACAGCGCCCTCAACGGCCATCTATGTATAATGTCCATCTCAAACGCCACAGGTCGATTTGTTTTCCAAAGCCCCAGACATGATAATCGTTGTAAATTTCGGCAATTTCAAACCGCACTCACTGCAACAATCATTGATTACTACTGAGGTTTGTCCAACAGACGGCAGAAATTTATATTCTGCTGGGCTGTTTTTCCGTCCAAAACGTGACTTGTTGCGCTATAGTGTACACAAACCATCTCAAACGCCACAGGTCGATTTGTGTTTTCTACCGCCCCGCATAAGATATCGTTGTGAATTTTGGCAATTTCAAACTGCACTTACTTCAACAACAATTGTTTCATACTGAGGTTCCTCCATTAGAAGGCAGAAATTAATCGGCTATTTTTTTCCGATCAAAAACAAGACTCTGCACTATATGCCATGTACAGAAACCATCTCAAACGCCACAGGTCGATTTATAATGGGCACTAATCGAGCCATCGTTGTTGATATTTTTGTCAATAAAGCCATGACAGTCTGGGAACTTTGTGCTCTATTGCAATGTAGTTGTTGGTCAGTTTAGATTTTCCCGAAATGGGACGAGATTAGACACTGGAAACACTACCGGTACTCTAGAAAGTACCATCTCAAACGCTGCAGGTCGATTCGCAAAATTCGGAGGTTGCCACCATGTTTAAATGAAAAAAGTATGAAATAGCTGGTTTTCATTAAACGGCATGCACGGTTATCACTCTGACAGCAAATGTTGAAATAAGTTGCAGATTTAGTGGCTATTTCAATTTCTCCAAAACCGCTGCATGCACTGAGAAACCGGCGTTATCCATCTGTTACTTAATTGCAAAACGCCCTCAACGGTCAAGCGCATCTATGTATATTTTCCATCTCAAACGGTACAGGTATGGGGCGAGTTCCCTGTTCTTGCGCCTGAACGTCGGGAAAGCGACCCGAGAACATTGCACTCGGAACAAGATCACACACCACCTACCAGTCGGGGGTTTACAAGAACATGACGTAGAAGACGACCAAAGATGGCGGATGATTTTGCGAAGCATACAAAGTCGGCTTAATGTTGCCTAAATTCCCTTCCAAAACGTTAAAATAACGCTTTTTCTTAACAAACTAGGGGGAAATGCAGTCTAAATAGGCTTGGCCCTCAACCGCTTCGCCGAAATGCTATACTTCGCCCAAACGCCACTTCGCCCTCAGCTACTTCGCCTGAACACCACTTCGCCCTCAGCTACTTTGCCCGAACGCCACTTCGCCCAAACGCCACTTCGCCCGAACACCACTTTACCCGTGTATTTACTCTAATTTTACAGACTTTTCAAATCGGCCGGCCGGATGCAGCTCTGGAGGTCATCAAGGTCCGCTGGTGGAGTTGTGAAAACCTCGGATTTGAGATGGCCCCACAAGAAAAAATCCAGTGGTGTAAAAGTCTGGGGATATTGGTGGCCACTCCACGGGGCAATTCAACGCAATTTCGCAATTGGCGAACAATTCTGTGAGGCGTCAGTCACAATCCTTCTCCGGTTGAACTCAGCCTGATATCTTCTATTGGCACTGAAAATGCATGAACATGAATTAAACTGCTAAAAACTGCTAACTGACTGGATTGACCTGAAAAAACAAAAACATATACAGGTCAACAAAATTAGCTGGCCTAACGTTTCGAACTTAATAAGCAAAAGACAGTGATGGTGGGGGACACACAAGCATGCGGGGGTGAATTGAGAAACACAAAACAGAGACAAGGACAAAGGGAGTGTAGCAGTAGGTGAACATCAAAGGGAGTAAAGAGAGGGGAAGGGAGCACATTTAAAGGAGTGTGGTTTGGGTGAGGATGAAGGGGGGGGGGGGGGGGGTAGAGATAGGAGGGATGAAGCTGGGAGAAATTCAAAGGAGTGTGCCCGCCGGAGGTAGTAAATAGGTAATTGGAGGAACAGGGGCCGCGGGGGATGTGGCAAGGGGTAAAGTGAAAGGGTAAAACATCAACGGAGGAAAGAAACACAATACTTTAAAAGCCATTTTCGAAAACGGCGCCCGTCTATAAATAGTCAAAATACAAGCGCCAGATTTGTATACATGTCCAGCTGGTACATGGAGCTGATCAATGATGGAAAATGTGAGCGCCATCTATTGATGAAAACTAGAAAGTTTAAAGACAGCGCCCTCTTTTGAAATAATCTATAAAAGAGCACGCCCTCTACTGACACAAATTTTCATATCTGGTATCTAGACGCAAACAACGCTATGTAGCATGTGTGCAGTGGAACCAATCTACATGGACTTTAACCCTGAAATTCTGTCAGATGTGATGTAAAACAAAATTGCAATGTTTTAGCCTTTTTCCTCAGTTTTACAATGTAAAATTGTGTGTATCACAAAATGTAATTATTTAAAATAACAGGAAATTTGTTTTGGAATTCCACATGTCGGTTTCTTTGGTGGTTTTGCGGTTTGAAATAGCTGACGAATCTGACTTGGTGAAGTCAATCTATTTCACATCCTGCAAAGAAGATAACAAGAGCAAGACCGACATGACGGAGAAAGGTGGTGTACACTTATCAAATGTATTATTGTCTTTTTTTTTAAGAGTATAAAACAGAAAGAATATGGTATCCTGTTGCTAATTATCGTTAATTATTTTATTATAGATATGAATACTGCTAAATCATGCAAGACATGCAAGATTGAAAATAGTCCTTCGTGTAAAAAATGATGACAGGGCGATTGTTAATCCGAGTAACTTGGACCCTTTATCGCCTTTTTTTTTACATTTGGACATGATCTGGCGATAGTACGGTCCAAGTACGCGTACGACGATTTTCTATTCATTAATTAAATACGTCTAAAATCCCAACAAAAACATCAGAATTCAACCTTACAACGGCCACCAAAATACTAGATACGCCACCATCTGAACAAGTGGAGTTCCATGATCAGATGAAGGGTTTACTTGCCATCCAAAAAAAAGTGAAATTTACCGTTTAATTCCCAGAGACCCCCGCAGAACATGTCTTTTCGCTGTCTTGGAGTTTAAATCGTGACCCCTCGTGACCTTGCTTGACGTCACCCTGATGCGCAGCGCCCGCATGCACCGCTCGACAACCTCGCGACTGTTTCGTGAGTGGTACAACGGTCGCGTTACGTGTTCGTGTGTAGATATATTGATTCGAGGTTGCACGCGCATCATGGGGGGGGGGGGGGGGGGGCTGGGAACTTCCTCCATGAACTCGGTTTTGTGTTTTAATTTCTTTTGTTTTGTTGTTGATGTTTTTTTGTTTTTTTTTCGTTATTGTTTTGTGGGATCCTTTCTTAATGACGTTCAAAGAGCTGTACAATGCATATTTTCCTTTCAGTCCATCAATTGTTCGTTGACATATTTGCATTCCCTCAGGTTGTAATTCCTTCATAGTTTCATTATTTCACCACCCCCCCCCCAAAAAAAATCAATCAATAAATACAAATTGTAAACACCCCCCCCCCCCCAAAAAAAAAGGAAAATTAGATGTGCTTTAATTTCATGTTAAATCTCAGGCAGATGGGCAGATACACCAGATACTTGTAATTAAATTAAGATCAAGCAGTTTGATCTTCCTTAACAAAATTACACCCGCCCCCAATAATAGAACGCAACAGAACAATACAAAACAGAACGAGTCCCACGCGCGTGCAGCCTCCAATCGGACCGACGCGACCGTTGTACCACTCACGAAACAGTCGCCGGCATAAACAGGTTGAATTCTGATGTTTTTGTTGGGAATTTAGACGTATTTAATTAATGAATAGAAAATTGTCGTACGCGTAATTGGACCCTTCTATCGCCAGATCATGTCCAAATGATAAAAAAGGCGATAAGGGTCAAAGTTACTCGGACTAGGCGATTGTGTAGTGTAGGGTCCAAGGGAACAAAAATTCCACTTTTAGGTTTTGCCAAACTAGTTGGCAACATTGCAAACTAACAGGTATGTCGTAGATAAAGATCAGGTTTTTTTGTTTTTTTAGGTAAATGTTGGGTTAAAGCGACAATGAATGAAGATGACAAAACACAATGTAAAAGTAAAGATGGTGATCAACGACAACGTAACGCACAGTAAGCATGCAAAACCGCATTGATTCTCACGGCAACTGCCGTAAAGTGCGTAAGAAAATTGCATTTTCTACTGCAATAAACTGTTCAATTTCGTTTTGTTAAAGTCGACAGAATTAAGAGAAGTCTGCTTTAGGTTGAAAAAGTCATTTTGGAATGAGAAAAAATACCTTTAAACTCTAATTTGATCAAAACTAAAGACTACATACACAATCGCCAGATGACGGGCCTATAAGTAAATCAGTAGAGAAAAAAAAAACATACGGATGAGACAGCTGCAATAAATATGGAATAACATGAAAGAGGAATAATTTCAGATTGTGTTAAACTAAATATAGAATTCTTAGAATTGTAGTTTCCCGAATTTATCTTTGTTTTGTAGAAAACAAGCATCAAGATGGAAAACTCGTTGGTAGCGAGTCGGCCGCATCCAAAGCTTCATCTGCAAAGACACAGATGGAGCAGAAAAATGATGAAGAGATGAAAGTGTCATCCCCAGATGCTATTCAAGGATCTGCAGAGGGTATGACCAAGGATGCGGTTGCCAGGCAACAATTGCTGGAGCAACACAGAGGCTCCAGGGAAGTGAGAGATATCACCATAGAAACGATGATCTTCACAGGTTAGTGTATTGCTACATGTAATAGGGGTGTGCATTTATGGGTAATACGGGAATCGGGTACCCGATTAAAAAAGCACGGGTACCCGATTAAAAAAGCACGGGTACCCAGGTACCTGTTAAAGTAAGTCAGTACCAAAAATTAAATAGCTGTTTATGTTGTTCGTAAAGGTCTGAACGTTAATACTACCACATCGGTGCAACAAGATGCAAGTGTATACAGTGACTTCTCTAGCTTTACAGTGTAAATTGCTTTTTCGCAAGGGTCATCATCGTTATATCTGTTTTGTTTTTCCATGTACCCTGGTTTGCATTTGAAATTTACCACAAATTACATTAAAAACATTCTTTTTCATTGTCCGAGAAATTACTAATTAATATGTTAATTCGATTATGGGTACCGGTTGCTGACTTTAGAATTCGGGTACCCGGTTTTGATGCACAGCCGTAATTGCTAAAGTTTAAACAATTCACTGTGAAGGTTAGATTCGTTGTAAAAATTGTATTTATTGTAAAAATTATCATTGAAACTGCTTTTTTCCCCCTTCATGTTTTTGTTAGGCTCAGACACTGTCAAAAATAAACAAGACGGACCTGAAAAGACCAAGCCAGTAACAGATGAAGTAAAGCTGCCCCTAGCTCGGGAAAAAGGAATTAACGCAGCTCCCAGCAAGCCACCGGACCCTAACCCTAACAATGCTATTAATCCAGCAAGCCAGCCTGTATTCCAACTGCAGGGTAGTTCAGGAAAGGAAACGCAAAGCAGCAAATCAAGCAAAAACAAGAGATCCAAAAAGACGCAAAGCAACGCAGATGCTTTGAAGAAAACATCAAAGCCAGATTCGCAATCCCCAAATCGCTCAGGCACAGGACGAAGGGACTCTGGATCCGAAAAAGTACGGCAAACAGATCCAAGTAAGGAGAAAGACTCTGTGACTGATCATACCTCTACCACCAGAAGCTATGCCTCCATTCTAACTGGAAGCCCCCTTCCTCAGATGGTAGAGTTAGAGACACGAGATGACCGGAGTGAGTCACCAGCAGATAGTGGTGTCCTGGTTGGAGGTGGTACACTAGATAGCAAGCACACGTCCAAAAGTCCCCTGTCGAAACACCAGAGCGTGGTCCCGTTTTTCTCCGGAAATCCATGTGTTGAAATCACTAAAGGAATTCTTCATCTCTTCAAAGAAAAGTAAGTCGCAATGAAAGCTATAGAATTTTTCTTTTTTTTCCAATGTGAAGTATCAGTTTGAAGAAACAATATTTTTCAATCAGATGAAATTTAAAATAAAGAAGTGGTATTAAGCCAAGTAATAAAAGTTTACCAATAACCCGTGTGCCAATCATTGTCACAGCCTAATAACTTGGGATTTTCGACAACGTTTTGCATAATTTAGTTTGACAGACACTCCCTCTATCATTTTTCCCCCACGTAACCTGAATCCTGGCCTCCGACATCCTCTGATTTCAAAGTGTTCAAGCTGCATGTAACCTGAATCCTCCAAAATCCTCTTATGGGGACCATTGCATGAATCGTAAACACCCTAGTAACCTCAATCCTCCGAATTCATCCAGCATCAGATTGGGCCTGATGACCTGGATCCTCCATTTTCCTCCAGAGGCAAAATCCTCTTATGCCCTCAATCCTGCAAAATCATCCTATGCTTCAACTTCCAAAGACCCTCAATCCTCCAAATTCCTCCTTTTGGCAAAGAGGATTTTGGCGGATTTTGGAAGGTTAGGGTTAAATGGCTTTAAAAAAAATGCTTATTTATTAACCCTAACCTCATCTAATACTACAAAATACTACTAGTAGTAAACTGTAGTATTCAGTACTCTTACTACACAGGCATATTAGAAATATTGTAGTATTTTGTAGTATATTGTACTTTACCACAAGTAAATGCCGAGGACATTCGGGTTAAAACGTTATATTTGTTTTGACTTTTTTTCGTGTGCGTGTTAGTGAAATGACACCGCTGAATGAAGGTGTGACCCGCAGTGAGATGTTATGCATGTTAGCTGTTCCCGCGGTGATGACCTGTCATGACCTCCTGCAGTTAGCCGCACCCCTCAGCCAGGGTATTCAACTCATGAGAATTATCCGAGATGCCACGCCCAACCAGTATATGGTGCTCATCAAATTCAAACAACAGGTGGGTAATTTCATTCTTTGTGTATTGCCATTGCTGCTTTGTTTTTGTTTGTTGGGGTGTTTGTTTGTTTGTTTGTTTGTTTGTTTTTTATTATGCAATTTCGCCTCGAACAAGGCTAAAAGCTACTCTAGGTACAGAGCTACAAAAGGAAAAAAGAATCAAAGATACAAGAAGTAAGAATCAATATATCCTCTTGAAGTAGGAAAGATCATAAGATGAAGGGAAACATGTACCAGGCAAAGAATTCCATAGAGATACAGAACGAGGGAAAAAGCTACTGGCACAGCTTTTAGTTCTGCATCTAGGTACAGCTAGAGTATATTGGTGGGAACAGGCGGAAAGCCGAGTTTCACGCTCAAACACCCTAACTGGAAGAACCAAGCTGGACAAGCCGGTGGAACATTTACCATGAAAATATCTGTAGAACAGACTAAGAGTAGCAACAGATCTCCGGTGAGAGAGTTCTTGTAAGGATGAGCTGGAAATCGTTGGAAGACGATATAAATTTCCAAGTTTTCTTGACAACGACAGCACACCTGGTGCAATATTTTCACAGGATGATTGAGACTACTATTAACTTACAGTCTAGTAAGGTATTTCGTAATAATTCAGTAAAACAAAATTAGAGAATTACCAATCGTGTACACTACGTTTAAAGATGCCAACATAAATTCTGTGTTATTACCTCATTTGATGAGTTTTGGCATTGAGGGCAAAAAGGTTTGTGTTCCTTTCTCGTAAACTTAGTAACATGATGTTTTTGTTTTTCTTCCCACAGAAAGATGCCGATGAATTCTATTCCGAGTTTAACGGTAAACCCTTCAACTCCATAGAGAGCAGCATCTGCTATTTGGTCTACGTGTCTAGAGTGGAATGTATGAAAGCATCCGAGGTAACAGCAAAACACTGAGACGGATCCATTAAGCCCTTAGACCTATTGACCAATCACAGCCAAGACTGTGGTCCGATGTGCATGTACAGTTTCTGTATATATCTCCGAGGACAAGAGGAGAAAGGAAATACAAAGAAACCTTTCAGTCCTCGCACGTCAAGTCTTTTGTTGAAATCGGTCGATCGGACGTAGAAGTACGTGCTTAGTCTATGGGGTTGGGTTATATTTAAGGAACAATAGGAAACACTAAGCATTGTCCTCGCACGTATTGGGAAAGTAGGACTTTGTGTACATACGTGTGTGCATGCCGCTGTGATTACCGGTAAATATGTCAAGGGGGTGGAGCTTAAAGGTAATATACAACATCTGCAAAAAAACAAAAAACCACTGAATTATTATGAAATAGCTTACTTGACTGTATTAAAAAGTAAATAATAGTCTCAAGCATCCTGTGAAATCATGGCGCCTGCTGTGCTGTCATTCTCAAGAAAAGTAGAATTTTTGTATCAATTTCCAACGATTGTCGGCTGAAAGTCGTTGCAAATAGTCTAGTTCCCTGACCTGATAATTCCCTGACGTCTATAAATTGCTCCATTTTGTCTGTTGTAGTGTCAGCGAACCAGACTAAAAGAACTTTTTTTCTCTCTTTGTTTTCCCGGCATTAATGCATGAAAAACGTTAAACGGGTCAGTGTTACAGTATTTGCTATTAAATACTAACCCTGAAAATTACAGTAAAAGCAAGTGATGTATACTCTCTTTAAAACCCTCCTATGCAAACATACATTCTGAGCCATGTTGTTGTATGGGTCAAAATCAGTCAAGGTGATTGTTTTTTACCCTCCTGCCATAGTACAAAAATCACAGGTAATCTGATCATGTCTGTGTAAAAGTATAGCAGGGGAGGTGGAAGGAAATTTTGACTGATTTTGACCTTTTAAATAGTAGGAAGGTTAAATAATGGGTCAGTCTATTGTATGGCAATGTCCTTACGTCTCACCAAATTATGTCTTGACCCTAACCGTCCCAAATCCGCCAAAATCCAACACCATGTCGTGTTGTATTTTGATGGGTTCAGGACTGTAGCGCCTTGACACCATTACTTTTACATGAAGCTGTGATGCCCCAATTTGTCAAGTACAAAGAATGTGCCATAGGTATACTGCACAGTGTTAGATTTTGACAGGTTCAGGACACTTCCCATTAAAAGTGCCACAGGGGTTAGGGTTAATAATCATTTTGATAGTTCATTTTTCATTATTGCGGGTATAGAGTCCAGCATGGTCATGGTGCTTGTGTCCTTGAGCAGGGTACTTTGTCATAAATTGCTTTTGTTTACCCAAGAGTAAATGAGTACTGTGCACTCTAAAAAACAGATTGGTTGAAAATAACCATTTGATTGGTAGATATGTGTCCAACCAATATATTGGTCAATTTTAACCAAAATATTGGTAAAAAAAAACAATATTGGATATTTTAACCAATATTTTTGTTAAAATTGACCCATATCATTGGTTGGACGCATATCTACCAATCAAATGGTTATTTTCAACCAATCTGTTTTTAGAGTGTGAGGGCAATGGTGAGTGTGTGATTAGCCTAGTGCGCTTAACTTTCAGCCAGGGCTGTAGACTCCCCACCAGTGAGCTGAGGTTTCAGGAATGATTGATGGGCCTGATGATCAGGGATAATAATGTGGTGTCATGATCATAATGGATATACATGTACATGTACCCCAAAGACTGGCTCCCATAATATACAGTGCATATACAATGTACGTACGTTAGCTGGCAGAAGCGGGTACCACACCAGTACGGCAGATGTACTTTCACACGTCGGCACGCTCGATGTCGGCGGCTATGGATGTCCAGTCCGGTGGTGTTTTTCTTTTATTTTATGGATCACTTTCATCTTTACATTGCATATTATATTTTACACAGTAAAATTCATAATTTTATGTCGCAAATTTATTGCGACATAAAGGATAAGGCCCCTATTTTGTGCACACATTCGTTATGTACATTAACAAAAACACACACGTCCATGGCACCCAGTTGGTGCGTCATGGATGAATGGGCATGACATGGCGATGCATAATACGAGACACTGATAATACGAGAGTTTTTCTACAGTCCGCTGAAGCTCGTATTAACAGTGCTCGACTGTATGTGCTTTATAAATTTACACAGTATTATTAGGAATCATGCTTTTTCCCCTTGTAGGGTGCTTCTCTCCCAAGCCCTGGATTGACGGAACTTCCCACGTGTCATATCTGTCTGGAACGCATGGATGAATCGGTCGATGGCATTCTGACAATACTGTGCAATCATTCCTTCCATGGAAACTGCCTTGACAAATGGGGTGATACAAGGTAGGACAGAGAGAGTGAGAATGATTTTTGTGCTGATATTTACCTTTGTAAGTCATTGATTAAGATTTTGGAAAGTCATCTTGTCAAGAGCTGTCAGATGAGCCGCATGTCTTATAATCTCCTGTGTTTCAGTTGCCCTGTTTGTCGATACTGTCAAACACCGGAGGCAGTGGAGGATCATAAGTGCTTCACTTGTGGGGCCCAGGAGGTATGTAGGATTTCAATATTATTAGGAACACCCTTGAAGTCATGTGAACTGGGTCTGTAGATAATTTCTTTGGTATCTATTGAAGATTTATCCTCTATTTAAATCTGGACCCAGGAAAACCGTAAGGGTGGTAGGGCTGACAACCTAAAATGTGGCCAACCCCACCACCTCTGTTATAGCCCTTTACCTAGAGTGGCTTTTAGCCTTGTATTGGGCGACTTCTGTATTGGGCGACTTCCGTATTGGGCGACTTCCGTATTGGGCGACTTCCGTATTGGGCGACTTCCGTATTGGGCGACTTCCATATTGGGCGACTTCCATATTGGGCGACTTCCATATTGGGCGACTTCCATATTGGGCGACTTCCATATTGGGCGACTTCCATATTGGGCGACTTCCATATTGGGCGACTTCCATATTGGGCGACTTCCATATTGGGTGACTTCCTGTTATAAGCCCAGTGTACTGCCATAGCGAACAGTGTACTGATAGAAACATTGCCTGTTGAAGCTTTTACAGTGTAACTGAAGTTTGGATGTACGTCTTGAATTTAATAGTACATAGTATCTGCCGTTTTGGCCAGTATTCTAAATTTCTGGGCTAAATCTTCCAATCAGGTGTTGCTGGCTTTTGTACACATCTTTGCATTGAATAAAGAAACAATTCAGGATAAATGAAATTACAGAATTTTTTTTCTTAAAGGGTGTTCAGGACAAGCTTGTACATATTATCCTTTATTCAGTCAAACTTTTGACTTTATTGGTTCATTAACCCTAACCCCTAGGCATTTTTACTAGGAAGCTTCCTCAACCTGTCAAAATCCAACACTGTGCAGTATACCTAAGGCACATTCTTTGGACAAATTGGGGCATCATAGCTCCATGTAAAGTAATGGTGCCAAGGCCCTGCAGTACTGAACCCATCAAAACTTGACAAAACCTGCTGTTGGAGTTTGCAAGGCTTGGGGTAGTTAGGGTTAATCTTATCCGACTTTGTTAAAATGTTATCACTAAAATGTCTCCATTACAAATTGATGACATTGCATTATTTATTGTCATTTGCAGAGTTTGTGGATATGTCTGATCTGTGGTCATGTTGGCTGTGGACGATACTCCAATCGTCATTCCTACACTCACTTTATGGAGACTCAGCATACATACGCTATGCAGCTACACGTAGGCAATCAGAGAGTATGGGACTATGCAGGAGGTAAGAATGCAAACGTTGATGGACTCCAGTTGGACTGGGGTTGGGGGTCAAAACTCTTACCCTGCACAGTGACATTTTAAAACTAAATTAGCTGCCCTACATTTGGAACTTCAGCAAGTTCTTTCTCAAATGCACATGAAAATGAAAATATTGGTTATGAAAGGAAACGTGATGATTAAGGCTGGATGGTTGCAAGGCTATCAACTGGTAGCATATTTGCCTCTCCCCTATGTGGAAAACAGTCGTGCACAAAAAAAATTGAAAATAGACCATTTACAATATGCTTAGTGTAAAAACTTTGACAACAAAAACAAGGAAATTCTTGACTCATCGTCCCTTAACTATTATCAGTGCGATAGCCATTAACCTTTGCCTGTGCTTGATGTTTGTCAGATAACTACGTCCACCGGCTTGTACAGAGTAAAAGTGATGGGAAACCCATCGAATGGGACAGGCAGGACACAGAGACGGCCCACATAGAGAAACTAGACTCACTGCAACTTGAGGTATGGCCATAGCCACCGTTTGAAAAAGAGCACCTGTCTGGTTGGCATTTATAGGCGCATTCCTGCACTTAATCAATCCATTCATTTTTTCAACTGTATTGTTCTTGACTGGGAGTGTAATGAATAGATGAAGCTTTTTCAAACAAAAGTTTCATTCACACGAAAGGGGGGCTCCGAGTATGATGAATAGGACCACTCTATTCAGTGTGGTGCCTATTGTTTGCAGTACACTGGCCTGTACAGCCCCGATCCTGGCATACCAGCACCCTATCAATAGCAACTGGACGTAAGGGGGTTAACACCCATTTTTTTGTAATTACAATTTGAGTTCAGTCCAAACATACAGAATAACTGAGACGAACCGTTTCATTTTGGGGCAGTATTCTTACTTGCTGACGAGCCAACTGGAATCACAGCGAATCTACTTTGAGGAGCAGATGGCGCGTATTGAGCAAGACGCCCTCAACAGGGTAAGTCACCCGGATGATGGCTTTGTTGATAAACAGTTACATATCCAGCAGGTGGGGAGGGGCTTGCTATCCCCCCCCCCCCTACTAGAGTCTGTGTTCACCCTGTTGTTTTCCCTTTCTCTAAGGGAAGACATCCTAATTAAACAGCTGGTATTCTCAGCGGTACCCCTTTTTTCACTGAGGTACTGCACTCAGTTCTTTGTATCAGGCTTTTGAGTGGAAATCAAACTTTTTGGAATACACATGAGTTCAAAAATTTAGCAGAGAACTCATTGACTCTTCATCAGTAGTGAATTATTTTATGATGAAACCGTTTGTGTGAAGTCACAAATCAAGAAAGGAGATCATTATCAGAATTTGTGACGTAATTGTGAGTTACTTAGTCAATAGATGAGTTTTTTTCATAAAATGTTCAATATAGGGCTCCCTTTTGGTTCAACCAAACTTGAGTTCCATTTTTAATCTACCTGTTTGGTAATTTGTATATTTTTGTATTGGAGCTCAGACTTTGTCAGGATGGAAAAATTAGGCTGTTTTCCTTTTTTTTCAATATGTGTTTTTAAACTAGGAATGGTTCGTAAAAACTGGACCATTTAACAAAATGAAGGTGTTTTTGTTGTTGATCAGATGTCAGAGGTAGAGACTCGTTCTCGTAAGACGGTTGAAGAGAGAGACAAGATGGAGCAGTGTTTGCAGACGGCCGTTAAGGAGAAAGCTGGTCTGGAAAGGAAATGTACTCAACTCAACACTCGACTCAATAAGATCAGCACTGATCTCAAGGAGGAGAAAGAGGTCAGGGGTTCAATTCATCCCCAGTTTGGGGTCATTACCACAAGTGGATCCAGAAAGAGCAACTTTTTTTGGGTGGGGGGGGCAGAAATACATACCCAGCCGAAAAAACGAAAAGAAAATAAACCCTTTTTTTTACAGAAAATAGTTTGATATGTGAGTAATTTGGGGGATGTTTGAGCTCTATCTGATGTTGAGAGTGCTATGTCACTGCTGTTTCCAGAGTTCCTGAAATAATGATTATGCCTAATGGCAGGTAAGGCAAAGGATTCTTACATTGTCTATTAGTATAAATATTGTTTTAGGTTTAGTTTTAGCAATGACCTCCATTTCCCCCCCGGGATCTACCCTCGCTGTTCATCACAAAGCAATAGATGAGTCGTAGAAAACTGTCAGTCAACCTGTTTTTTTTGTTGTTTTTTTTGGGGTGGGGTTCTGTCTGTCATGCTTTTCTGCAAGGCAAAACTTTCAAGAAGTTTCGTTAATTTCTACCTCTCAGATGAACCGATGTCTTCGTGAAAATCAACAATTGTGGCAAAACAAGGTGACGGCCCTAGAAACAAAATACGCAGAAGACAGTAAGAGGAAACAAGGGGTATGTATACCATAATATTTTTTCCAGTAAACAGGACTTGAATTTCGTACAAATTTCCACAAGACCGTCGGGCTAGTAGTACAAATGTTGCACTAGACCAGAGTCATTTTTGTTTCCAATGTCTGTTAAAATTCACCAAGGACATTCTGTGTCCGTGTGTAGTTTTCCAATTGGGTGTCCTAACTTATTGATAAAAGAAAATTTGTCGGGTGCATGACAGAGCACTTCAGTCATTCAAACTGTGAAATCTGGGATTTTAAAACCTTGTACAAACAATTTATTTAAAAGATAAATTTAAAGAATAATCCCCAGCCTACTGGTCTAGTCTGGTCTTGGTGTCTATTAGACCAATGGCTAAATTACCAGTGTTGTAGTCGAGACCATTTCAAGACCAGGCACAAGACCATGCATGAGACCATTCACAAGACCAGCTTGTAACAGGCACAAGTAACGAGCATAAACCATGACAAAGGAATGCTTTTGTTACAGTTCATTTGAATAGCTTAAGACTTGGATTAAGACTGCTGGTCTTGTGCTGGTCTTGTGCTGGTCTTGTGCTGGTCTTGCAGGGTCTTGCAGGGTCTTGCAGGGTCTTGCAGGGTCTTGTGCTGGTCTTGCAGGGTCTTGTGCTGGTCTTGCAGGGTCTTGCAGGGTCTTGTGCTGGTCTTGTGCTGGTCTTGCAGGGTCTTGCAGGGTCTTGCAGGGTCTTGCAGGGTCTTGCAGGGTCTTGTGTGGTCTTGTGTGGTCTTGTGTGGTCTTGTGATGGTCTTGACTACAACACTGTAAATTACTGGACTTGGTCCACTGGTACAGTACAAATTTCAACCTCTTGTTAATTGACCAATCTGTTAAACACCCCCACCCCTTCATGTATTGATTGATCACAGGCACGCATCACACATATGGTCTGACTTTTGTCCGACCGCAGTCACACCTGTAATTGGTCAATAACTTTAGTGATCAGTCTGTTGATCAGAACTTTTGACAGCTATCAGTATGCACTGTGAGTTGTGAAATTATGCAAAAGTTTCGCATGAACGGAATTGACCTATCAACGTTTGCAAGTTAACCACGCTCATAATTAGACAACCCCTATGCAATTTTGTATGGTAATTGTTTATCTCAGATGTTGCACATTCCACGTCAAATTAAAATTAATGTGATTGGACAATATTTCACAAGTTGTATTCAAATTACCTAGTCAGTTTCCCTTCTGGTTTGTTTGACAATATTTTAAGTTAAAAAGTTGTACCATCATTGAGTGATCCCCATAATCTCACTTCCAACTTGTATAGTAAAATTGGGTGTGATCCCTGGCTATACAGCGTTATTGGTTTATGACTTCTGACTAGCGCCCACCTGAAAAAGATACTTACAATTTGGGAGACCGCCAACATAGGGCAAGATAGCTCAGTTAGAGCTCCGGTATGGTATTCCGGAGGTTGCGGGTTCAAATCCCGCTCCTGCCAGTTTTCTTTGTGCACTTTGAAAGTTGCATTCACACAAATTAACTGTGATAGGTAAATTGCATCAAACCTGACTGAGTCCTCAGGAGACGATAAGACACATCATTGCCATGTATAAACCTTCATATCATCCATTTTGTACAGGAGATCAACGACTTGAAGGAGCAGCTACGAGACTTGATGTTCTACTTGGATGCACAGCAGAAGATTGGGAGCACCTCGGAAGACACGAGACAAGAGATTCAAGACGGGCAAATTGTCATCGGTGAGGCCGCAGCGTCCCCGTCAGCATCGTCAAGAAAAGGCAGGAAGAAAGGTCGATGATCGTCAGATAATTAAGTCACCGTCATTCTCTCCGATCAGATGGTATGAAAGAAAAATGTGTTATGGGTAGTAAAAGGGTATGATGACTGAAGTCAGCAGCCACCATATTACTGGAAACTATGGGACACACACATGACTTCTGACTATCTGTTATTATCCGGCTATCACTCTTGGACGGTCTTGGATAAGATGCTAAACCTAGCCCATTGCAATAAGCTGGTTTTTACTAAGCCTGCAAGGAGTAATGGTTGCCATGATACGGCACACGCATGGCGTGCTTTGCAAAACAAAAATCTGATCGTTTGATTGATCGTTGAGGAAGTCTGTATTTACGATACAACTCTCTGTCTTCATATTTATCTAAAGGGTCCAATTTATCCCGAAAAACCCTCTCTTGAAGCAGAGCTCTTCTATGTAAATCATTAATATCTATCAACTGAAAATCCATTCTTTGGAGCGATTCAAGAGTACAAATTCTTCAGTATCAATTTGCATCTAATGGAAGAAATTCATGCCCAGCTAAACTTATAGACCACCTTAAGCCAGCCCAACCCAGGCTAACTACATTAAGACTGTCTAAACACTTAGACCGTGTCATTGCAAGATCATCTGAAAGCCAGAGCTTTAAGACCAGCTAACGCACATAGACAGCTTTAAATGTAGTGTACATGATTGGTCATTGTTGCAATGTTCAGAAATGGGCGGATTTGGGGGTTAGTATTTTATAGGAAATATCGTTCCACTGACCTGTTCAAAGTTTTGCGTCGTTGGATGGCGAAAAAACGAGAGAAAAACGGCGTTCGTTTTCAACCGTCGGGCGGATGATAGCCTTTAGTCAAGGCGCGCGTGACTATCTGGGTGCGTGACGTGCCCTGGATATGCCAGCATGTCCGGGGCGCGCCACTCGTCCGGGTAGCCACATGCACCTTGACTAAAGGCTACAGGCCAGTTTTCCAACAATTGCCGGCTGGAAATCGTTGGGAAAACGATATACATTTTCACTTTTCTTGACGACAGCACACCTGGTGCCATCATTTCACAGGATGATTGAGACTACTATTAACTTACAGTCTAGCAAGGTATTTTGTAATAATTCAGTAAAAAGGAATTTGGAGGATTACCAATCGTAAACACTACCGTTAAGACCTCTTATTGCTGTTTACAGCATCATATTGTGTGTACATGCTACTTGTTTTGTTTGGTTTACAAAGTGCTGTGTCAGTACTGTTCATGGTAAATGACTTCAAAGGTATGATATAGCTTTGGTAATGATACATTTTTTCCATAAGTTGCAGACTGATAGATTAATGTTTATAAGGATGATACTACTAGTACCAATCCTGCTTAGAAATATATCCATCTGAAATTCCGTCATCTTCGAGAAAATTATCCGAAGACCTCCGAAAACGTTGTGGCTTATTTCAGTTTCAACAGTCAAAATAAGCCCATTGTGAACATGCACTATACCACTGCTACACCAGAACGGTCTTCACTAAGATGACGGATTGAGCTCAAACTTTCACAGGTTTGTTTAATGTTGAATCACACAAAGTATGAATACTGCCTGCGACTGTTTGGTCAGCTCCGCCAATGCTATACCATACCTTTAAGTGTGTGTTTTTTGTCAGACATTGCACAATCACACCTCCTCACATGTGCACCCATATGGGTACCTCTATTGTAGACTTTACTTTCCTTCTTTTATTCTTCTGTGTCCCTCCCAAAAGTGTGGGCTAACTCTGGGAGGGGGTAAATAGATTAATACAGGGGTCAAAACTGAAAAATGCTTTGATTGCTGTAAAAAGCAAACCAAACTATCCGTCTAGTCGCATTGTACTGCCTACCAAGTTTCCTTCACTTTATTAATTGACTCAAAAATCAAAGGTCAATAGAGTTCAATGGTAATGACCTTGTTTTCCCCCTATCTTGGTATCCAGATATAATAGATGGTGCAAACTATTGTTGCCTTAATCCTGAGACTAAATGAACAATTTGAGCCTATTCACAAAGAAATCGGAGCATTTTAAAGAGGTTTGACCTTTTCTGTTGACCTTTGACATTTGATACCTTTTATCTCATATCTCCGTAACCATAAGTCGTAGATAGTAGAAACTATACCTTTTTTACATCCTTATGATTAGACGGATAGTTTGGTTTGCTTTTTACAGGAATCAAAGCATTTTTCAGTTTTGACCCCTGTATTAATCTATTTACCCCCCTCCCGGAGTTAGCCCACACTTTTGGGAGGGACACCCCGGCTAAATTTTTTATTTAACCTTCATAGAAGACAAATCCACTGAGAAACGAACCTATTCGCTCTCCACGGTCACGGAATTACTTGAGATGACCCAACTAACAAGTGAATATAGGGCGGTTTAGTTGTAAACAAAGGTCTCATGGTCTGTTGGCACATCACTGTTATATTTATGTTGCAATATGTAGAGTAAAATACACCCATAAAAACTGCCTGTGGACACTTCATGGTAAATAGTCAGGTCTGACTTCATGAATGATTTCAGAACAATAGTTGTATTTAATGCTCTAATTAACAAGCTTCTGTAGATAATTATGTATTGCTCGAAAATGGTTTAAAATAAGACCAAATCTTATCATATTTAGCCTTTCTTAGATTCTTAGCCTGTAAAATGCTGTGAAAAGATATCTTAAGATGTACAAATTTACTTAAAGAAAATAAACAAATGGCCTGAAATTCTTTTTGGTTTGTTTGCTATTTTGTTCACCAATTCTCAACTGTTATGTAAGAAATCCTTGGGTCGTGAAAAGCCCTTCTCATGAACCAAATCGCCTAAATGGTGCTCGGGACAGAGCTGTAGTCAAGTCCGTATAAAGTGACCTCTACATTTAGCTTTGTGGTGTAAATTGCTTTTTCGCAAGGGTCTTCATCATTATATCTGTCAGAGTTGTACTCGAGTCCCTGCAAGTCCTTTCACAAGTCCGTACCTTTCGCAAGTCCTTTCATAAAGCCTGTCACAAGTAACTGGATGAACAATGACAAAGGAATGCCTTTGTCAAAGCTCATTTGAATAGCTTGTGATTGGATTAGGACTGGAGGGCTTGCAGGGACTTGTGATTTATGTATATATTTATTACATTTCTTTACCCAGGGTGTGCCCAAACAGTTTAAAACTGGTTTCCATTGGGGCCCTGCATATTATTAGTTAAAACTGAATATTTACACATTCATACAAAATATTTAAACAAATACAGTAATGTTTACACAAATAAATATATTTTCGGTTAACTTTTCAACTCTCCAGAAGCCTATTGCTGATTTACGGGATGGGCGAAAAACCCGCGAAAAACAAACCTTTTAGGGTGAAAAACAAGGGGAAATTCCCATCCGGCTCCAAAGTATTTTGGCAACCAAGTTTATAACTCCGCAGATCAGCGTAAATGACAGAAATATCACTGATAGATGGCTTTACGTAGCTCCGATTTAAATGTACTTAAGGAGTTTATGGTTCTCATTTGTTCAGGCAGATTATTCCATATACTGGCACCACTCACAGCGAAACTGTCACGTAGCATTCCTTTTTGGCGAAAGGAACTTTCAGTGCCATTTGGGTCGATTGTCGTGTTTCACGAATCACTGTAAGAGGTGTGAACAGATTTGTCATGTACCGGTACAAATTAGTCATTTTGTTAAGGCTTTTGAAAACAAAGATAGCCTTTTTGGACTGAACTCTTTCTTTAAAAGGAATCCAATTTAGTCTGGCAAACATATCAGCTGAGGGGGTGAGGGAGGTACATTTAAGGATTATCCGTGCGGCTCTTTTGAGACATTTGTTGAGGGTATTGTCATGAGATATGTACCTTCCTCCCCATACCGTACAGCAATACTCTAAAGATGGCATAACTAAACTTACAAAGAGTGTGTGTGTGTGTGTGTGTGTGATGGACTTGTGACGGACTCGACGACAGCCCTAGTCGTGGAGGGTGGAAACATTATCATAACGAAAACATTTTAACGATGTTTTTACAATGTTCTTGTGTTTGCTGGGATATGGGCTTGTTGGGCTTGCATCGTTTTGTCTTTTGTCTGCCAGAGGGCGCTATTTCTCATTAGGGTAGAACTTGCGTGGAATGTGACTAGACTGGTTCCCGGTCCGCATATGTATATAATAATCCGAAGGACAATGGAGGGACCGGGAACCAGTCTAGGAATGTGACTTGTTTTGTGTTTGCTCGGCATGAGCTTGGATAATCAAGAAAGTATGTACAAGAGGCAGGGCGACGACAAGAATTTGGACATGATGGCGGACGATACATCTTCCTGAAGTAGTCGATGAAGTAGTTCTAAAGTAAGTCAATTAATCTAAACGGAACAGGCCCTCTTGTAAAATAAGCCAAAATTTTCTGTAAATGGGATCGTTTTCAATTGGTCACATAACATGTACATTGGCCGAGCGGTACGTGGAAGGCACTGTTCCAGAATCACCAAAACGACATCGTCATGTACTGAAAGTGCACTGGGCCTTACTGAATAGGAACAAGGCTTTCAATATTGAATAGGCAAAAGGCGGGACGATGTCATTTTGGTGGTTCTGGATAAGTGCTTACCGCGGTACGTAGGGCCTACAATGCGGCGAACGTCCACATCCAGTGCATGCGCTGGTTACATACAAAGCGTCGCTTCGGTACACTACGCGTACGACACGTACAAGCACGATAATTGCAACCTTGCGCCCGTTTTCGGATCGTTAACCCATTTTAGACAACGCGGACTAACTACATTCGGTCAACAGAGGGCAGTTTTACACCGATTGTTCTGCCGAACAATCGTTGGGAAAACGATATAAATTACCACTTTTCTTGAAAACGACAGCACAGGATGATTGAAGCTACTATTAACTTAGTCTAGTAAGGTATTTCGTAATAATTCAGTAAAATAAATTTGTAGGATTACCAATCGTGTATACTACATTTAAACAATTACTGTTGGTTCTGCACTTTTTCCTCCGCTGGGAACAGGTGTAGTCTGAATCACTCATGGTGGGGGGCGGGGTAAATATTTCGCCAAGGTGGCATTGCAAGCTAAGCTTTTATTGTTTCCATGTTACCCGACTCCACAACACTCTATTGGTACCACTGAATGACTGACTTGCGGGGTACTACTATTCCCTTGACGATCCCTTCTGTGAGCAGGCCTACCCTATCCTAGTCCTAAATTTTTTGACTTCCATACCTAATGCCTGGTCGTCCAAAAACTGGAAAACAAATTCTGGGTGACAAGTGTTTTCTTACGACAGAGATAAAAAAGGATCCTCCAAATAGTCCACATTGCAGAGAAGAAGATAGGCCTACGGCAATTTCAACGCAAAATTTGGAGTCAAAATGTTAAAAGGGGGTTTTATCTACTGCTTTCTGAACACGAGAGTGGCTTCATGTGTAAATTAATTTTTAAGGGTATTTCAAATTTATGCCACCAAAAGACTGACTACTTGTCTTACTTCAATGGGTGTTTATATAATATAGTCTGGTACCCAACATTTTCTTCAAGATGCACATTTCAATATAAATATTTTTGTACTGCATGCGGATTCTTTCCAATTTGGTGATATGGTTTCATTCACTGCTTGTATAGAGTTAGTAGAGATCACCTCTTGTAGGGTTTGGAAGTCCACAATTCTGATTAAAATCACAAATAAGACTGTATTTTGCAAGGGAAATATTCAGAGCTTCTTCCTTGTCATTTGGAAATTGTGGACAATTTGATTAGTCTTGAAGGTGAATAAAGATGACCTGTAAGAGAATCTTTTCCATTTTTTTTTCTGCTGATAAGGTCTCTATAGTGTAACCCAAACCTAACACATAAAGTCTTCCTTTAACCATAGAGCAAGGCTTTAACACTTGCTCTTGTTTAAACTCTTGTTTAAACTTGTTTATTGCATGGTCCTCCAATAACTGTCACATTATTTCAATGGGGAGTCCTTGCACACTCCAAGGAGGATAACTTGGACATGCTGTGAGTAAACAGTGTATTACACTGATAAGCAAAGTCACATGCCACTCCTCTGGAGTGAGATGCTAGAGGGTATGTCTATAATTGGCTTTGAAGTAAAACACTTTTGGAACACCAGGTTTATGTTATGTAATGTTATGTTATATAATGTTATAATAATTCAAATTGATATTTAAAATTATAGAAAGTTACTAATAATAAATACAATGGAAATTTCCATCAAGATTTGCTGATCAAGTAAGCAACAACAATGACCAGCAACCTCCCGAGTGCCCTCCAATGCACTCCAGTAGGAGCTTTGAAATCAATTGTCTGGTAAAGCAACTAGAATCCTCTAATGCACTGCAGGTGGAGTGCATTGGCATGTACCACTGACTTGCAATAAACAACACTCATAGAGCAAGGGTTAAGAATTAGAAATTATCATGAGGCAAGGAATCTTCCCCTTTCTTTTACTCATACGGTTTTTGACAGAATTAAAAAATGAGACATTTTTCGTCTTCTGATGAAGGTTTTATTAGGTGGGGTAGTTCACAAATCGGTTAATACAAAGCAAAGGATTACCCAACAGGTCACACTAATTTGTCCATTTTTTTCTAATAGATAATGATCTAGTTTCCGTCATCTCGATGCAAATTATGTAGACTTTACTTCGTACTCCCTCACAAATACCGGTACAATAATTTGACTCTAAAATTAGTGTCTCTATTTCAAAAATAACAAGCATATTTGGCTAAATTTGTAAGCAAATCCTATTTAGAAACTAATAAAACTTAAGTATTGTATTATATGAGAACCATAAGAAATATTTAATTGTGCATTATAACCATGCACTTTAAGTATTATTACATTAATAGTTCTAGCTACAGATAATATAAACTCTCTCTGTACTATAACATAATTATTTAGTATATCAATATAATGTTACAATACTATATCAATAACTGTACAATGTTTTGGATACCTAACTATACATGACCACAGTTCAGCTAAACAATTCACCAACTTTTAATTATTGGATTATTAATTTGTATTTTAAAGGAAAATTTATTTATTATTTTGTTCCCTGCGGAATTAGAAACAAACTGTGCTATAAATAGCATAATTAAAGAGAGGTATTGTTTGCGCACATCCTTCTATTCATTGTAAATGTTGTAATTATAATCAGGTAATTATCCAACTATGTGATGTTACACAGAATGAGCAAAATACAGAAGGCATGATCGAACTTCGTTTTCTACATAAAAGCAACTCAACACAGCTGGAAATGAATATTTCAGTGCAGAGCTTTTAAATAATTATGTAGGTTAAAACTAATTCAGATCATGATTTATTTTATCATTAAACCTTCAATCACTTTTTACTTAAGTCTATTATATTATCCTCCAAACCAGTCTCTTCAGAATATCTTACTAACAAAGTAGAGCGCCGGTACGGTAACCCGGAGGTCGCAGGTTCGAATCCTGCTCCTGCCAGTTTCTTTGTTCACTTTGAAAATGTATTCAAATTTACCTGGTCAGTTTCCCTTGTGAATTGTTTGACGAAAAATAAAAAGTGAATGAAACGCCAGAGTGAAGTTTATGGTCATTCTATTGAACTTAGTTTTCTTTATATAATAGCTGTTGGATTGATGTGACATCCTTAATAGATTCACAGGTGAAGACTTTTTTTCTGAACATTGTCATGAGCAAGCTTTCATGCAGAAATTGAAGTGGTTTTTTTCTCGCTTTGTTACTGTCAGAAACTGGAGGGAAAAAATCAAGTAAGATCGTCTTCAGATAAGCCTATTTTAAAATACATTTGAATTCATGTCATTAGTACATGTGCACTTTGTAATCATTTGAGGGGTTTGTTTCATTGGAATATTTTTATGGAATGTGGAACATATTAAAATTTATCCCTTTTTTAAATTCCAAGTTACTTAAAGATATATTGTCCGCTCTCTTTTCGAGTTTCATCCTGATTCTTGTTTTTCTTATATTTCTAGTCTTCTAGCGATGCACAAGTTATTCACTTTTTAACGAGACATCGCATGAAAAAACACTCATGTTTAATTATCGAATAATTACGTTACAAATATCGAATTATTTGTGACCCGACAATTTGTTTAAGGGTTACAGTCACCCAAAATAGTAAAAAGTAGTTTTTGCGTTAAAATATAATATGTCAGAAAATCAATCAAATTTGTTTCAGAACACGGACAGTATGACTTTACGATATTTAAATGGTGCTACTGCAACTTGTTATTCGCTTCTGTATATTGAATTGGCAGGCGAGGAAACCATTTACAAAATGGCGGTTGACCTGAAGGTCAAGATGAAAGGTTGTTAAATTCAGGACAGTTATTGATAAACACATTTACGTGACACAACTTTTACATCCCACAATGTGTATATATATATCTTAAGTTAAAACTTTAATAAATGTATAAAAGTAACAAACATTACTAACAATTTATACAAAATGGACTTGCCTAAAGTTGGAAAGCATTGTGCACATAGTAAAAACATTATCATCGTTAACAGGAGATATATGCAAATCAGTAAAAATCTAATAAATTTATTTGGTCAATTCCATCTTTGCATTTGTCATATTTGTCCATTTCAAAACATAACTTAACACAATCCAGTAACAAAGTAGTAGATTCCAACAAAGTTATTGTTTTACATTTTATTTAGGCCTCATTTTTAGATTATAGATAAAAATACGTTACTGATACGCAAATCATGACGTCATACTGATATGAAGATGACGTAATCGATGGTGATATGAGTATGCATTACGTCTGTTGAATATTCATACATCACTCATTATATCGTTACTCTAATTATCATAAACAACCAATAATATATCACATCGGAACTGAGGTTAAATGCTGTGAATATATGCATCCGTCACAAACATGAATATTCATTTTTACAAATATACATTAATATGTATTATTGACAGAAATTCTACATCTGTCTTTTATTAAGTTGTGAAAGTGTGTTTTGAATGTTGTTTAGATAAAACGATTATTTATGTTTTTCAATCTTGATTTATTTACATACTTCTTTGTGAAATTAGGCTAATTATTTGCTTCAGATTCATATTACTGTTCACGGAACACACGATGAAAAGAAGTAAAACATGATATTGAACATTCTTCTCATTTTACAGTTATTGTCTACGTCTCCCTACCAGGCAAACCAATTTCATTTCCACACATGTGCCAAGATACAATCGCCATGAAAACGATTTCCTATCTTCCGACCCGCTTTGTGAAACGTTTACAGGATGGATTAATATGAAACACTATTTGTGGAAATTAAAAGAGAGAAATTCTTCATCTATATGACATACGCAGTCACTTTTTTTTTTAAACAACCTTGAACCCTGAGCAGGTTTGTTGGGTGTCACAATTTGATTCAAAAAGCTGAGACTGTTTGATTGGTACTTAGTTTGTTTCTTTTTAGTGGTTTTCAAAGAGAGACCCCAACCTGAATTTTAACTTTTTGTGATTGTATAAAAGGGGAGACCCAACCTGAATTGTTGGGGTACTGGAAGTTAAAGTTGTAATTAGGTTAATCTTTAAGGTATAAGCTGTAAATCCTACTAGAAGGAAACAATGATGGGATTTGACTTGACTTACCTTAACGATGGTTGAATTTGATTGCCTTTACTTACCTTAACAGTCAGGAGATTAAGTTGACATGTTTCAGGGTTTTAAAATAACTTTACGCTACCAGTGTAAGGTATAAAATCTACACCAGGGCATTGGCTCCTCACTTGGAGGTGAGACTAGGACCGACACCACGTCAGGGCATTGTATGCCCCTAGTTGTATATACCTGCAGTAATTGTAGGGAGTTGTAGGTTCATGAGCGAACCGAGTTGTAGGTTCTAAGCGAACCGAGTTTTGCAAATTTATTTGCGCCATTTTGGGATGAGTCCCATTTAGGTCGGCGTATAGCCTGTGGCCGTCTCACCTCTCGTCACTGCCAACATGTAGACCAGGTTATCGCCATAACCTGTACGGTAAGTATCATTGATTTATTGCTATTTTCAATTTAAAATGGGAAAATGTGATTGCAAATAGTTATGTCCTTTGCAATTTCTGTATTGAACATGTTAATCTCATGTAAATTACAGTCGAGCCCCTTAATATTGGTTACAACTAGTATTTTTAATTAAACCAGGGTTTTTACTGGGTAGTCTGGTGCGGGAATCTCCGCCTTGATAGACGTCCTCGGAGGGCCGAGCTGACCGAGTAGACCATCGACCGGCAGGACTGTCGCAAGGTTCCGCTTAGGAGGGGACACCAAGGCCAGACTACTTACCATAGAGGCAGGCATGGTGCACCATTATCGCCACATCCAAGCACACATGTGGATAGAATTGATTTGGGCCCACACCTTTATTTTGTACTGTATTTGTTAATGTATTTGGTGTATTTCATGGGGTAAATTTTTGTATAAATGAAATAAATTGTGAAAATGTTAATGTTCGTGTAACCTGTCCTTCATTCAGTCTGTCTAGATCATCTATGCTGTGGGGGTTTGACCAAATGTACCACTCCAGGGTCCTTTACCTTTGGAGGACCCTGTGACATTGGGCATAAATTTAAACAAATCGCCTAAAACAATACCTTTGTTCGTATCATGATCTGATCTTGGCTTGGGTGACTCCAATATTTTTGGAGTCGACTCCGACTCAGAGCAGAAATCGCGATTCCATTCGGAATCGACTCCATAGATCATGCGCAAAACGGGTGTTGGCAGGGGAACTTTTGAATCCGCGCGGTACCGTGATTGATTTCATGGACGAAACAGCTGATTTTAGCCTTGTATTTTAGCCTTCTATAACAATTTCAAGTAATAATAAAACAATTTATTAAAACAAATCCTAGAATGTCATAGAAGGAACGCTGAGGGCGCTTTGATAAAAGATCAAAATGTTGTCATTGAAATCTGAAGTATCACCGGGAGTACCCAAGAGAGGGACAACATGTTTACTGAAGAGCGCCACCCCCACTCACTTCCAACCCCGGACGCACCTCCTTGATTGTTAGCGTGAATCTTCAGACGTGCGTGACGGGCTTGGTATCCATAGGAACCCCGTTGAGCTGACAGGGATAATGGTTGCCTGTCTGTAGCTCGGTGGGATACTGTGGCGGTGTCTCTAGATTTACTCGGAATCGCTAGAAAATTAAAGCAAAAATTCACAGAAGCTTAAACATGAAACTAGCGGTTTGTCTGTACGATTTACAGGTGTATAGAGCGCAGAGCAAGCGAGTTGATTAGAGGATAATTCAAAATAAAGTACCATGGCTTGAGTCCGTATAAAGTAGACAGGTGTCGCGTGAATATGAAACTCCCGGAAAATAGGACTTGTTGGTTATATTACGCATGCTCAGTAGGTCCTCGTACACCAAAACAATGTGAAACATAATAGAGTGAGGGTAAGGTTTTACTGGGTGAGAAATAGGTTTAGGATAAGGGTTAGGGTTTAGTGTGGGGTCCAGGTTAGGGTTGAGATGAGGTTATAGGTTATGCCATTGCCAACAATTAGTGTGTTCATTCTAGAAACACATTTGTGTTGCAAACTTGCAATGAATCTAAGCCAAAGAGTCAGATATTCATAGGCGTCGGAAATTCATATGACACCGGTCTGAATCTCGAGCGAGGCAAATTGGTGTAAACCCATTTCAACCACGTGACCAGATGGGGGCGAGGTGTAAACAATGCCACAACATCTGGACCGCCCTGGAGTGATCATTGTACATATGATAAGGGTTAAACCACATGGCATGCTTGACTAGTTTATCAAATAAGAAACTTCATTAACATCGCTAGGCGGTCCAATATAAACTGGTAGCATGCATGAAAAAGGAACGACAGAATCACATTACTGGACATTACACTTTATATCATGTACCTATGCCTCATGCAAATACAATCATAAAACTGAATATATTTCTTCTCTTACAGGAAGAACAATTACCTAGAAACCTACGGAACCACAACTATACGGGATTATGGAACCGGAACTACGGAGCCACAACTATGGAACTAAGTAGCAGGAACTATGGAATCTCAACTGTGGAACCGGAACTGCGGAACCACAACTGGAATCACAACAGAACTACGGAATACTGAACCTCAATTGGAACCGGAACTATGGAACCTACGGAGCCACAACAACGGAACCTCAACTATGGAACCTGAACTATGGAATTACGGAAGTTCAACTACGGAACTACATAACCATAACTACGGAAACAAAAGTAATTTGCCAATCTTACCTCGTATATGGATCCAGGAGTCGTCACGAATTTGTAGACGGCAACGATGGGAATGAGTGACACGGAAGCACTAGCGATCATCCAGCCAATGCCGATTGCCCACAGTGGGTATTTATAGCCATCGTAAGTGGGGTATTTGTAGTTGGCTAAACCGAACGCACTGCAGCACTAAAGAGGACAAGAGAACCAGTATAAATGTGATAATTGGCAGTGATTTAATCTATGTACAGAAGCTGTATTATCACCGTTCGATTTTCTGCATTGCTTTTACAAGAACATGTTGCTTGGAGGCAGAAATGCGTATGTAAAAAAGTTACTATCGTTGAAAAGATTATTAAAAAGTAGAATTTAAACGACCATCACTTGAAAATGCGCGCTTGTATAAAATTCATTGACGAAAAATTACGCGTACTATCCAGTTTCCTGTTTTTGCCCGGGCACTTTTTCAAAGGGATGGTCGTTTACATTTTTACATTCTATTTTAAAATAAAAAAGAGGCGTGTACGTACCAGAACGAATGCTGGGCCAATGACGGGCCAACAAACACGCCAATAAATCCCAGGGTAGTACCCCAACATTTCCTTGATGTCACTGCTAATGCGTTTGGTCGGTGGTAACGACATACCTGTTTGTAAAATAAAGCAATTTGAAGAAGTAATCCTGGGGCTCATTTTTTTCTTTTTTTAATTATAGAAGGCATAAGGAAATTTTAGTCTTTCTCAACTGGTGGTTACTAATGTTACTTTGATTTTTATGTCATGTATGGATGCTTGGCTTTTGTGTTCAATTACAATCCTGTTTAAACCTTTGAAAGCGCCAGGCTGATCGAAAGCCCACCCCCTGTCATTAACATGAAGACAGAATAAAGTTACATGACTAAGGCCGCGTCCAATCTTGTGTCACAGACCTACCTAGGTCAATGTCTTCGCCGGTTGAAAATACATGTGCATGCTATAGCCGTAGCTAGCTCTGGAAGGCCGTTTCATACACGCCCTTAGACTCTATTATCCATATCTTACAAAGATTGTGACGCAGACTAGTTCTAGGGCCGGCTGTCCCGAATGCTCGAATACCTTTTTGCCGGTACGAATATTCGAAAAAATATGTATGCAGGTATACAGATACGACTCCGACACTTTTTAAATAGAAAAGTTAAGGCGCTTAGCAGTGTCAAACGCCACATTTTTGTCGACGATAACTTTTTTTATGAACAGAGGTTTATTCCGTCCGTAAAACCCTTGACACATTATAAAATAATTACTGCAAAAACGCAGGCTGGATTTTGGTTTCTTGTTATCAGAACGTTATACGTAGCTGTAATGATCTTGATACAACTGGCGCATGCAAAATATGTCTATCGAGCAGTCCATAATATCGATCGCCGCACGTAAAACACCGGCGTGCTTTTTTACCGGCGCGGAACAGCAGCAGCTGACGCGTGAAAAACTTGGTCCGTGAGTATCGAATATTCGGTCAAACCCAGCTTCGAATAATCGAACTCTAAATTTGTCGAAAATGAACAGCCCTAAATAGTTTCCTAATCTTTGCATGCTAAAGCTAAATACAAAAGCTGAAATTAGTTTTCCTCCGTAGTCTCTTGACTTCTCCACAATTTGTCCTTTATGCTTATGCTTATTCCGTATAGGTCTAATGTTTATTCATTAGGATTCAACTTTGTAGAGTGAACAAAAATCATCAATGATAATAAACCGACCGTACTGCAGATAGCGCAGACTATAAGGGAATTTATCCGAGGTCATAAAACAAAATCAAAGATTTTTTTTTTTAAGAAACCTGTTTTATAAAAGAGGTTTACTCTCTATTTGTATCTTACCGTAACACCAGGAAATTGCGACAGTTTCGAAGAACACAGCGATCAAGATGGAGTAAGATGCTGCAAAGTTGTCGAAGAGAAACACCAGATATGCCCCGCCCTGTGAAGGGGAAAGTCACATGAGGAACTGAAGTTGAGGTAAGAATACTAGTGGTGATTGTGATTAGGCTAACCGTAACCCCTTTCAATATTTTTCATATGGCCGTGCTAAAATCAACAAGACTGAAATGATAATCCTCTTCAATACAAAATCCAACATTCTGCAGGGTACCACCTACACACCAGCCTTAGCATTTTACAGCTACTATAGGTGTTTGCTTTTATGAGCCCTGCCAAATGCAACAAAAACCAAGTGAAATTTTACTAGAAGTCTGCCTCTACCCTCCTATACACGACAAAATCCACACAGTCTGTTTAGCCGCTACTCTGCTGAATACAACAACATCCAACACATCGTGTATTTTGTGGCGACTGTTAAATCCAACAGATTGTTAACATAATTTTTGGTGGTTGGATTTAACAGGGTAAGGCTTACGATTTATGGCATTTATGAATTCTCGCCATGGCGACGATGTAAAATAGTGGTAACAGGACTATAGCACTTAGCTAGGAGTTGTTCAGGATGGGCCGCCTGCAGGCTTACCACTTCTCGAAACAATTATTCCCAGTTTCATACCGAACACACAATATACCGCAAGCCGTCAACAGTATTCGATAAAGCCTCATCAACTCTTTCGTTGCGCTAAGGCACAACCCTAACCCACCCTCGGCTTCAGTCGGTCCACCCTCGGCTTCAGTCGGCCCACCCTCGGCTTCAATCGGCCTACCCTCGGCTTCAATCTGCTCGCCCCCGGCTTCAGTCGGCCCACCATCTGCTTCAATCTGCTCGCCCCCGGCTTCAGTCGGCCCAGCCTCGACCCACTCTAGGCTTCAATTTTACGTGACAAGACGTGGTGGTGATTCAGACAAATGATAAAAGCTATTAGGGCCTGTTTGTTTGATACAGATCCGGACCTCGATCAGTGATCCAGTGATTCATCTGGTTTTTGAACCAACGCACGGATCACTGATCGAAATCCGGATCTGTGTAAAACAACTAGGTCCAAAATTGACGAAGATAACAATGGTGACAGTCACGATGACGAGATAAAAACTCACGGAAGAAGAACATAAAGGTCAAAAGGGTTAAAGATGAGAAGATGGAATTTGCGTCGGGTATGACGTAAATTAGAAGTAATTTTTTGCCCTTTCCCGACGTAGTGTATGAAGCACTGTAATAATATGCTCAGTGCTTTCCGAGAGCCTGTGGAAAAAAATCACAGGCTTACTCGCGTGGGACTCGAAGCCACGACCTCCTGCTTACTAGTGCAGACGTCTTGAGGGTGAAGGAGACTTACTTACCTGCGACGTAAAGGCCAGCCCCACGAGGAAGTAAAATGAGAAGAGACAAGCGACGAATAATTCGCGATGATTCCGAACGATGCTAGGAAACTGATCAGAGAGAGCCGTCAAGACGGCCTCAGAGCCACCAAACTGAAACCAAACAAATCGATAATCTTCAACACACGGCCCAGCTTCCACTAATAAATGAGTACAACACTTAGAATTAGTCACAAATTGTGAAATCAGTCATCATCATTATTCCAAAATCTGATAAGAGCTACAATCCATAGAATGATTGTGTGATTCCATGCGCAAATTAAGGTTACTAAAATCTTCTTTTCTATATTCTTAAGATGATTCAAATAATTTCTTTTGTAGCCCACACATTAAGTGGCCTTTTGCCTACTGTTGGGCGCTACACATAAAACAAACCAAATTCGAAATGTCTCATAAACCAGATTTTAATTCCCGTTTGCGTATGATACAGTAAGACAAGTATTTTTTTTTAGAATTCAGTATGCAGATCCGGTAAGATTGATTTTTTTTCAGCACAGCAAAACTCTCGGTCTGTGTTTGAAATATGATCGTGTACTCATTAGGAGATGCTCTGGAAATAAAGGATGCAAATGGTGAGAAAGAGAGTTAATTACCGAGCTGTCTAGACCAAGAGTTATCAGCATCAAGAAGAACATGATGGACCAGAGAGGAGCTCCAGGCATCGTTGCTAGAGCCTCAGGGTACGTCACAAACACAAGACCCGGACCTGATCAGAGAGAGAGAATTGTAGACGCGGAATGTCTGTGAACTGATTGGGACAGATTCTTGTAGTTGTTTCGTGTCCTAGGATCCTAATTACTGTTTCTGGTAGGGGGTGGAGTTGCGAGGGCAGGTTTATCCTATAGGAGATCCAACCAGGACTACACTGCTAAAAAAAATTCTATCATTGCAACAGCAGATTTTTTAGAGTGTAAACTGCCGGTAACACTAAGATGTTCTAGAGCAGAAAACCTTGGTAAGAAGGTGAGGTTCACTAGTACGCTACCAAAAACAAAAAACACACAAGTGGATTTTTTTTCAATGGAAGTCGCCCAATACAAGGCTAAAAGCCACTCTGGGTAAAGGGCTACAACAGAGGTGGTGGGGTTGGCCACATTTTAGGTTGCCAGCTAACCATCCGTATACGGTCTTCCTGGGTCCAGATCTAGAGGATAAATGATTATAGAAAATAAATCTTCAATAGATATCGTCCCAATTTTCAGACATAGACCCAGACGGGGTAACTTACACGGTTAGTGAGACCAACTCATCCCTCCCCAAAAAAAAAATAAGGAATGTCTTGAAGAGTTTTAATCCTGTGGGGCTTCATCAGAGGGAGGATGGAAGAAGAATGTATTACATGCATCTCTCGTTAATTATTCTTGTAACTCACTATGAAATTTTGCTTTTTAAGAAAGTGTTGTTTTCTACCCGTCTCACATAATTGAAAAATATATCTAGGTCCAAGATTTCGTTGGCTAACATCGCTAACTTTCTGAAGGTCTATCTAGCTATATTTTTAGAAAAATGTGTAGGAATTTGGAAGTTGATTTGCTCACGATAAGTATGTCGATTAACCTTTCGAGACCGCTGTGACACGATTCAGTTCAATAAAGTGCGCATTCGTGATGCGAAAAATATCTGCAAAAAGTCACCTGATTTTCATCAACAAGATCTCAATCATCTCCTGGACGATGATTTCCAAATATATAAATCATGTTTCTACCAGATTGTAACCTCTGCCCCATAACAACTCTCCCATGCATTTCAGTCTGCTGGGGCCAAATGGGTATAAACCCATACATTGAAAGGTCTCGTTCCCAGGTGTCTGACAGCTCACATCGAGGTACATGTTTAACCTAATGACATCACAATGTAGGTCATGCGTGTCTCATGGGTATGCTGTGACCATTCAACTTTGGGGGACTTGGATATAATCGAATATCTTGAATCAAAATAAACCTGTACGTTGCAAGGAGTATTCTATGGGTATCGCCCAACACAAAACCAAAAGCCCACTCAATGTGTGGGCTACATACAAAAGACAAGAAAGACAAACATCACAGGGATAGAAGGTAGGCATATCTATTCACATTTCGTTTGAATTGTGAAAGATTATAAGTGGAAGGGAAACAGGTTATAGGTAAGGACGTTCTGGTCAGAATGTAAAGGAACCTCGTATTAGACAGGAATTGACCTATTGCGGTAGACTCCCGTGAACGAAGATTGTGAAATATTGTCCTATCACATTATTTATAATTCCACGTGAAACGAGCAGATTCTGAGACAAAAAAATACCGTAAAAATGTCCAAAGGGTTGTCTAAGGGGCGTGGCCAACTCGCAAACGATGGTTAAGAGTCTTGGTTTGAACCTACCCTCCGTAGCGACTTGATCGATGTCGACATTGTTACGCACCGACATGTACCCTAACACGGAGAAGACAACAAAACCAGCCAGGAAACTTGTGGCGCAGTTGATGCAGCTTGTCACCATTGCATCCCTATTGGAAAACAATAAACAAACACAAAAATAAAGAGAAATAAACAAGAAAAAAGACTGAATACGTTTATTTTAAACTTGTTTTTCATCCGCAAGGGATTGTTTTTCATCCGTCACTTTCGAGTAGATGTATGTCTTACTCCGGCCCGAATTGGGGGACTATATTGCAGGGGATTAATTTTCAGTCAAGATGTTCCACTTATGCTAAAAAATACCTACATTGTGCTCTTTAATCTTAACGATATGGACAAACGACTAAATGCGGAAAGCAACTCACAAAAACGCACTAAGGACCTACCCACGAGAAAATTCAACAAGTAAATCCAATCAAACAATATGGGTAGGATTGATTGATAATGTGTCCAACCAATCCAATTGGTTGGACACATACGTGTATCTACCAATAATTGGTTGTTTTAACCAATATATTAGTTATTTCAACCAAATTAATTTTTGCTCGTATACGAGCAAAAATCAAATATTAAAAGTAAAATTTAAAAAATACATATCCAAGCGGTCAAATTTTATATGGGTTTTTGAGTGCAAAATGTTCCTGAGTTTATAATTAATGAAATAGCGTCATCATGAATGAAATGCTCCGAAAATCTTTTCGTATTGATTGGGTTTGGGTTTGCAATGTTCTGAAACTCAATTTTAAGAACTCGCTGTAAATGTAATACAATTGCAGCACTAACGAACTTTTAAGTCACACATTTACATTTTCTTAATTCTTTATACGCCTAAAATTGAATTCAAGTCTTTAGCCAAGTTGTGTTATTGCTCACTATGCATTTCAAAATTAGTAATTATGTTTGTTATGCTTGTTATTCTAGAATAATCTCAGCATGCACGTGTGGCTGTCTCGACAGTCTTGATCATCTCGTAGTCAGCACCATCTCGTTCTTTTTAGTTCTTCAAGACATCACTTTCGATTCAAGAACGCCAAAATGGTAAGTCCAACTTTTCATCAATGATTTTAAAAACTTACCTGTATATGTTGTTGTTGAACTTGTTGTAACTGGAGTATGCCAGCATAGTCCCGAAACCTGGGCCCAATGAAAAACAGATCTGGGTAGCGGCGTCTACCCACACCTGCAAGGAATTTTATGGAAAGTTTAATCATAACTCTGTGTGCTGTAATGAGAAATAAAACTCCGGTAAGAACAAGTAAAAAATAAGGTATTAAGGTATTAAGGAAACTTAAGGTTTAAAGCCCGTCAGAGAAACGTAAACCTTTAACCAATCGATACCCGTTTATCATCTTCGTAAGTGTGACGTTATCGTGGATCCGGAAGTGCAATGAAAATGAATGCAAACAAATGGAGTACGCATGCGTGTAGCTTCATGCGCCGAAGAGCCCCACGTATTCCTTTTACATTTTCCTGCAACCTATAGAGCATTGCCGTGACTGCCATCTGAGCGCTCGTTTCAAGGGAGCCTTGCTCCTCAATCTGTGGCTACTCCTTCCAATCTGCTCTTATTGGGGTATTAGTTGGTTCTTGTTGAGCTAGGCTGTCTATGTTTCTTGTTTGGAACTTACCTGAGCATTCAGAAGCTTTGAGAATGTTGGGACGACATAGTATGTAATGCCGACACCTGCTCCCTCTAACGTGACGCCACGAATCAGGAGGCAAAATAAGACGACGTATGGGAACGTAGCCGTGAACCAAACCACCTAGTAGAGTAGGAAAAATAACAAATAAATTGTCCATCTTGAAATCTCGGTATTTAAAGGAAACATGCTTCCTAAATTGACCGGATCACATTTTATTTCATAAATAAATTCATTTATATGTATTAAATGTGAATTAAAAGCCAAACTGGTTCAAGTGAAGTTTTAGTGTGATTATTTGCCGCTAAACAATCGACCCCCCCTTTTTGAAATTTGTTGAGACTCAAATTGAGGGCGCTGTTCGTGACGTAGACCGAGGCACCGAAATTCATGGATCGACTCGATAGTCTGGACCCGGGAAATAATTGTCTCTGGACACAAAATATCATTGTCAAGATAATACTTTATTGTTTTAAGCAGGAATAATGCAATATAAATCCTAAATCATGTTTCCTTTAAGTTCTTTCGCAGAATATCTAGTAATTTTGTTCGTGCGTTTCATTTTGAATTTATAGTATTTTAGTTTCGAACCATAACAATGCCACTCTACGAATCCAAGTTGGTTTCTGCCATTCCAGATATAGAGGTTGGAACTGTTTTATCCCTTTTCCTGTATTTACCAAATGAGTGGCATAGGCCTACTTGACAATACGCGTGGACATTTAAAGAAGGTCAGAAAATATACTTAGAAATTGTGCGCCCAGGTCGACAATGGTACTTTCCTGAAATTCCTTCTGTGAACTTTTGATGGCACCTGTTCATGCACCCTAATCGGATGTCTTGCTTCTTTTTCATTACTCGGATTCTCGAGTCATCCCTCGATCAGTTTGAGTAATGTTTGGATTTCCCCCTTGTTTCCTTTTTCGGAATCTTTGACCTTTAGGGGAGAACGGCCATAGGGGTGCGTTTTGGCGGTCATGACCAAGAAATGGTTCTGTTGTTTTTCGTTGGTTGAACATTTTAGGTATTTTATGGTGCGTAATTCTCGCTTATTTAAAATTCCCAAAGAAATTCACCGACAAGAAACAACCGAATCAATTCTTGGTTATGACTGTGTATGACCGCCAAAACGCACCCCAGTTCCGAGTGTCCAGAATGAAATGCATAAAAGGGTATGATTAGTCTAGGTTCCTACCTTTCCAGACCCCTTGATTCCCTTCCACATGCTGAAGTAGCAGATGACGTAGACAGTTAAGAGACACAACATGAGTTGCCATACCACCTTACCCATGTTCTCAATTCCACCACTCTTGTCAATCTGAAGAACACCTCGCCTGTATCGAAACAATTTACCAACGAGTAATTCAGATTGGTTCTTTTTCACGTTCGCTTGCTGAAAAAAATATATACAGTCCAATTTTGTTCTGTCTTGAAGTTGTGCCAAATAATTCAAGCATCCTTTTACCTAATTCGAATCACGTGCATATACAAAATTTACTTATAGAATAATGTTATTTTATGGCACACGTTATTCTATTGCCGATTGCTCGTACTCTGGGTATTCCGTCGCCAGTCGTTATACTATACACCAACTACTTCTCAACAGTGATGCTCGCCAGAAGTATTCTGTAGCCGATGGCTGCAACTTCTCTTCAATATATTCATTTCGTATCAATTGTCATCATAGTTTATAATTATACTCACTTTCAGAATTCTACAGCTGACTATACCCTTTCTCAGTACATGCATTTTGTAGCTAATTATAAGAACTGCAAGAATGCTATAGCTAATAATACCCACTCGAGTATTCAGTCGTAGTGTTCTGTAGCATATTTTGTGGACTAATCATAGAGCAATCCGCAGCTAATTGTACTCACTCATACTCACTCAAACACAGTATTATATAGCTAATCATACTCACTCGTAGTATTCTGTAGCTGCTGACACTGTCTGGTTGATAATGATTGTGCCATTTGTCCCGTCATCTGCTGTGACATTCATTTCAACCTCGTACCTGGGACCATGTATAGGTTCGAAGCAGTGGATGGTGTTCCATTCATTCTCACAGGTGCTCCAGGGAAGGACAGTGGTGAAGGATGCGAAGAAGTAGTAGAGAGCCCAAGAGATGATGACGTTGTAGTAGAAGTCAACGAAGAAGGCGATGAGAACAACACACCATCCCACACCTGAATGGGAATAAATAGGTACACATTGTGTGTACGCGTTTTGTCAAGGCTTACCTGTCTTGACCGCATTAGACAGGTGGCCATAATAAGTGTCGACATGCATTAAAAATGAATAGGTAAATGTGTACGCGTTTTGTCAAGGCTCAGGACTTGGCCGCAGATTTGTCAAGACCTTCTATCAAAGCTTACTGGACATGTCAAGGCTTACGGGGCTTGGCCGCATTAGACAGGCGGTACCTAGTTTGTTCAGGTGGCCATAATTAATAACTTTGTCAACATGTTGTAAACTTGTAAAATAACAAAATGTGTAAGTCATATGTATGGTTTTGTATTTTTGAAACGTGGCATCAAATTGATTGAATGATTTGATGAAAGAGGTTCATTTTTCTCCTCTTAACAATCGAATAATTCTTCATGCAGTAAATAAATAGTGATGCTGCTCAAGTTATTCTGTAAACAAACAAAAAACTGACGTAACTGAAAAATTAAGTTGGAAGTCAATAGGCCTAGTCACGAAGTCAATCCGTTTATTTACATAAATAACGGGGCAGACTGCTGAACGATGCATAGGCCTATTTGCCCATTTCATCAACTACTTAATTTTGTTAAATAACCGTTGTTGCTGATATCATCACGATTGTCCCATTTATATTGACAATAAGACTTATTGTATTGGTTTTGATAGAACTTTGATTGAACTCATACACATCATCCTAGGGTTGCACACCAACTTCCACATCTATATATATATATATATAAGACAAACGTTCACGGAAATGTTTGTTCAACAAAAGCTCCCACGGCATCAGCTCCCGCGCCGCCAAACCTGTGCTGGAAAATCCGGGGAAATGTGGAATCGGTCGTGGGCGGGTTGAGGACTTCCGTATCGTCGCCAATACCGCCCGCGGAGCGAAAATGCGAGTGGTTGATTTCTCTTCGCGTGCATTTTCTGCATCCAGTGGCCGTCGTGTGTCTGTTACACAAATGGCGGTGGTACATAGTGAGGAGTACACAAAACAGCCGTCAATCATCGTACGATCTTTGTGCACGTGCGCTATAACCAGGGAAGTGTTGTTTTGCATTACATCACCATTACTCCTAGCTGGCTATGTACAATGTACATGTATGTACGTTCAGATACCGCCCTGTACATCCAGTTTTAGCTTTATAAGAAGATACACCGGTATGTTGTTACCCTCGGTTCTGTTTAAATGTATACCTTCGTGGGGACAATTTCAATTTATGCAACTTACATTTATTTTCATTGCTTACAGTTTCAATAGTAATATACTTTTGTGGGGAAAATTTCAAGTGAAATTTGATTGTTATTGTGCTTAATCTAAACTTAGGCAACTTTCTTTTCGGCCGTGTAGTTTGGTTCCATGCAGTGTGGTTCCCTTAGGGCTAGCCAGTGCCGTAATGACAAAACTACTACACATACAATTGCATGCATACTAACCAACCAACAAACACAACAATCTAATCAACATTCTCACAATCACATATCCCGCATTTCACTTGTATTAAACAACACTACACAAAACCGACCGTGATCGGGTACATGCAGCTTGTGTAATATAAACCCCATAAATACGCCAACTTCCAAAATTCAGGAAAAATACTTGCAACTCTCCGAGGTGTTTGAGACACACATCAAATTAAAGCTCATTTCGTCATTTTTCAGTTTCTGTTCAATTTTGTGGGGAGTAACCAATGACTTTTTAGAGTAATTTCCATCCAAAGATGATCCCCCTATAGACCTGTACCCCATCGCCAGCTTGAAGATGATGTCTACGCTCCATTGCAAAATAGAGTACTTTAGAGCCCAATTTCTCCAAATTTCACAGTAATACAAGCTGGCAGTCCTGTGCACCGCTTCCAACATTCTCTTTTACAAACCCTCAAGTTCATGGTCCACAAAATGCTCTTACAGCAGAGAATTTGAGGGCTCGCAAATCGTGATTTGCCCGGCGTAGGTAATTTCGGGCCGATTTACTGGTCTGCATCCCTAGGGACCGGACGCCATCTTGCCTGCAGCCATAAAATGGGACACGCAGAAATCAATGAAGCCCATCCGAGCAGAATCTCTCCAAATTCCCAGAAAAAGCGAGCCAACTATAAACCTCTCTTAATTATCGTCTTAAAAACAAAAGGGATCCGGATTTCGTAAAAAAAACTCGGATTTCAAAGGTTTTAATAAAAGAAAATCGAAGTTGTTCCCGGTAGCGTCCGGGATCTCTTTACGTGTACGGTTCGATGCCGGGTTTAGGGTTACCGGAAGCGGTAAGTAAACTGCACGCCTAGCTTGCCCTGTGTTCTTTGATTCACATTCTAGTGCCAGAGGAAATATCAGTGAGATTAAACCGCAAACTCTGGCCACACTATCCCCTCGTTTCATTAACTTTGCTGAGGTACAGTGTCTAGATGTTAACTCCTGAGAAATTCGGCCAAATGTTAGTGTTTGAGCAGTTTAAAGTGTTGTATACTAAGACTCCATGCATGGTAGATGTGTACAAGTATTCCTTACTGAAGTTTTAATTACTTGGGTTTAAGCCCGTTGTTGGAGTTGAACCATTTGCTGACACGGTGTCATACTTGAGTACAGTTTACAAATCTGTACCCATCAGCAGGTTTGCAAAAGCCTAACAAACTGTGCAATTATGCAAAACTTATCCACATAAAATAAGTTATTTATTTATTTATTACATTTCTTTACCCAGGGTGTACCCAAACAGTTTAAAACTGGTTTCCATTGGGGCCATCCTTAAAGTTGCTATGTCCTTGCTCTTTAAAATTGTCGATTTTTTGTACCAAACATTTTTAAAGGATAATGCCCTGTGATGTTGCACAATGTTGTTTACATTTATAAGCCGTGATACAAGTAACTCAACATTTGTAAAGTAACTGCCCAATGCATGTTTCCCTTCATCTTACACTCTTTCCTGCTTCAACAGGAATCTTAATTCCTACCACTTGTATCTTTGATTCTTTTTCTTTTTGTAGTTCCATACCTCGAGTGGCTTTTAGCCTTGTTTGGGGCGAACTTGCTTAAACAATTCTCTTGATAACTATAAACGTATAGGCAGGTTTTATTTTCCGTTTAATATCTCATTAAAAAGCTCATAGCTTAGCTTTCTAATTAGCTTAGAAATAAAAAAATCTAGGTAATTTTGTTGGGGTGGGGCACGCCCCTAAAGCACGGAAATAACCTTAAACTATACAACAAGCCAATTTCAACGGTAAAATGTTCACAAGGAGGATAAGGTGGGGGGGGGGGATTCGACTTGTATAAGTCTGACCTTTGAAGAGGGGACACACCTTGTCCCAGACGGTGATGGCGCCTGTCTGATTATACTGTCCCAGGGCCAGTTCTAGGTAGAAGAGGGGGATACCGCAGATGAGTAGCATGATGGTGTAAGGGATCAGGAACGCACCTGGGAAGAAACCAAAAGAAAGACAGACTCTCATTTATATAGCCATTAGGTTAGTCGTGAGAGGGCGTTGTGCATGGGCGGCTATAGCAGTGCCCCCTAATAATTTCCCCCTTGTCATGTACATTTGGGACGTTGGCTTTGCATGCACCATGCACCAGAATACACGAAGATCAGCACACATTTTCAGAAATGTCTCGGATACTCAAGAGACACCGAGTACAAAACGCTTTACAAATATTGTTGATTGTGTGCTTTTTTTCCTCCGTCCCCCATACTTGACGAGAAATCGCCGCCGCTGGCGCTGTGACAATAATTATCCCTTCATGCATATACCCATAACTATAATCGTGTACTAATTGATGTACCTATTGTTGGTTACCTACTTGCTCCTATAGAGCACCGAAGTGATGACGTCAATGCAATGTTTGGAACCAGAATACTTTTGTTATGTGTTTGCATGACTGGCTGTTAACAAAGGAACAGTCGAAATTGACATTTGTTTGGAACCAGTTGTCATGCCAACTGACGTCAGACTTCGGTACTTTATACCCAAAATCCCATACTGGTAAAACAAAAACGTAACCCATTCACTAAATTGAAACACATTTAATTATGAGGACAAAATTGGGGTAGGATTGCAATACGCATTCTAATTCCTGTGCATGCGGCAAACAGGCGACTCTGCCCGAAATAACCCCCAAAAGGGCGACGTTTCAGTCGCCCATTTAGAGCACTTTCCCCACGCATCCTACTAAAAAACACTCCAAAGGGGCGACTGTCACAATAGGGCGACAGTTGTGTCGCCCTATTCGACCGCGTCGCCCCGAATCCACTCTTTTGTATAGCATTATGTGTCGCCCCAACCAGCAATTAAGGAAAATTCAATATCGCCAGTTCAAAACAATTAATTATCTTAGTTAATTATCGCGGTGATTCATCCCATTCCGCATGCATTCTCTGTAATTAGTTTGGATCATTTTTTTATTTTTTTATTTATTTATTTATTTATTTATTAAGTTCAGATTTACAACTATGATTTAGAAAATCGCCCGGTTTAACAACTCATAAGAATGATCACAAATGGGAAGCCACTTTTGTAAAAGAGACCCAAATACGTCTATTTTAAACTGCCAAATTTTGTGGGTTTTTTTTCTTCTTCAAAACAAAGATATATAAGAGGAAACATTTAAAAATCTGTCTAAAACTGATTACTGGAATATGGCATCAAATAAGCCACGCGATAACTTTACTATCGAGGTATGATTTTTTGTTCGTTCTTTAGACAGCTGTATGCCATTATTTTCTCGTGTCCGCCGTGTTTTCTATCTTTAGCGTTATAGTATGACAGTCCTCACAACTGCACGTACGTTGACGAGTGGCGCCGTTAACTAAAATGAATAAATAAACAACTAACATACAATTTCGTTGCCAAGTGCCAAAAGTGAAAGCACGATTGTGACGAGAGAAAAAAACAGGAAATTTAAATGTGATAATCCAAGCACCTTTGATTCAAATGAGCAGATTTTCTCATTGGTATTATGGGAGACTTTGAGACGCTGGTGGCAGCAGACATACCGGTCCTTTTCATCAGTCGTGCGCATGCTCAGAACTACACGTGCATGCTCAGAACAAGGACCGGTATGTCTGTTGGCCTCCAACGTCTCAAAAGTCTACCATTACCAGATTTTAGTCAGTTCTTGCAAATGATATCTGACAACTTTATAGAGTTAAGTAATGAAGAAGTCTTCACCATACTAAATAGGGAGGTGGGTTGGTCTTACCAACGGGTGGAAGTTACCCCGCGTGGGGCTATGGTCTGAACATTTGGGATAATTTCTTTGGTATCTATTGAAGAATTATCCTCAATTTAGATCTGAAAACCGTAAGGGTGGTTGGGTTGGCAACCTCAAATTTGCCCAACCCCACCACCTCTGTTGTAACCCTTTACCTGGAGTGGTTTTTAGCCTTGTATTAGGCGACTTTCATTCGAAAAAAGAAGAAAAAGATTATATGATCGCAACAATTTAACCAATCAAACTGGAAAGCACAGAGACTTGTGAACGGTAATTACCAAGGAAACTGTTTGGGGGGGGGGGGGGGGGGGGAGTATCAACATTGGCACTCAGCCAAAAATAACCGGAACAAAGAAAAACGCGAGGTTACTTTGCAAATTCAAATAAATATGTGTTATGGGGTGTCCAATAAGGATATATTTCATAATTGACGGAAAGGGCACGGTGTATAGGCATGTATCCTGTCCACGTACCATCAGTGCTTGAAATGCGTGTTATGTAAATTCGACCTGGTGCACGAAGCGAAATTTGCAATTAAGTTGACCATTAACCACCAAGTTCTAATTATCAACATCCCTGTTACTGTTTAATTAAACCAACATTATGACTCCTTGTGACTAAGGTCCGACAGGCTTGCTGCCTGATTTGTTAATTTCCGTAGTCCATACAATCATGTTGATATTACCAGTGTTATTAAAAACAGCGAAACGGGTAAACTTTCAGGAGCCGTGTTTCCGTCTGTCGGCCAGGCGTGCGTGCACGTTGACAGACATCAAGCTTCAACCTTCTGCCGGTACCGAGCACACTACGCATACTCAAAATTCTCGTTCAGAATGGACAATAAAATCATCTGATGAAATAGAGGCAAATTATGAACATATATTTTAAAATTAAAATACAATTTAATATTAAATGGTGAACAGGTTGCTTAGCGAAAAATATTTGTTGGATCATTTTCTCTTAAGATTGTATTTATACACCGTATTTTTCACACATACAGTCATTTTCTAACCCTAAGCCCTTTTCAGGCTAGTTGCCTTGTCCCAAAACTTGGGAGGGGGGGGGGGGGGGGGCGTTCGTCAAACTCTAAAGTGGAACTTTTTGCATATGCGAAACATTGTGTACACATGCATAAATACGTACCACGAAGTGCTTAAGTGTCGTACAAGTTGCATTTACCGTATTAAAGTGGACCCTTCAGTGATACTTTTAAGGCAAAATTTGTATAGGCTAACCTGCGTTATAGTGACTCAACTATTTTTTGGGTGTAATTTCCAAACGGAACTCGTCACCAAGCCGGGGGGGGGGGGGGGGGGGTGGTCGTTCGAGCCCCCCGCCCCCCCCCCCCCCCCCCCCCCCCCCCAGCCTACGGGCCTACTTTTGAAAACTTGCATTTTGTTCCATATAGTATAACAGTTTTTGGCCTACAAATGTAAATATGCCTATTGCAAAGAGTCGAATACTTTAATGTTCCCAAACACATTTAAGCATTTATATGTGTATTGATTCAAATTAACTTGCAAGATAATGAATAATTCAAGATCAGGCTAGCTTTTGACCAATAAGGCATCTTGCTCAAACCTTGCTCATTAACATTTAAACGTTGGAAAAAGTTGACAACCAATAGTGTTCCATCTTGTCCGCACCTCCCGATTTACGTCAGTACTCTGACTTTTATTCAGTAAAAAGAATTAACAAATGTAGAAGAATTCCCTAACTCTTAACCTTTGTCATGACTTATTGTCAAAACATGTTTCTAACATGTCTGGTTGAAAACATAAAAGCATGCTCCAATGGCGCGAACAATTACTTAATATGTGAGCACGACGGGGGTTAAATGTTGACAGCTAAATTTTGCTCTAAAGGGCAAACGTCACCATTAATTTAAACGGAACAGTCCTTACGACGTGTGAGACGTGGAGGAATTATACTATGTAGTTTTCACGATGCTAACACTACAAGACGTGCCACACTTCTTGCTCAAATGATAACTTCAATCTGGTAGTTAAGGTTCTGGAGACGGTTCTAAGGAACAAATGTTTCTTATTTGCATATCATACCAAGCGCCTTAAATGCCATGATCTTAGTTACAAAGTCGCGGTCTGCAAGTTTTCATGCACAACAGCACTATGACAAACAAATTACCAATTCAACCCAAAGCTGTTAATGAAATCCAAATGATTGTACATGGAGGAAGGACTTTGGAAACATGATTTTATTGATATGCTGAGAATTTACAACAGAAAATTGCAAGAAACAGAACAGATCAAGGAACAATAGAAGAAACAGTTTCCAAGTGTTTGTAAACTTGAAATGGGACAATTTTTGGTTAGAGGGGGCCTCGAGTAGGCCTACTCGAGTATAATTTAATTTACATCATCCCCCGACGCAAACATTCCATCTTCTGACTGATTACGCGGTACCCGCTGCTGCATTGGATTCGAATCGGCCAGCCGACCCCGGCAAGCTCGGTGGTCGAGTAGTTAAGACGTCTGCACTATAGTAAGCAGGAAGTCGTGGGTTCGAATCCTGCCCGAGTAAGCCTGTGAATTTTTTCACACAGGCTCTCGGAAAGCACTGAGTATACAGTGCTTCATATATTACGTCGGGACAGGGCAAAAGAGAAAACATCTCTGTTCTAATTTACATCATCCCCAGACGCAAACATACTATCTTCTACTCGAGTATAACCATGGGTTAAGAATTAATTAGATTGGTACTTTGCCGTGGCCATGTTGAAATTTCTATTTCTAGATAAATATGGTATTAAACAGGTAAATCTGATAAAAAGTCCATTACATGAAATTGACAATGGTTACATGATATCTTTCAAATTAGTAAGAAAAGCTTAACATGGATTTAGAGCAAAATAATAACATGGTTAGTTTTACAGTGCAGACCCTTGTACGTGAGTGTGGAAAATGCAACAGTTGCTAATGATGAACACTTGTACCCAGGCAACAATCAATAATATGGTGATGAGCTGGATCGTGTATCCATATGCGCATGCGCACTGCACGAGCCTTTTGATATTACAGGGTAAATATTATTGACCCTTTCCGCGGGCACTTTTGACCCACAAGGAGTCTAATTGACCCGAAATGGTCAAAATCCTTTGCGAGGCTATTTCGGAAACCAACTTCGCGCCAAAAATAGTCTTCACGAAAAGAGAATTGCTGAATAATGAAATAAACTGTCCATGCATATAAGAGCATTCGATTTTTAATCAGACAGACGGTAAATAAACACAGACGAGAAGAGTACAAAAATCATTAGTTGAGAGACGCATGTATGACCCACCAGGGCTAACCCGAAGGGGCAAGAATTGGAAATAATTGGTACCTACCGCCCCCGTTTTTGTAGCACATGTAGGGGAATCTCCAGACGTTGGCCAAGTCGACGCAGAAACCGATGATGGAGAGGAGAAAGTCCGCCTTGCCGCCCCAGGTTGGGCGGGCGCCACCGTGCCGTCTGCCCGGAGCAAGCTCGCCTCCCTCCACGCTAACTTTCAATAACTTCCCTTGCGCTGCTCGTCGTGATGATCGCGATCATCGTGAGAAAGAAAAAGGGATAAGATTTTAGGTTATGTCTCGGATTGGTCGGTTGTGGGGACTACAATGACCATATTCGGCAAAGATTATTCCTCAATAAAAAAATCAGGCCGTACTTACTGACTGTAGACTTACTTTTAAGAAACTTGGGGGACTTTGCTATCGTCGGGTGTCAAATACCCCCCCCCCCCCCCCCCCAAAAAACACAAAAAAAACAAAACAAAACTAACATTCAGGTTCGAATTTGCACAGTAATTTATTAAGGGCATACTACAAGTCCTATTACTGTCACAAAAGTAATTAGCAAAGCGCTGATCGCTGATTCAAATTTTAGCAGTCAAAATATATAAGTTGCCAAAAGTGCGGAATCAACATGGACAAAGATTTGAAACCCTCTGAGGTTAAACACAGAAGTTAGCCAAGCACAGAAATGTTCGGCTTACCAACAATCATACGTGACCAACTAAAACTGGGACCAATTTCATATGAGCTGCTTAAGCACACAAATTTGTTTAAACACACAACAAAATTGCTTAGTAAAATCAGGTTACCCGCTAAAAGTCCATGAGAGTTAGCATGACAATCACGTGGAGTTTTGGACTAAGCAAGGTTTTTGTGCTTACGCAATTTCGTGCTTAAGCAGCTCTATGAAATTGGCCACACTACATCATTTGCTTAGCAGAAAAATTTGCTAAGGAGAATGTTGTGCCAAGCAGCCTGAGACGCGTTCCGTGGAGTTCAAAAACGTCACCACGGCCAAGTTCCCATGCAACCACAACCAATATCCCTTGACTGTTTTCAACCGCAACACCGACCGTTACGCTTTTGTTATTGTCCTTGTGCCAATTCGAATAACTCAAGAAAAATGAAGCATGCAATCGTACAGGACTAATCTGTTTACACAGCCATACGGCTTGAGTCTGACCATGCACTGACCACTGTATATTTAGGCCATTTTTTTTTTTTTTAATGAACCACCCCTCCCCAAATAATTTACAGGTCAGTGGAAAATCAGTGTTTTGTCCGAGGCACGTAATAATCAACGTGCTATAAAGGTCAATCAAGGAAACAAAAATATTTTTGAAATAATTACTTTTAAGATTCTGACAGCACTTTCAAATAATGATTGACCACAATATTCCAGAAACTCCCCCCCCCCCATATTGCAACAAAAAATGGACTTACTTTAACAGAATACGCGCCTTTGGTTAGATTACTTAAGGCATATATTGATCTGTTTTCGAGTTTCTCGTCATCTGAAAAATGACGAGATGCGATCCTACTTGACACTGAGCAATTGCCGGCATCTGCTTTAAGATAGACTTGGCTTTATTACTACGATGCGTCTACAGCAACCATTTCCCCTCTGAATTATAAACTACTACACGATGACAAGACCATATTTATTTACATTTTGCTTGAAGGTCGCACGGTTATTTCTCGAGAATTAAAGTGATGTTACCCCCGCTTTGCGTTGACAAAACTAATTTACCATCAGTGAGAGTTTAATCGTCGCATCCACGAAATCCCCCATTTTATAATTTTCCTATTTTTAAATAAGATATTTGACTAGTTGGTTCGATAAACAGTCCGTTTTGAATGAAAATGAATTGAGGGGAGATCTGGATTATAAGAATAGGCAAAATACAAGAAGTAAAACACTAGAAGGATACAAGTGATTTAAAATTGCTAGCATAAGAATCAACACTAAAATTCTGTGTCAAGCGGTTTTAATGTTAGTTAAGAGAGCTTTGTCTCAAACTAAAGACTATTTGTATCATTGAAACAATGTTCCATGTCATTCTTCTCCTGTGAAACGGATTTCATAATGAACACCTGTTGTTGTGGTCATTTGCCATTAGTATTAAATGGAACATAAAATCCCTTTTGTATTGTTTCTTATCAGCTTCTTATTACATTTGTATTACGTTTTTCCATTGCGTCTTTGCGGTTATCGGCTTCTAAAAATTAATACTACTTCGCGTTTTCATTGCTTTTCATTGCTTGTAGACACAACGTGGCTAACATAAAAAGTAACCGCTTGATGAGTATTGATTATCAATCCAATATTGACCATTTATCGAAAATGAAGGCAGCTATAACACGCTACATATCTGTCCAGTAAAATCATAAACACTCACTTGGAGGATTGGTATTCGTATTCCAAGTAGAATTTTGCTGAACCCCTGGAAATGACATTTGGGGATTTTCAAAGTTCATGAACTTGACAACTGTGTGCCTTTTAGATGAGAGTTCGGGTTAAGATTTATACAGCGGTAGTGATGGTCTCAGTACATAGCTATGTATGGAAGACAGGGAATGAGAGACCGGGAGCCGGAGGGGAGACTATTTGCCTTCCCCAGGGGAGGGGTAACAGAATCTTTTGTCAGTGACAATGGGAGTGGCACCGTTAAAACACGCCCCTTCCAATACACAAAATATGCTACTGCTACCTACCTTCATCATTTTTACGTAGGGGTCATGTGCCCAAATTTCAAGAAGATGTAAAATGCTACTGTGCCCCAATTGTTCAATATTTTCAATGACAGTGAAAAAAAGAACTGAAAATACTATACTTTGTATATCAACATGTTTCTTTATGAATCATTCGATATTTGGAAAATCGGATTTCCACCTTGAAACTAAAAACACGAAACTGAGCCTCCAAGACCCAGGAAAAAAACAGCTGTAGACTCTAAAGAAGTTTTTTCTAAACACTCTGTGGAAACACCTCTTGCCAACCCCATTGCAATGCCACTTGCCAGGGCTTGTCTGGTCATAAAAATGCTCGTCTCCCTCTATTTCTTCCGAATGCATCGAAATACATTCTTGGAAAGGATGATTTCAGTTATAGATGCATGGGTGATTTATTTTTACTCAGTCGTCAGCATGACATTTCTCTGCACCCCAATGTGTCCTTTTGATCATAAATAATGCTAATAGTGAAACATTTGCGAATAGTTACTGTATATACGTACCGTTCGAGTTCATGTTGATCCCGTAAAACTTGGGGTTGTCATTCGTGGTTGCACTGTCCGTCCGCATTTCTGCTCCTCAAGCCTCTCAATACTTCGTCCTTAGGAAAGACAAAAAATCAAACAGCTTAGCTCTGACAAAGATTCAAACCATAGGCTGCATTTCTGTCAGAGAGAGTTTCCAGGACTTCGCGTATGAAACAAGGATTGCATGTGCTTGTACTAGAGCCGAGCGGGGATTAAGCAAGTCGACGCAACAGGTTGCGTGAGTGCCGAGCGAGCTTTGCCGAGCTTTGATCACAGACCTCCGTATAGTGAAGCTCAGTGGGTGATCGTACAACCACGGCTGGCGGTGTGACGACTCGACCACCCCCTCTGGTCTGCTGGAATGATATCAACAAGTAGAAGAGGGGAATTCGAGTACCCCCCGCAGTGATCTATATGCATTGGCCAGCAGGGCAAGGGACTACACAATATGATGGCCATACAGACATACTCGGTATCCAATACAGAGCCCCCCCCTCTCTAATTAAAAAAAACTTCCAATAGAGACTGGCTATGCAAATGTTGCGACGGTGTTCCGCTCGGGAATGGCCGTGGGTTGCTCGCAAATTGGTTCCTAGCTTTGTGTGATGCAATAAGGATCATACATTAACCGCCCCTCGTGTAATTAAGATTAGGTGAGGACTTAAAAATGCACGAAAAGATTTCAGGCAAAAACAATTTGAAACATTCAATATATAGGGTCATGAATATTCATAAAAATCTCAGTGCCAAGCGTATTTGGCTAATTATTCTCTCAATTCAGTGGTATGCTTATAATCATTACTGAGAAAGATAACACGTCAGGTTGAAGGATTGTCATTATTTTCAACTTCATTCCTAGCCTCATCTCGATTATCGTCGTCGTCGTCGTTCTGCTCATAACTGAGTATTCGTGACCTTTTTGATGAAGTTTCTCCATTCGTGTCGATTTTGAGCTTTGGTGTAGCAGCTGTATATTGACTTCTTTGTGAGAGTAGCAATTCCATCTGTCCATCGGAGTTTCTGCCTTCCCCGATTTCTTTTCCATCCACTTTGCCGAACAAAATCAGTTTCTCCAGATTGTCTCCCTCACGCCTGGCAATGTGACCAAAATATTGCAGCTTTTGTTTCACAACTGCATTGAAGAAATTGAATTTACATGTATCTCCAATGTCAAGCCGGACACTCTCGTTGGCCCTTTCGGCTGTCCATGGGATACACTCCGACACCACATCTCAAACGCTTCAGTTTTTCTCCGATCTGCTGTATTCATCGTCCAGGTTTCACAGGCATATGTTGCAATCGGACAAATTAAGGTGGAGACAAGTCTGCTCTTCGTTGCTGTGCTGATGCTTCTGTCTTTCATATCTTATTCAAAGCACACATTGATGTTTTTGCCATTGTAGTTCTGCGCCTTATATGTCTATGGAGCATTCGTCTTGGTTTGATATCATGGACCCAAGGAAATTGAACTGATTAATTATTTCAATTGCTTGGTTTCCTGTATGAATAGATGGGATCTCTTCGTGTTGGTTGACAATCATCACCTTTGTCTTACTTACATTCAAAAAGAGGCCAAACTTTTCGCTCTCTGTTCTTACTCTGTCAATTAGATTCTCCAGTTCACTTGAACTGCCTGCTAAGAGGGTATATCATCAGCATATCTCGACAATCACCACCGTCAATACCATCATCACAACCTTTCTCCCCATTCCTTCTATTCCCGTTCTTATCACCACTGCTACATCATTGCCACCACGACTACCGTCACCATACCACCACGACTACCGTCACCATACCACCACGACTACCGTCACCATACCACCACGACTACCGTCACCATACCACCACGACTACCGTCACCATACCACCACGACTACCGTCACCATACCACCACGACTACCGTCACCATACCATCACTACTGTCACCACCACTCCATAGGGGTGTGCATTTACGGGTTATACGGGAATCGGATACCCGTTGAAGAAAGCCAAACCCTAAAAAAGAAATTGCCATTCATATTATTCGTAAAGGTCCACACGCTAATACTACATGTAGGGCCTACCACATCGGTGAATCAATGCAAGATGCAAGTGTGCACGGTGCGCTCTATAGCTTTACGGTGTAAATTACATTTTCGCAAGCGTCATGAACGTTAATCTGTTGTTTTCCCATATAGGCCCTATCCTGGTTTTCATTTTGAAAATTCCCCACAATTGACATTCAAAAACTTTCTTTTTCATTGTTTGCGAATTAATAAGTAATATGTGAATTCGGTTATGGGTACTCGATTCCATAATCTGAAACCGGTTCCTGACATTAGCGGTCGGGTATTCGGGTACCCGTTTCGGATGCACAGCCCTACCCCCATTTTGCCTCTGAAGCCCTTTTCCAGAAAGAGCGAAACACTATGTGGACCTAGACCCAGGTCCACATAGTGTCTCTCATCTATTGTTTACGCCTAAATCTTTTATTCACAGGTCCACACAGTGTATGCACCTCTAACACACACACACAGTCATGTAAACGGGTGCAATCGTGGACCTCCCATTGTTCCTCTTTTGTTTATACTCTAACTTTTTCGGAAGGCCTCCCATTGGTTTTGTACACGATTTTCAATCGTGGACGTTATGTCAAACGTGGACCCCTTTGTCTACGCTCGAATTCTTTTGTCCTAGGTCCACGATTGCCGGCATATACAAACTCACACACACACAAGTGTGTAAATACCGGCAATCGCGGACCTCCCATTGTTCCTCTTTTGTTTATACTCTAACTTTTTCGGAAGGCCTCCCATATGTTTTGTACACGATTTTCAATCGTAGACGTTCGGTCAATCGTAGACCCTTTGTCTATGCCCTAACCCTTTTGTCCCTAGTCCACGATTGCCGGTATATACATACTCACACACACAAATAAATAAATTGCAACGAGCGGGGGGGGGGGGGGGGGGGGGGGGGGGAGGGGTTCGGCCCCCCCCCCCCCCCCCCCCCCCCCGGATCCGCCCCTGCTTACCCTCACACTGTGTTTCTCATTATTTTCGTTTAGAAGCCTACTGAGTTTGCGCAATAAATCAACGAGTCTGATGTTGATACTGCACCGTAATTTCAGTCATCACACGCTCTAAAATCGCAATGCTTTAAATACCAGATTGTCCAGTCTTGACTGAAAACCGAGCATGCAGTAACCTATCTCGGTAGAATCACGTGAACGTAGTTTGTGAATTGTCCGATCGCATCAGTTATTCGACATGGAACGAGCAAAATTAGAAAATGACTTTGCAAATTTCCATAGTGTGAAGGTGCGTTGTAAACTCGCAAACGGCGAATGTCAATTCAACCAGCGGCGTAGCCAGGGCTCTCTCCATGGGGGAGGGGGGGGGGAGGGGTAGATTGAAAGATATCTTTCCTAATAATACTATAATTTTCTGCCTTCGTGAAATTTACAGTGAGGGAAATGGGAGGGGAGACGATTTATTTATGGGAGGGGCGTGTTCCCCCCACGCCCCCTTCCCCGCTCAGCTACGCCGCTGAATTCAACCCCAACACCCTCGTAATCCCCTTCATGACAATCACCACTACCTCCCTCGCCAAATTCACCATCACCATTATCATCATAAGAATTATCCCCGTCCTCTTCATATTCAGAGACCCTCTTATTTTATCCATACGAGGCAAAAATCCCTCCCCTCCCTCCTCTAACACCTCTCTCAAGGAGAAGACATCCCTCGTCATTGCCATAAAAGACACATTCCCTTCCCCTCTGTGACGTCGTCATCATCATCATCGAGATCGTCAAATGACCATCACTCATCGTGAAGATAATACATAATAACAATATGAATCACCACAGCATTTTTATCCCATCTTCATCCCATCTTCAAGCCTTCTCCCAGTATCTTGAGCTGAGAGTTAGGGACTAGTTCAAGCCAGCCCTCTAGGATATCCCGCCCCGGGGTAGCAGGTGGCCATATACTGGTCACATGGACGCCACTCTGCCCTGGAAACGCGATCTTCCGAATCAGTCGATGAAAGCCAAGACCGGGAACTTGGCGTGCTCGGCGGATCGAAGCGCCAAGATTTCCCCCCAATACAGATCGGAGTAGGGCAGGCGCTACTCGTGTCTGCGCTAAACTGTGGCCTGTATAGACATTCTGTAGCTAAACCTTCCCCTCTATCTAAGTCTGTCAACGTTAAATTAAAAATTTCTACATTTTCGGCCCCTCCCTCTAAAGCAATTGATACCAGTGAACGGATGTAGGATGTTGATTTAGAAGAGCACATTACTATGATGCATAAACTTGTTTATCTATTTAATATTCTAAAATTATACCACGTCTTTTTGTTCACTCTTTTGTATCATATTCGGTCACGGTGTCTTTTCACAGCCCCGAGATGAGGTTGATTCAGAGCCTCGTTTGTCTTTTTGCATTCACTTTATCAACGTCAACAAGAGTGAATAATGGTACTTAACATTTTGATCAAATCGTGTATTACCGTACGTAGTCACGTTAATTCCAATTAATGAATGAAGCCATTAGTCGTTTTATATTCAGCGGAAAGGGGCTTGCCCAGGCGTGATTTAATATTTAACCTTTCCTTGCAGATCAGACATCGATACATTTTGCACCAGTCAAATATAACTATCAGTATCGAATAACATGCTCATTTCTGTCATTTTTCGTTTCGGTCTTCTTTAAAGATTTAAGAGCACAGTGTGACCGATTTTCATTTTCATTTTCATTTAAACATCTTGGCTGGAAATCGATTTCTTGCAATGCAGTCTCCAATTTGACCCCCGATCCGACATGCATGCAAAGCCATGAGTGTCTTTCCAATAGAAAGTGAATAATAAAACATTTAAAAAATGAACGTCTTAAAGATAGATTAGATAGATGAAAAATAAATGGTTTAATGGCAGTTTGCTGACCGAAGCAGAACTGATGTTGAGAAAAAGAACAAGTACACAGGCGCGCACGCGCCGTACAGAAACACATTTCTTAAAATAAACATTTGTATGACGTGTTTATTTTGATGCCATATCGAAATGACGTCATGATACAACCTCTGATCGCAAAGAAAGTGCAGGTATAGGGATCGAATACACACCAGATGCAGATTTATTACTGTACTAGTCTGACAAGATAAAAACAGCTACAAGAATAAAAGCTACGCAAGCCTGTTATTGGTTTACATTGTGCCCGTGGTGAGACTTTTTTGGAAGGGTTTTTGTTAGGTAATAAGAAAGGCGTACGTATGGTTGAATGCAGTGGCGTAACTACGGGGGGGGGGGGGGGACGTTCCCCTAGCTGACATCCGTCCCCCAGCTGACATCTGCCCCCCCCCCCCCCCCCCGGTCCCCCCTCCATTTGAAATCTTGTAATGTTCAAAAAATTACACAAGCTGCAATTTATGTACTTTCAGTTCCCCCTGTGCACCCCAGGTCCTGCCCCCTCCCCCAGAAATGTCACCCAGTTACGCCAATGGTTAAATGGCATTTCCATCTAATGACCGTCATTCTTTCAGTGAGGTTCAGTCGAAACCCCGAGTCACAGAAAGTTGGATGACGAATGCAAAATGCAGCATTTGCAACTTGGCCCGTCTTTGTTGGGAGCCATCTTAATCCGAATCACGGACAATTTGTGGGTTATCTAAACCGAAAGAACACCAATAAAACATGACAGCATGATCACAAGTCCAAACAATGCTTTTTACACTGACCATGGATGTTATAAAAAGAGTTGGACTACTTGGAGTACGGGGTTTCTTGGGTGGTCGGGTATGCCTCTCATGTCACAGGCCGTTGCAATTACTTTGCCTCCGGTACAGCTTCAAGGAACGCTTAGCCCACTTTACCAAAATAAGCCATGAGTCTTGTAATGGACACACTCCGCAGACGCGGCATTTCTTAAAGGGTCATTGTCTGTGTCTCTCTTGTAATATTTCTGGTTTCAGATTCGTTTTACCTTTCAGCTTAGAATGTTGTTATCATACAAGCAATAATTCTGCAAAGAACGTTTTACGTTTTATCGATGATCTCAGGTAAATAGAAACAGTATTTCTCCTCTAGGCAGCCCTGCACTGAACTTGTTCGGACTGAGTTTGGTTTCCCTGCCGTTTTATCGTTATTTTAGTATTTTTATTTTCTGTATTAATGTTTTAATTTTTATTATAAACAAGTGCCTAAAGAAAGCATTATATTATAAAATTCAAACATTATATACAAAACTTAGAAGTTGAGAAGAAACTGACTAACGGAGAATATTGGAACTTGACAACCAGTTAATAAATGCTTTAAATTCAAAGAGACTAAATGTTTATAAATTCTAATGATTTGTTTCATTAAAATGTACCTTTTAAGACAGCTTATACTTAACACAATTAATAGACGGGGACAATAATTATTTAGGGGAAAAATCAAACCAGGGTTTGCAATTGTTCTTCAGAACTAAATAAAACGATTTTTCTTTGCAGTTTCTCCGTCTTTAGAGCATTCTGTCCAATGGATCTCTATTTGCCGGAATGTTTCAACCTGCATCCTTCTCTAAGGTCATTCAAGGTCACACGGCAGTCTCTCATCACTGTAACCTGCAGGCTGTCAGTCCCACGCACCCACTTTACAAAAAGACTCTGGCAGCCCGGGGCAACTTAAAGAGCAGTCAGCTTACAGACCTTATAAGATCTTTATCAATTAGGAAAAGCTTGCAAATGGTGTAACCATCTGTAGTAAATCAAACAGCAAAACGGGTATAATTTTGAAAAGTAGCTTCCTTTGCTTAATGTTGGTGCTTTCGGGACTTCGCATGGAAACAACGGAAGAATTGCGCCGACAGGTGTGAAGTATTCATCACGAGTTGTAAACAGCCGAATACATCCATGGGGTTTATGCAGTAATTTGAGATGACTGCGCTTTCAACAATCATTTTTAAGACTGAAATGCTGGGCTCGGGATGGAAACAGATCCTATGTGAGATTCTCAGCCGGATTCCTACCCATGTTTTCACCGTGATAACAAATCTGGATCGCAAAACACAAAACTCTATCACCAGAGCAATTAATCCATAACCTTGTACCTATAAAATGACCAGAGTATTTTTGTCATTGACAAGATGTTTAAGGTAAGGTCAGTTTAAGGTAAGGTCGGTAATTACAGGTAAAGGTCAGATCTATTACAGAAAGTATGACAGAGCTTTAGGATTATTTAGAATTATTTTACTAAAATCCTTTGCCGATCCCAATGGATTAATTTCTTTTTTACCAGTGCTGTGCCTTTTATCCAAGTTAATACAGACCCCATCACCATTAATTGGCCTAAAACCTTGTTGACTTGCCCTTAATCAAAGTTAACGCGCCTTTAATCCCCGGTTGACGCTGCTCGAAGTGTCGAAACAAACTTAGGAAGTACAATTTAGTACATCTCACTCGTCGCTGGGCTTTTATCCTTAAAAAAAATGGTCACTCAGAGCCGCAAATGTCGTCCTGACTAACTGGACGAAATTGAAGGACTGGAATTTGGGGTTGGCGGATAAAATTTCAGGAAAACCCTGAAAACTTGACACTGGAACGTGTACGTTGAAAAACAACACTTTATTTCAGGTGCCAAGTAGAACAACCGTTATCTAAGATATTTATGGAAGTATTAAAGGAAAGTTATTTTTCAAAGGAAAACAATTATGACAATTATGAAATGGTACAGGTGGTGATAGTTGAGCAGCACATGCCAATTTCGAATGTGTTGCATGCCATATTGCCATATTGCCATAAATATAGAGTATCGTGTTCCAGTGGTTACGGTGTCTGACTCGTGAGGTGGTATGTGGGCCTGAACCCCACCAGAAGATTATGGAGCTTGTGTTCTTGGGCAGGACACTTTACCGCAATCGCTTCATTCCACTTAGGACTATAAATGGGTACCTGTGGGTGAAAAGAACACATTTCGTGATCTTGTTTGGCTACATAGTGATCTTATGACCTGATGAACAGAGATGCAGCACTAGGATACAATAAAAATACATAATAATATTCCTTACAAGGTGATAAGTAGACCGAGGTACAGAGCTCAAAAGAAAATAAGAACGACATGGGATTTGTGGTGCCGTGTGAACTGCACACTAGATGTCATTCCTTGTGGAACATATTGAATAATTAAATAAATTCAACGCTACTTGCCACTGATGTTTTTACAAGTACGGCCTTGTGGGGTACTCACACAATGGGAACAGTGGTACCCCCACAAGTCTTTGTGTAACGGTGAGTCACAGGGGAAATTCTACAGATAAGAAATAATAGGAGCACAATGCAAGTACCCCACAAACCCAAGGTACTAGTTTATGTGCGCATGTACTTGCAAGACCAAAGAACCAGGAGCTTAGTGTAGCGCCCTCTGTTGCTCGCAAAATTGTCAAGCAGAATGAGATTAAAGCGCCCTCTGCGTCTTGTATTACCATCGCCAACATTCCGTGCCCTTCTGCAACTAAATCTGATACAAATAGTAAACAAATAGACGAACATAGAGTATCACAGACTAACAGAACAACAAATATAAAGATACATATTAAAGCCCTATTGGTAATTATAAATTAACTTCTTATGTTTAATTACAAACACCTTGTTTAAACAATGGTGGTGTGATGTATACCGGCACCTTTTCAAAGTAACAATTAAAATTTTCTTTCAGTACCGGTAAATCCCCTCTTATTTAGAGAGAGAGGTTATACCAACAGACCATTTAAAATGAGACATTCATAGAAGGGTTTCTGGGATTAACATTTAATTATCAACTAAATTCTTCTCACTTAGGCCCCTAATATAGTTTCTTTTAAGAATTTTCAAAATGATATTGTTACATTATTTACAGAGAATAATCCTATTAAACCCCATTATATTAAAATGGAGGGTAATGTGCCAAAATATATCAATAGAAAAGGAAGAGTATTATGGTGTACATCTTCACAATATACACCAGGTGATATTTCAGTGGACAATATTAAGTTAACAATATAGCTCAGAATAGCTAAGGAATTGTAGTTTTTCAAAAAAGTTGCTTACGCATTCTGGGTAGTGTCAAGAAACTAATGCATCCACGTCAACGTACGACACCCTTTTCTTGCATCTTTTTAATACTACTTTTAACAAGTGATACAATTGATAAATTGAGTAAATTATTTTATGAGTGCAATGTTTGAATTATTTTAGCAAACGTCAAATTTGTCGAGCAAAAGGCTGGAAACTTACAATGTACCCGCCGTTTTTGAGTTTGCCATCATTAAGTTGTCCCAAGCTTTAACTGCAGGGCCCCCGTGGATAAATCAAGCTAATTATAATAACAAGAAACAAATTCACTGATGACCAATTTGCCAATTAAAAGAAATCTCGGTGAAGTGAAGTGGAATTTGAGCCATTTAACTGTTGAGATGATTGTTAGTTTTTTTGTGACGAAGTATAAAGAGTATGACATCAAAGTGACGTAGTTCTAAGGTCTTGAATCACTACCCATACCCAATTCCTCAGCTTGTGCCATATTTTCGACGCCTTTGTTTTCAATGTTTTGTCTTGCAATCGGTATGGATGACACGTTACTTTGTCTGTCGGCTATGCAACGACCACTGCACAAGGCCTGTTTAAAGGCCTGACGGTAGATTCTACTTGTCAAGTTGTAGATTATAGGATTGATGGCCGAGTTCAGAAAGAAGAGGATGTGACTGATGGTCAGCGAGGTTTCAAGTTTTTGCCAGGTGATCAGGAGAGATGTACCCAGCAGATAGTCCACGATGTACGCCAACGAGACGGCAAATGTTGGACATTGACACAGGAAGAACACCGTGCCGAAGATGATGAGCAACCGAGAGACCTGATTGCGAATCTGGGCCGCCTGCACCGACATCGTCTGCTGCTGGAATTTCTTGTTGTTAACTCTGGCGCTCAGGTGAATGATGATCCGTACGTACATGATGGCATTCGCCACGAGAGCTACCACAAAGACCACTGCCTCAACAAGATGACCAATGATCCATCCAGCTGGTGATACAGGGACACAGTTTACAAGGAGTACGGGCAAGTCACGGTACTCTTCAGTGTCTGGCCACGGGACGCAAAACGAGCTCAAGGTAGCATGGCGAAGTGTGCCCAGTCCAGCCAATATAGCACTAACCACCCAGCTCGCAATAATCAGTCTGATAGCTCGTAGCTTATTCTGTCGCTGGATGTAACTTAAGGGATTGCAAACGGCGTTATACTTGTCCAAAGTCACAAGGGTCACCGTGGATATAGACACATAGGAAGTGAAGTTGGCCACAATGAATGCACCAACGCAGCCCACAAAACTGGCGGTTGCGTCATGGGTACTGACAGAGTTGTTGAAGTAGAAGAAGTAGGTCAAACTACCCGTGGAGAGGACGGCAAGGTCTACAATAGCCAGACTGGTCAGGTACATGTTAGTAGCATTACGCATGTGCTTCACTCTGAACACCACGAAGAGAAAGGCAAGATTTCCTAGCACCCCAAAAGCCAGGATGATGAACATAACGCTGATAATCACCTTTCCAGTAAGCGCATTTATCAGGTAAATCTCTGCTGATCTCTCGTCTGTTAGGTTCAAGATCGGGAATTGACACTCACTCGGGTCAGTCATATTGGCGTCATCACCACTAGAGTCATCCATTCCGATAAACAACGTTACCCGTTGATATCTTGAATTTTGTTAGCTTCTCTCAGTCGAGACCTGATGCATCTACGCCCTATGATACGCCAGAAGCAAGTCTTAATGCATGTATACCTGCTTTTTTATTTAGAGTTTGTCCAGAACGGTTTCGCCTCCGTGAGCCCCACAATTAAGGATATTCATCCGTGTTTGATATCAAGAGTGTGTACAGTTTCTGTTCAATTTTGTGTGGATTAACCAATTACTTTAGGAGAAATTTCCATCCAAAGATGATCCCCCTATAAAGTAGTCCCGTAGCCCGTCGCCAGCTTGAAAGATGATACCTACGCTCCATTGCAAAATAGAGCACTTTTAGGGCCCAATTTCATCCGAATTTCACAGTAATACAAGCTGGCAGTCCTGTGCACGGCTTCCAGCCTTCTCTTTTACAAACCCTCAAGTTCATGGCACAATATGCTCTAACAACAGAGAATTTGAGGGTTCGCAAATCGTAGGCAATTTTCGGCCCATTTACTTGTCTGCACCCATAAGCCGTTTCGCGGATACCGCCATCTTTGCTCGATGCCGCCATCTTTAGGGGGCAAGCACAAAATTGAATGCATCACCTCCATGGAGAGTAGCTGCATTCGTGCATGCGCAAGCCAATAATCTCCATGGAGATCATGCATTTATTTTGCGTTTTCCACCTAAAGATGGCGGTATCGAGCTAAGATGGCGGTGTCTGCGAAACGGCTTGTTGATCTTGCAGCATCAGGTATAAATCGGACACAGACAGCTCGACAGATCGACGGATAAAGAACATCAGAGACTGACATGCATGACAACAAACACAAAAACACAAAAACACAAATAAAAGCCCTTGTAATTAACAGCAACCGCAGTAATTTTTCCGCAATGAGGGTTGTCAACGTGTCATTTCAGAGTATTAAAAACACATTTAAAAAGCGATCAACAGAATTACCTAAGACTCATAGAAAGGTTTCTGAACATTATCTTTTTAAATTTTTAGATCCTTTAAACAAGTAATATGAGACGTATAATGACAAACTAAATTGTTACCACTAAATATATATTTCAATTTCAATTTAAAATCATGCATGTGTTTAGCTAATTAAGAATCGGATCGCACGTGGAATTTTCATTAATTTCAGAAACACAGATGAAACACAAGGCATGTTGAAATTGCAGGTAGTTGTTAAAATAAATCTATCTTGAAACCATAACAAATTGTCCACCAGCATTTTATCAAACAGCAGTATTGTATTTTTATGGCTTATGCTATTTGCATATTTCAAAAGAAACAGTTTAGAATCAAGTACACGTTTTGATAATTCATCTCATACGGGAGGAAAAACAACACGCGGATGGAAAATAATTGTTTCAGTGAGACGCTCTGATACCTTTGAAGTCTAGCATGTTTAGCACTCGACAGTATTCATCATCGAATTACATTAACTTATAAAAAATGTTTTAAATTCTGTGCACAATGTGTTGTTAATGTACGCATCATTAAATATCCTTGACATCACGCACTGACTATTATGATGTCTGTTACGAGGTAATAAAATTGAATTCGAAGCTGGCGAATGACAAAAATGAATTTGGACAAACTCCCACTAAAACAAGCAGAGACACATTGGGGCCTGTTACTGGCGCATGGTATATCGGGTCTCGGTAGACGAAAAGGGAGTACAATTCAAGATATCAGCGTGTCGACTTGTTAATCGGAATGGATAACTCTAGTAATGATGATGATGCTCGTATGGTCGGTCTGAGTGAGTGTAAATTTCCGCTCTTGAACCTAACGGACGAGAGCACAGCGAAGATTTATCTGCTCAACGCGCTAACTGGTAAGGTTGTTATCAGTGTGATGTTCATCATCCTGGCTTTTGGGTTGCCAGGAAACCTTGCCTTTCTCTTCGTGGTGTTCAAGGTGAAGCACATGCGTAATGCTACTAACATGTACCTGACCAGTCTGGCGATTGTGGATCTCTCTTTTCTCTCTATCAGCATCTTCACATACTTCTTTTACTTCAACAACTCAGTCCGTACCCACTACGTTACCGCCAGTGTAGTAGGCTGTGTTGGTGCATTCATTGTGCCCTACTTTACTTACTTTCTATCGATATCGACGGTGACCCTTGTGACTTTGGACAAGTGTAACGCGGTCTGCAATCCTCTATGTTACATCCAGAGACCCAATAAGCTACGAGCTATCAGACTGATCATTGGAAGCTGGGTGGTTGCTGTGCTTCTAGCCGTACTGGTCATTCTTCGCTTTGCCAGGTTGACCATGTTTTGCGCCCTGTGGCCAGACACTGAAAAGTACCGTGACTTGCCCGTACTCCTTGGGTACTGCACCCCTGTATCACCAGCCGGATTGATGATTGGTCATCTTGTTGAGGCAGTGGTCTTTGTGGTAGCTCTCGTGGCGAATGCCATCATGTACGTACGGATCATCCTTCACCTGAGCGCCAGAGTTAACAACAAGAAGTTCCAGCAGCAGACGATGTCGGTGCAGGCGGCCCAGATTCGCAATCAGGTCTCTTGGCTACTCATCATCTTCGGTACGGTGTTCTTCCTGTGTCAATCTCCATTCGTCGGTATCTCGTTGGCAAACATCGTCTATCATCTCATGGGTACACCTTCTGAGGTCACCTATCAGAAACTGGTCCTACCGTTGACCATCAGCCACATCTTTGTCTTTCTGAACTCGGCCATTAATCCTATCATCTACAACTTGACCAGTAGAATCTACCGTCAGGCCTTTCAGCAGGTCTTGTGCATGTGTTGTGGTCGTTGCTCGGCCGACAGACGACATAGCCTGTTGTCCATACCGATTTCTAAACAAAACATGGAAGACAATGGCTTCGAAAACGTGGCGCAAGCTGAGGAACTGGGTATGAGTAATAATGCACAACTTTAAGAACTGTAACACTGTGACGCCATAAAAATAAAACCTTTTTTCTACCGATTTTTCAAGGGGCTATTGTAAAATATTGATGATGAAGCTGCATAAAGATTTAAGGAGAACGATGACTGTCCGTCAAGATGCACACGGAGTAAGAATGACGAAACCAAAATGGCGGGAGCATTGTAAAACTTCTCGATAGCTGCAGCGTCGAAGCAAAATGTCTGCGCATCCTTGGTACGTTTTACAACGCCATTATCCTTGAAGGATCTGTGCAGTTACATAACATTCCGAAAAACGATTTTTGTTGACTAAATTCGAAGGCTGAGTAGGCAGGTAACTGGTGTTGTAAATTGTACAAATATGGGTTCGAAACCAGACTTATTGTGGTTTGCGGTTTTAATTTCCGTATATTCTCTTAGTTTTTCTTTGGCAATTTTTCTTTAAAAAAAATTATAATAAATGTTTGTCTTTATGCTCTTTTGGAGGATTGTATAGAAAATAAGGCCAAAACTAAATTTGTTTGGTTGTCCTCGACCGCCCGCGCCCCTATTTTTCGGCCCGCGCCAATTTTTTTATTTTTTTATATATATATATATTTTAATTTTATCCCAAAACTCGAATCGATTTCGCTGGTTAATTCGTTCCAATCTCGTTTCCATCTTTATTTTGTTATTTGTAATGCACAAAAACGACCCTACCTTTTACTCCAGAGTTTGAAAGTTCATATTCTAGTATCAGTGTGTGACTTCGCACAGTAAATCTCGATGGAAATACACGCGTTACAGAAATACACAAATGCCACTCATCAAATTTCAGATTTCCAAGATTCATCCAGTAAAATTCCCAAGAATTCCCAAGGCGATGGGAAAACACTGTGCAAAGAGCATCGAAATAAGCACTTTGAGCATGTGCAATCTATATTTTTCCCACCAAAATTCCCAAGATCTTGGGAAAAATCCCAAGGCGTGGCCACAGTGCACACATGTATAAGGCACGAGGCAAAATGTTATGAAAATCGCTTTTTGAGAAATTAACTTATGAAAAAATAGAATCTCAAATTTTTTCTAATTATATTCTTTAATCACTATATATTTTAATATTTAGTTTTGAATTTTTTTGTTGTATATTTACACAAACGATTAAATAATAAATATTCAAAAAAAAAATGCATCAACTGCACAGGGGAAGCCAAGATGGCGTCTTTAATACACGCTCAGCATTCATTGCAAACTGGGTGTAAAAGTCTTGTTTGATTGTATGTGCAGTGTGGCTACCACATCGAAATTCGTGAGGTTTTTTTGGCCAGCTCAAATGCAGCTGAAACACACAAAGGTCGCGTCCACCAAAAAGTGGTCCATAGAGTGACATTGAGCCCCAGGAGATAGTGTCAGCACTGGCAGCCTTAGGGCTACGGTATGTGTTGTTCGGATGGAGTGAAGGACCCGGCGGCCATCGCTGAAGAGGCAGCTGTATTACGTATATTAAACTGTTTATCGGCCTAACAACATTTGTGTGTTTGTTTTGGGTATGGTTTGATGTTGGCGCTAACGCACAGTATTGTAAGTTCCTCGATCTTTTTATTTCACAAATTTAGCAATCTTTCCTAAATAATTCAGAGGCACAAGCTAATTATGCAATATATTAGCATATTGACTGGTAATAATAGAAGATTTGCGATCTTCAATAAATGTTGAAAGCAAAGACATATGACGACAATAACATGTTAAAGGAATCGTGGAATTTGATTTTTATGACTTGAATACATGTAGTACAACTTTATTGTCATGTTACTAGGACTTCCCACCACTGGGTAGCAATTGTTTTGGAGAAATGTCAACATTTTGATTTTTATCCTCATGAAAATGTCCATATTCATGAACCAACAGCAATGTCTCATAGGCTTTGTGTACAAAAATATTTCACACTTTTCTACATTTTATTGCAACCGATTGCATTTATTATGACTTGATTTTCATGTTCAACAAATGGTTTGGACAAATTTACTGGCAAATATTTCCTCAAAGATTTTGTTGGGTGGGTTATTTTGAAGGATTGATTTTTGCACTACATTCTTATGCTATTTCCACTAGGACTGTCGTGTAGTACCAAACAAAAATATATCGCCCTCTGGCTTGAGCCGATGAAGGGATTTTCTAAGAGATGAAACAAAAACACATTTCTTTTCATTTCCTATGAAAACAGATATTTAGATCATGTTTGTAATTTTGTAATACATGGTAATTTGCGTGAAAAAGGGTAAACTGGATCTCCATTGCATCAGTGTTTCTTTGAAAGTATTCCATGTGTAAATAGAGATTTTAAAAATTCTAGCAACATTTATCGCCCTATAAAGATATACCTGTTTATTGCCACCGTGACATTTTGTTTTGGGTAACCCATCAGCACTCGCATTAATAAAGCCTATTGGCATTTATAAATCATCATGCTTCTGTGTATACTGACAGTCCATTACTGCTATGCTTCTGTGTATACTGACAGTCCATTACTGCTACGCTTCGACTTGATGTGCAAAGTTTAATTAGCACTCGATTACTTTTCCGACGGCCAGTAATTACATTGGCTGTGACAATTGACTGAATGTAATTTGTATAAAGGCACTGTCTATTGCCAACGTGCGTTTGAACGAAGCACTTCGGCTAAAAAGAAATTTTGTCTGATTTTGGAACCTTATTAATTTCCTGTCTGAAATTCCCTTCAGATGCATTAAATGTAGTGTACACGATTGGTAATCCTCAAATTTTTTGTTACTGAATTATTACGAAATACCTTACTAGACTGTAAGTTAATAGCAGTCTCAATCATCCTGTGAAATGATGGCACCTGGTGTGCTGTCGTTTTCAAGAAAAGTTGAAATTTATATCGTTTTCCAACGATTGCCGGCCGTGATACAGGTGAGTGATACAGTATTTGCTAGCACGCTATAGTATACGAACCGCCAAATTCATTTATTTCTCAAAATTACAGCAAAAGCCAATCGTGTATACTACCTTTAAGCACCACACAGATATTAATGGGATCTGACGCCCAGAGGGAAAACAAAAGCAAATACTTATACTTAATGTTTTCAAGTATCTCCATGGTAACGGCACGGGAGAAAGCACTTGACAACATACAGTCTCCTGTAAAATCCATGCTCTTTTAAGGTCTATTAAACAAATGACATACAACACAATGGCTGATGATCTATCACTAAATTTTACCTGAATGTTTCTTTTGAAATAGATATTACTAAATATAGCAATTTTCCTCCTAGGCCTTGCCCAGATAATAAATAACATACAGCGATTAAAATAAAACAGAATAATGATGATAATTTAGACTTAAAATACACGGATTATATACACTTACATTGTACATTATCACCAGGAACACACTAACCAATAATATTCGTCTACAATGTACACGAGTTTGTTTTTAGGGGAGCTTTAACAATAGAGGATAATATATGGTCCCCGATTAAGAAAGGTCCCCGTTTGAAAATTGTGTACAAAACTAATGATGGCCTTTTTTGCCAAAAAGTTAGAGTATGAACAATAGGAGGACAACAGGAGGTCCCCGATTGCAGGTGTTTACACATGTGTACGCGTATAGGTATGGTTGTGGGGTAGGTATAACAAAGGGCAACAATGGGGACAATGCTACACTGTAAAAATCAACGGCTAACACTTTTTTAACACTTCAACGCGTTAATATTAATACTTTACAAGTAAAGGTATAGGAGGCGTTGTACGCGATTAACACTAAAACACGTTTAAATAGGCGTTGGTGTTAATGATTATTAACATTCTAAAGTGTTAATATCTACATGAATTAACACCTCAAGCGTTGATAATCATCAAAACCAACGCCAATTTAAACGTGTTTTAGTGTTAATCGCGTGCAACGCCTCCTATACCTTTACGTGTAAAGTATTAATATTAACGCGTTGAAGTGTTAAAAAAGTGTTAGCCGTTGGTTTTTACAGTGTACCCCACGAGGGTGTCTTTAGAAATCGACCTACTCCAGAAAGTTAACGCTATGGCTTTTGAGGTTTCAATGGGGACAAAGGGAGAATAAAAGAAGGGAAGTAAAGTCCACAATAGAGGTACCCCGTATCTATATGTGTGTGCGAGGATGAGTTTGTATAGCTATTCAAACCGTGGACCTTTAACAAAGAGGACAATAGGGTCCACGATTGTGTCAAGGTCCACGATTAAAAGTCGTGTACAAAACATATGTGAGGCCTTCCGAAAAAGTTAAAGTACAAACAAAAGAGGGACAATAGGAGGTCCACGATTGCAGGTATTTACACACGTGAGTGTGTGTGCGTGTGTTCTCCCAAACAAACGTGGACGTATAACAAAGGGAACAATATCGTCCGCGATTCCCAAATTACGTCCGCGATTGAGATCGTGTACAAAACCTACGGGAGTCTTTCGAAAAAGTTAAAGACCAACTAAAACGCCAATTTGTTTGTGACGTTTTTGACATATCTGATAGTTTATGCCTCCCCAAAACTAATGTAACAAGTTTCATGACTCTGAAAAATCAAAAAAAAAAATGTTTGAGCCTTTTCTTTCTGAGCCACTTTGACTCGATTCAAAAAAGGCCGAGGTCAACTGCGTGCCGTATCGCGCGAGTACTGACGTATACGTGTAGAAACATATGACGTCACTGTATTATACGACAATGTTTTACGTAGAGTCTGTACGTATTTTTTTGTCTAAGGCTAGTATTACTTGCTGTGCTTTTTGCTCATGATTCAGGAGTAACACTACGATAAACATATTTTAAAGTGTTGACATCTTTGTGAGACACATTTAGAATTGGGGTTGTAAGCTTGTTCTTGCTGAAAAGCTAGTTATGAGTCATACTTTCCTTTGTTTGCAGTCGGCTTTTATTGGGACCTGCGCGGTGAGTTGTGTGTGAGCTGATGCTATACTCTAGTCTGGCGACTTTGCTTATGCAGCCCTCATAAGGACCCGCACCTTCTCAGAACTATACACACAATTTCTGTTATAAGGTACCAGACTCAATCGGATGCAGCGCATGCGGTACCGTGGGTGTACAATGCATGTTGAGTCAAGCGAGCGTGGACAGGGAGACGGCCGGGGCTCTGGCTGCTCGAGACGACAACCGCAGGGAACGTCGTCGCGGTGGTGCTCGTGAGTCCGGGACACGATTGGAATGCTCGGTGCCTTTAGAGCTGGAATGGCTCCAGCCTTCAAATGGTATTGTGCCTTCAAACCCAGCTAAGTTTTCATACTAACACTATCAAAGTATCATCTATACAGTCTTTGGCGAAATGTTCTGCACATATTTTCGACCATTTCGACAGCCAAAAATCAGATATTGTATTGTCTACAAAGCGGACCCACTGTCGCCTTTGAGCTTCATTCAGCACTGGGAATCGCAGTAAGGTTAGGTCAGGGTTTTTGTCGCTGTTCCTCGTGCAACCCCTACCTACACACGATCGAGGCATAATTATTATCTCAGAACCATGCTCATACTGAAATAATATCAAAATTTGACAAAATAGACGGGAAAACGGAGGAGTTAGGACGACAAAAACTCTTCAGCAGCATCAACTCCACGTACGTACATGCATAGTGTTTGGCTGTAGCATCAACTGACTCTAAACGTGTACGTCACGGGGTCACGTACATACATTTAACATACATAATGAGCTTTCGCGAAACAGGATAAATGGTTCAGAATAACAACCCTTTTTTAAAATAAAAAAATTCCTCTCATCTGCAAACTAATCTCCATCGGTTAAAAGAGTATTTATCTGCCGGAAAAATCCAAAAAGTCTAAAAGAAAATTGGCGTTTTAGTTCCTCTTTAAAGTACAAACAAAAAAGGGAACAATAGGACGTCCGCGTTCGACGGTGGATACACACCTACCTGTTCTTGTATTATACTACGTTCGAGGACAAGAGAAGAAAGAAAATACAAAAGAATCTTTCTTGTCCTCGAGAGTCGTTCTTTTGTTAAAATCGGTCCTCGAACGTAAGGATACGTGCTTAGTCTATAGGGTTGCGTTATATTAAAGGAAGAATAGGAAACACAAAGCATTGTCCTCACGAGTATAGGAAATTACGACTGTGTGTACGTGTTTGTGTGTTTTTACATTAGTCTCCTTACGGGGTACCGGGAAGAAAGGGTAACAATGGGGACAGTGGTACCCCACGAGGGAGTGTTTAGAAATTGATTTCAATGGGGACAAAGGAGAATAAAAGAAGGAAAGTAAAGTCCACAATAGAGGTACCCCATATCTACCCATATGTGAGGATGGGTGTGCGTGCAATCCATAAACATCGTGAAGACATTTGAATATTCAAATTTCATTGTGTGCCAGTTCCTGACATGAAATGGCTTCCTGTGACTTCTATCAGTAGTGATTTTGTGCATCACGTCTTCTTATAAGCCATGGCTTTTGTTCAGGTCTTTAAACAAAAAAATCCTCGAATACCAGGTAAAAAAGAAAACTTGCAGGAGCGGGATTTGAACCTGCGACCTCCGGAATACCGTACCGGTGTCGCATGAATATCCGTCTCCCTAAAAAGCCGACTTAGTGGTTCTATTGCGCATGTCCAAGTGAAGATAATTAGGACAGTAACCCGTCACGTGAAAGGGTTTAACCAATAATAGGGAAGAGAAGCCAACATTTCATGGGAGTCGGATATTCTTATGACAAGTATAATACTATCTTGCCCTATGTTGGCGGTCTCCCAAATTGTCAGTGTCTTTGTTCAGAGGGCGCTAGTCAGAAGTCATAAACCCATAATGCCGTATAGCCAGGCATCAAACTGAACCTTTACGATACAACCTGGACAACAACATGGCGGCGATCACTCAATGAGGATATGATTCTTTTTAAACATCGTTAAAAAACGCAAGGGAAAATTTACTACGTATAGTTTGAATGAATTTTCAAAGCGAACAAAACAACCGGCAGGTCCAAATCCTGCTCCTGTCAGTTTTCTTTGTTCACTTTGAAAATTCATTCAAACTATGTCGTAACTTTCCCGTGTGGTTTTTATCTAATTATTTGACTATTATTTGTTATCATTATCAAAGTTACATCTTACCTTTAACTAATGAAATCTGGTAGTTGGGTTTCTTGATATGATTCCAACCACACCATTTGTTCATTGCAATCACCTGAGTCCAACAAGTACCATATTTTGGTTGACTTTGTGTATGAAGTCGAACAATTTGTTGAAAGTATTTATACACGTATTATTAGCTGTAAGGTATAGGTTGCGGGTACACGATAGAAATATTTTTTTGTGAGGAAGTGTTGGCTCTGAAAAGAGCTGATGGTGAGATAGTGAAATGGTGTTGGCTATTGTGAGAGCCAAAACTTCCTCACAAAAGAGATATCTTTCCATGGTGTACCAGCAACCTACATGTACTTGCCATCTTACAACTCCACCATACAAAGCTTCAAACAATACCTACTGTGATTGACTTGTGATTACTTTATTACATGGTGTATCCACAACCTACTTTTCAGCTTACAACTCCACCATACAAAGCTTCAAACAATACCCACTGTGATTGACTTGTGATTACTTTATTACATGGCGTACCCACAACCTACTTTCTAGCTTACAACTCCACCATACAAAGCTTCAAACAATACCCACTGTGATTGACTTGTGATTACTTTATTACATGGCGTACCCACAACCTACTTTCTAGCTTACAACTCCACCATACAAAGCTTCAAACAATACCCACTGTGATTGACTTGTGATTACTTTATTACATGGTGTACCCACAACCTACTTTTCAGCTTACAACTCCACCATACAAAGCTTCAAACAATACCTACTGTGATTGACTTGTGATTACTTTATTACATGGTGTACCCACAACCTACTTTCTAGCTTACAACTCCACCATGCAAAGCTTCAAACAATACCTACTGTGATTGACTTGTGATTACTTTATTACATGGTGTATCCACAACCTACTTTTCAGCTTACAACTCCACCATACAAAGCTTCAAACAATACCTACTGTGATTGACTTGTGATTACTTTATTACATGGTGTATCCACAACCTACTTTTCAGCTTACAACTCCACCATACAAAGCTTCAAACAATACCTACTGTGATTATTATTATTATTATCACTTTTTTAGACACGGTAGCCCATTCAACATAGTGCTGCTTTTCAAGGGGCCGTGTAGAAAAAGAACTTAAGCTTACAAACAAATGACCTTGGTAGAAAAAAACTAAAATGATGCAAAACTAAAATTATGTCAAACAGTAAGACGCCTTAGTGACGAGTTATTATAATACAAAGCTAAAATAATGCAAAACTAAAGTTATATAAAACTAAATCTAAAATTAAAATTAAAATGAACTGAGAAAATATAACATGAAACTTTGGTGATGGAAGTCAGACATTTCATGTAAATATATAAACAGATAGGAATTAATAAAGGTCAGAAGTCAAAGTTATTATGTGGGAACACAAAATAAGATAAGATAAAAAATAGTATAAAATGAACTTAAAGGTGCGAATTAACAAGTAAATAAAAAAGGTATAACATTTTTAAAAGAAATATTGCTAAGGTCGGTACAAAACAATGAAATAAAATAAAATAATTAAATTAAATTAAATTAAATTAAATTAAATAGATGAATCATAAACAAACTTAGTTTAAAATATAGTATCAGTTGCATCACTGTCCTGTGGAGGCGTCATCATCGCGGATTTACGCAGCAAAGGAGTTATTAAGTTGCCTTTTAAAGGTTGGCAGATTTGGTAAATTTTGAATATTTGCATTAATGTTATTCCAAGTAATAGCTCCTCTGTATTCAAAACTTCTTTTTAATGATTCTGTTTTAGGTTTTGGAAGAGACAATTGAAGGTTACTTCTCCTTAGATTATAGTTATGGTCTGCTACTTTAAATTTATCCAGTAGATATGCAGGGGAAATACCGTGGATGGTCTTGTACATGAGAATGGCCTCATGGAGGTATCTGGTGGCATTTAAATGATTCCAATTTAGTTTATTTAACACTTGTTCACTTGTGATTACTTTATTACATGGTGTACCCACAACCTACTTTCTAGCTTACACCTCCACCATACAAAGCTTCAAACAATACCTACTGTGATTGACTTGTGATTACTTTATTACATGGTGTATCCACAACCTACTTTTCAGCTTACAACTCCACCATACAAAGCTTCAAACAATACCTACTGTGATTGACTTGTGATTACTTTATTACATGGTGTACCCACAACTTACTTTCAAGCTTACAACTCCACCATACAAATCTTCAAACAATACCTACTGTGATTGACTTGTGATTACTTTATTACATGGTGTATCCACAACCTACTTTCCAGCTTACAACTCCACCATGCAAAGCTTCAAACAATACCTACTGTGATTGACTTGTGATTACCTTTATTACATGGTGTATCCACAACCTACTTTCCAGCTTACACCTCCACCATGCAAAGCTTCAAACAATACCTACTGTGATTGACTTGTGATTACTTTATTACATGGTGTACCCACAACCTACTTTCTAGCTTACACCTCCACCATACAAAGCTTCAAACAATACCTACTGTGATTGACTTGTGATTACTTTATTACATGGTGTATCCACAACCTACTTTTCAGCTTACAACTCCACCATACAAAGCTTCAAACAATACCTACTGTGATTGACTTGTGATTACCTTTATTACATGGTGTATCCACAACCTACTTTCCAGCTTACACCTCCACCATGCAAAGCTTCAAACAATACCTACTGTGATTGACTTGTGATTACTTTATTACATGGTGTACCCACAACCTACTTTCTAGCTTACACCTCCACCATACAAAGCTTCAAACAATACCTACTGTGATTGACTTGTGATTACTTTATTACATGGTGTATCCACAACCTACTTTTCAGCTTACAACTCCACCATACAAAGCTTCAAACAATACCTACTGTGATTGACTTGTGATTACCTTTATTACATGGTGTATCCACAACCTACTTTCCAGCTTACACCTCCACCATGCAAAGCTTCAAACAATACCTACTGTGATTGACTTGTGATTACTTTATTACATGGTGTACCCACAACCTACTTTCTAGCTTACACCTCCACCATACAAAGCTTCAAACAATACCTACTGTGATTGACTTGTGATTACTTTATTACATGGTGTATCCACAACCTACTTTTCAGCTTACAACTCCACCATACAAAGCTTCAAACAATACCTACTGTGATTGACTTGTGATTACTTTATTACATGGTGTACCCACAACTTACTTTCAAGCTTACAACTCCACCATACAAATCTTCAAACAATACCTACTGTGATTGACTTGTGATTACTTTATTACATGGTGTATCCACAACCTACTTTCCAGCTTACAACTCCACCATGCAAAGCTTCAAACAATACCTACTGTGATTGACTTGTGATTACTTTATTACATGGTGTATCCACAACCTACTTTCAAGCTTACAACTCCACCATACAAAGCTTCAAACAATACCTACTGTGATTGACTTGTGATTACTTTATTACATGGTGTACCCACAACCTACTTTCAAGCTTACAACTCCACCATACAAAGCTTCAAACAATACCTACTGTGATTGACTTGTGATTACTTTATTACATGGTGTATCCACAACCTACTTTCAAGCTTACAACTCCACCATACAAAGCTTCAAACAATACCTACTGTGATTGACTTGTGATTACTTTATTACATGGTGTACCCACAACCTACTTTCAAGCTTACAACTCCACCATACAAAGCTTCAAACAATACCTACTGTGATTGACTTGTGATTACTTTATTACATGGTGTATCCACAACCTACTTTCCAGCTTACACCTCCACCATGCAAAGCTTCAAACAATACCTACTGTGATTGACTTGTGATTACTTTATTACATGGTGTATCCACAACCTACTTTCAAGCTTACAACTCCACCATACAAAGCTTCAAACAATACCTACTGTGATTGACTTGTGATTACTTTATTACATGGTGTATCCACAACCTACTTTCAAGCTTACAACTCCACCATGCAAAGCTTCAAACAATACCTACTGTGATTGACTTGTGATTACTTTATTACATGGTGTATCCACAACCTACTTTCCAGCTTACACCTCCACCATGCAAAGCTTCAAACAATACCTACTGTGATTGACTTGTGATTACTTTATTACATGGTGTATCCACAACCTACTTTCCAGCTTACAACTCCACCATACAAAGCTTCAAACAATACCTACTGTGATTGACTTGTGATTACTTTATTACATGGTGTATCCACAACCTACTTTCAAGCTTACAACTCCACCATGCAAAGCTTCAAACAATACCTACTGTGATTGACTTGTGATTACTTTATTACATGGTGTATCCACAACCTACTTTCCAGCTTACAACTCCACCATACAAAGCTTCAAACAATACCTACTGTGATTGACTTGTGATTACTTTATTACATGGTGTATCCACAACCTACTTTCAAGCTTACAACTCCACCATACAAAGCTTCAAACAATACCTACTGTGATTGACTTGTGATTACTTTATTACATGGTGTACCCACAACCTACTTTCAAGCTTACAACTCCACCATACAAAGCTTCAAACAATACCTACTGTGATTGACTTGTGATTACTTTATTACATGGTGTACCCACAACCTACTTTCAAGCTTACAACTCCACCATACAAAGCTTCAAACAATACCTACTGTGATTGACTTGTGATTACTTTATTACATGGTGTAGCCACAACCTACTTTCAAGCTTACAACTCCACCATACAAAGCTTCAAACAATACCTACTGTGATTGACTTGTGATTACTTTATTACATGGTGTACCCACAACCTACTTTCAAGCTTACAACTCCACCATACAAAGCTTCAAACAATACCTACTGTGATTGACTTGTGATTACTTTATTACATGGTGTAGCCACAACCTACTTTCAAGCTTACAACTCCACCATACAAAGCTTCAAACAATACCTACTGTGATTGACTTGTGATTACTTTATTACATGGTGTACCCACAACCTACTTTCAAGCTTACAACTCCACCATACAAAGCTTCAAACAATACCTACTGTGATTGACTTGTGATTACTTTATTACATGGTGTACCCACAACCTACTTTCAAGCTTACAACTCCACCATACAAAGCTTCAAACAATACCTACTGTGATTGACTTGTGATTACTTTATTACATGGTGTACCCACAACCTACTTTCAAGCTTACAACTCCACCATACAAAGCTTCAAACAATACCTACTGTGATTGACTTGTGATTACTTTATTACATGGTGTAGCCACAACCTACTTTCAAGCTTACAACTCCACCATACAAAGCTTCAAACAATACCTACTGTGATTGACTTGTGATTACTTTATTACATGGTGTACCCACAACCTACTTTCAAGCTTACAACTCCACCATACAAAGCTTCAAACAATACCTACTGTGATTGACTTGTGATTACTTTATTACATGGTGTATCCACAACCTACTTTCAAGCTTACAACTCCACCATACAAAGCTTCAAACAATACCTACTGTGATTGACTTGTGATTACTTTATTACATGGTGTATCCACAACCTACTTTCAAGCTTACAACTCCACCATACAAAGCTTCAAACAATACCTACTGTGATTGACTTGTGATTACTTTATTACATGGTGTATCCACAACCTACTTTCAAGCTTACAACTCCACCATACAAAGCTTCAAACAATACCTACTGTGATTGACTTGTGATTACTTTATTACATGGTGTACCCACAACCTACTTTCCGGCTTACAACTCCACCATACAAAGCCAAACAATACCTATTTATGTTCACTATATGCGGATATTATTACCCCCATCGCATGCCGTGCAACTGCATATATAGCATACAACCGCTTTATCATTTTATTTAAGTTGAAGTCAAGTTAACATCTTTTAACAAACGGCTTGTTTCAAAATGGATTTTATCTAATATTTAGTTGAACACAGTAAACAGGAAAAACCTGCAAAAATGTCCTTGTTTTTACATCTCGGTAGATGAGGTTCTGCTGAACGCTCTACGTGCGGCCTTACGGTACGATGGAACCATGGCACAATAAATTAATGGATTGACTGCCGAGTTTAGAAACAATAAGCTGTGACTGAAAACCCTTAAAGAATTTTGCAGATCGTTAACTTGCAGGAAGGACAGTCCCTTAATGTAACCGGCAACGTAGACGAAATTGATGCAAGCATACGGACACTGACAGATGAAGAAGACTGTGCCGTTAGTTATCAGCATACGGGTGACTTGGTTGCGGACCAAGCGAGCCCTAACTGCCATATCTCCCTGCCCGGAGGTCTGAGCCACGGTGCGGTTACCCAGAGTACGTATGATCTGTAAGTACATGATTGCATTGACTATCAATGCAATAATGAAGGGTACGGACGAGGCTAGGTTGCCTAAGATCAGGGCCCAGGGTGCAAGGGGCAAACAGAAGCCGATGATGTCCGGTAGGTCGGTGAATTTCTCGTTGTCCGGCCAGGTAACACAGATCCTTACCGGGTCAACATACTGCAGCACGGCCAAAGCACTGAAGGCCAAAGCCACAGCCCAAGTGCCCAAGACGAGCTTGACTGCCCGTCGCTTGCTGTTGATGGCAATGTGCTTTAGTGGGTGACACACGGCGTGGTACCTCTCTGCAGATACCAAGCAAACGGTAGCGACAGAGGTGAAGTAAGTCAAGAAGGGAATGGAGAACGAAACCGGACAGCTGAGGTTGAGTAGGGAGTGGATATGGCTACGCACAGGCGCTGGTAGATACAGCAAATAGCTGATAACAGTAAACACCAAGAAGACGATATCAGCAATGGCTAGATTGACCAGGAAGATGTTAGTGATGGTCCTCATGTAAGCCACGCGAGCCACAGCCAGTAGAAACGACACATTACCAGGCACGCCAATAACAAGAGCCAGGATCTGGATAGCTATTGCTATGGCTCTAGACCCCGGGTTGATCAGGTAAGTTGATGCCCGTTTGACATCATCCGTCAGGTTCAGTTGGTACAGATCAGAGCAGTTCAGATTACTCGTATCCAACACCATTTTGCATGTGCACGATTCGGCCTCTGTGTTTAGAAGTTCGGCATGCAGTCTGCTTGAAATATGCAACACGTCTGGTCTCGTGAACGGCTTTATACCAGTACTAGCTAGCGAGATACCGGTACCGTGCTCGCTCTCTTTGCGCAGACGGATAGACGTTCATGGACGGTGCAAGGGTATGGCTACGTTCGTGTGTTGAAGCCGACAAAGTCACTGCCGTGTAATGGAAATGCGAATGGACATCCCTGTCCCGTTGATTAAGTCTTCTGTTTCGCTCAGGGCACACTACTGTCAAGTCGTGACCGGCAGAACAACCCTGACTACCCTCATAAAAGCGACTGAAATGAAATTATTATAGCCTAATACAAGTTGTAAATAATTATCTCTGTTCAATGAGCTTGTCACCTATTTTTAATGGAGTATGTAAATTGCATTTTGTCGCAATTTGGAACGTGTATAGAAGTAATATAATATCTAATTTGTTTTTTGTTCTTTGTGAAATTGATTAAGTTTGACAATCAGTACAGTCGCATGTAAGCCACAATAAGCAAACATCTGCTTCTGAATCAGCGGATGGCTCATTGGCTACATTTTGAGGTTTTTAAAAAATGTAATTTTCCAGCTTCCAATCATAACTACACATTGCCCTCACATGTCCGAAAATATCATGACCATATATTATAGAGTCAAAAGGGATGCAATTTGAACAAAAAATGTGCATCCTTTTGTTTACAAATCCCTGCGTCTGCCTTTTGCGATAGAGGTATTTCCTTGCATACGGGTTTGTGTTTTCAAAAATGTGTACCTTTGGCAAATATAGTTAGCGGTAGAAGGCGGTGAGCCGTGCGGCGCACCGGGAAATGTCTACCGCTTTCGCCGTGTAACTGAGCGTGTTTACGGTACGGGCAATATTGCTGTGGGTATCGCGACTTGACCTTGCCAATACCAATCTGAGTGCTGTGGGCAAAGTGGTAAGGGCCTCGGCGGGCCGTGGATGTAGCGCTGCCATGGGGGATTTTGAGGCCTATGTGATGGGCAAACTAAGAACATTTTACGGGGAGCACCTGACAAGTGAGTTGGTGCGCAGGCCGTGGATAAAGTGCTGGCATGCGGGGATTTTGAGGGCCGTGCGGCCAAGGTATCTTACTGTTTATACAGGGAGTACCAGGTAATTAATTGTGTCAGCGTTAGCAGGGTCATGGATAAAGTGCTGGCATGTGGGGATGTCTACAGGCCCTTTTTAAGACTGTTAGCTATTATATCCCACACCCAGAAGTGTTTAGAGCTGTTCTTTCCTCCACGGTGCTATAAGATTTATTTTGTAACTGAATTCTTTTCTCATAAAAAAAGACTTATAAAAAAGACATAAAAAAGAAAGACTTAGTTTTTATGTCTTTAGCCAGCGCTGAATGAATGAATACAGCGGTATGCTGGCATGCACCGCGCCGATACCCGTCAATAGACCCATAATTAGCCTTGCCGTGCAGCCTGCTCAGTGGGTCTACGTGGAATTGCGGCTATACACGTCAACTGGCCCAGTGGCCTCTTTTCAAGCCGCGCCAGTTGGCGTCATCCGTACGCAAGGGGTTAATTAATATTAAAGATGGAACGTGCATGGATGAATCGTGTGTACAACTTGCAAAATAATGTTACGTAATTCCGATCCTATTGAAGGGATTGAAATATACTCTCGAAGCGGCTAAAGTAATGACAAAATGACGCGATGAGTGCAAGCAAATGTTTAAAAATCGCAGGAATGATGAGCGAGATAACAGTGTTGGAGTACTTGTACTCGTACTCGAGTACAACTCGTGTACCACTAAGTACTAGGCCCAAACTCGATTTTCAGGATCCGGTACTCGAAAAAAATTGGACTTGGCAACTAGGCCTACTCGGCATTTTATACTCGGTACTTGATTCCCGTACTCTGGGAATACAATCGATTATTTTCTCTTTTGACACTGCACTTTCGGACTCGAAAGTATAAACAGTTCTTGGGTTGTTGGGTAAATTCACAAAATGAAAAATTTCTGACTTAATCACATGTGATGTACAACTTTTTCAGTAGGTTCATCATGTGTAAAAAGTAAACAAAAAATGGAATTAAAGTGAAATAGTCAGTCTCCTGAATTGCTGGTGTTTAGACTCTTGATGATGGAAGTACATTATAATAATGTTCAGAACATAACCTTGGCATTATTTATTTGTTTCTTATGGTGTACTCGGACCCTGAAAAAAATCGGACTCGAAGTTTTGGCCCAGGACTCGATCATCAATGTACTCGGACTCTATAGGCTCTAAATGTACTCGGAGATTTTGGTACTCGGATTGCAGGAGTCGACTCCAAACACTGCGAGATAAGCAGCAATGGGAAGAGAAGCTTAACGGGCCGTGACTGCCCCGGGCGCCGGCGAATGGGAACAGAGAGTAAAATGAAAGCGACATTTCCAACGTCTTCGCCGACCGAATGCAAAGGTTAATTCAGAAATTGGCAATTGTCCTTGGAAGTCTTTAGCCAGACATAATCTAACCTATTTGCAAAAAGGGGCTAATTTCCCAAGGGACATTGCGTGAACGAGAACCAAGGATCACCAGAACAGGGTAATAATGTTGATTCGAGTTTGTATTCGTGTTCCATTGTCGGGTTTTACTTTCTTTAATTCCTTTTCGAATCCTTTCCTGATGAGGCCGGGGTAAGAAATACCTTTAGGCCTAAGACATCAAATACTGCACATCTAACATAAGACAGTTATTATCAACAATCTGCAGTGGAAGTAGCAACAATCAAAATTAATACACGATCATTCCATAACTTGGGTTTTACAAATGCACATTGACAATTAATAAGTTAAAGTATCGCACAGTGTATTAATATGCCACATTAGCTTTAAACAATTGTGTTTTCCACCATGGTAAGTACATGTAGGCCTACATGTATATAGAAAACATTTTATATTAAATTACAAGGCCTTCTGCCTTGTCCGAGCCTATCCTTGGGTCTGGCGTTCCCGGGAGTTGCGTTGCCAGGAAAAGGCGGGCCTCAATCGCCAAAAAGCAGAAATACAACCCTCGCCTCACAGGAGAACTTAAGAACAGGGGAAACACGGGAAACACGGGATACAACCCGACATGCATCCGTCTTTGGCGGTCTCCGACACGACAGCCTCAACGCTAAAGGTCCACACTGTCTGCAGGCGAATACACCCCTTCGGCGAGACAACCTCCACACCGGTATCAACAACGCAACGCAACTCAACTCAACTCCTCTCCGGGAATGCCAGTTCCATTCAACTGTGCTAATTCTATTATACCGCAGGTGTAAAAACGGATCTCCAGGCGCGAACTCTTACAAATTACACTAATGAACCCCTTGAATGAGATTTCCTATTCAGAATGGACAGGAGGATTACCGGGTAACATAATGTGATTTTAACAATGAGGGTCCAAAATCACATCCAGAGTCCAGAATCACAATGCGGTTTAAGCTGTTAGACCCAGAAGTCACATGTACTCTTTGGGTGCGTTCGAGTAGCTTACCCGGATCGACTCGGGTGAAGGCAGACAGGTCATCCACGAGAGCTTGGCTAATAAAACGCTCAAACGCCCTTTCCTGCTGATGTCACCTTGCACTCGAGTCGGCCATTAGCCTTTTAGAGGTATGGCGGACACAATAGGAGGGCGCTATTTGATTTGGGTATACCTTTTGTATGGCACAAAAGGTATACCCAAATCAAATAGCGCCCTCCTATTGTGTCCGCCATACCTCTAAAAGGCTAATGGAGGAATAAGAGTCGGCGATTGTGTATAGGTACGGACACCTCTTTATATTTGATCCATTTCGAGTCAAGGTTGTTTTTATCATTCCAAAATGAATTTATCAACCTAAAGTATACTCCTCTAAATTCTAATGACATCGTTTTTTGTAATTCTGAACAGTTTCCTGCGGGAGAAAATGCAATTTTCTTACGTGTTTTGCGGTTGGTGTTTTGCGAATCAGTGCGGTCTTCGCCATCCTTATTTTCGGGTTGCGTTTTGTCACCTTCGTTGTCGTTTTACCCAACAATTTCCCACACAAAATTGAAAACTCTGCCCTCTATCTACGACATACCTGTTGGTTTTTAATGTCGCAATCTAGTTTGCTAAGTCCAATAACTTAAAAGTGAATTTTGTTCTTTTATAGGAACAGTCCTTAACTACACAATCGCCCTTGAGGTCAGCCATTTTTAATTCCCCGCTCCAGTAGAATTTGTGGGTAGTCAGACTTAACTACGCATACGTGTGACGTAATTCCACCAGTGACTTTGCTCCGCAAGCAGGGTCTTTGGTGGCTGACCCGAGTGATCCCCGGATAAGACGTCAGAGCTAATCGAACGACACGGGGTTAACCCGAGTCGACCCGGGTCGGCCCGGGTGAGCTACTCGAACGCACCCTTAGTTAGGGTGGGATAATAGTTCACAGGCTTTAGATGTGATTTTAAATAGAGTAGGATGTGATTTTAGACCCTCATTGTTAAAATTACATCCTCTTAATTCTCATGTCCATTTTGAATAGAAAATCACATCCAATGGATTCACAGTGTTACACCTTCCCATCAGTTATTGTGATGACAACCTTACCTTTACCTTACCTATCCTCTTCGTGCCTCCTGGCACATAAGGCCTCCACGCTCAATTTCCACTGTTCCCTGTCTTTTGCTTTTTCCCTCGCTTCATTCCATGTTTTCCATCCCGCCTCTTTCCTTTCCCTTTCCACGGTTCTTCTCCATGTTGTTTTTGGTCTACCGATCTTTCTTTTCCCATCTGGTTGCCATGTCAAGGCAGTCATGCAATGGTGATCATTTGTTTTCCTCAATATGTGCCCTATCCAATTCCACCTTCTTCTTTTGACTTCTAGACTAATTTTAGGGAGAAGTGCTATGTTATTGAGTTCTTCCATTGAGTAGATGTTTGGCCACCATATATCTGCATAATTTTCTTCAAACACTGGTATTGAAGAGAATCCAGTTTTCTTCTTATCAGTTTTATTCATCTTCCATGTCTCGCAGCCATATAGAAGTACTGGTCTTACTAAGCTTTTGTAGATGAATTGTGATGACAAGCTTCACCCAAAACGCCACCAACCCAAAAGACATTTATTTACTTATAACACTTCCTTCAAAAAGAATAATTTTAACTTCGTTTGCAACAGAGAGAATATAAAACTAGAAGAGGAAGACAAACTTTTCACAGTTCTGGTTAAAACGACTATTTTATTTTAACCACGTTTCGGCATTCGTCGGGTTAACAAAAACATCAAAACTGAAGCTTAACACTATGACATCAAAACTGAGAAGAGGAAGGAATCGTCCAACCTTATATACAGACATAATTTACTAAAATTTACATTTGAAGGATTGAAACCATCTAAGAAATGCAGGACGGAGTCTTTTAAATCAGATCAAAACAAATGAAACTGGGTTAAGTTAGTTCACTACACAAGAACAACTCACTATTACCTGAACAATAAATCTCAAAAATTGCTGGAATTTGGCTAACACCCTACACGCACAGAACCCCTTTACTTTTCAATCGTATCCAGCTTTTTGTGCCAGGGAGGGCAAACAACGTGTAAACCGTCCTAAAATCGTCGCAAAAGCACTATTTCCTTTTGTTTTTTATGACGCCTCAAATGCCGCCAGGGGGAAAAGTCCCCCCCCCCCCCCCCCCGCTGGATACGCCAGCGCTTTCCATACCCAATACGATTTTAGGCCTAAATTCCTTTCTCTTGTTCAAACCATGTGGATGCAAAGTAAACAGTTGTTCCATCCAGTAAGCTTCTCTGCCAAATAAATGACATTCTTGGAAGTGCAAGTAACAGTTTCTTTTATGGAATAGCTTTACTTAAATTGGAAGACTGGATCAGAAAGTGTTGACAAAGATCACATTTCTTACACTTGAAACAACCCCCATTTACCTGCTGTACCTTATGACTCGATGCCGGCCGGTATCTTGAGGGTGCTAACATTTCTTTCAAATTCTTTGTCCTACGGTAAGCCGAGAATGGAAAGATCTCTCGTAATACAGGGGATGATTTAAGCAAGTGTCAGTGTTTATTGATGACCGTTTGGATATCCGGAAGGATGGGGTAATATTATCCAAAACCATCGGAAAAACTTTCCGTTTGGGTTTAATTTGTTTTTCAAGGAGCTTGCTCCTTTATGGTGCTGACTTTTTCAAATGTTGTCAACTGCCTTAGGACAGTAACTCTGTGTTTTGAAAAAGCTTTTGTATCCACCACATCTCTGCTCTATATCTGCTCTCTGTGCAATGTATTACGGTTCAATATTCGTAAAATAATATTCAGCTCTATAGATTCGCACAGCGTTGCATTTTAGTGTTCAAAACTGTGGACTAGAAAACGATACGTTATGCATCAGTGCACATTGGACAATGACATGCAACAGCTGCATGATCCACTGTATGCATAATAAACAGCCACATCCGGGTCAAAATGTTGCACTTGAACTGTTGTTAACTTGGCCAGAATTTGACTGGTTCCCGCCCCAAAGTGCTTGGTAGGCCTATTGGTGCTTATCGTCTTGAATACTCCACTGTGCCTTAATTGGAATTTAATTCTTAAAATTAATTGTGGTTTGTGGCATGGATGGTAGTCTGTGGAAGTCTGTTCCATTACCTAACTGTCCTTGGTAATAAATGAGTTCAAATAGAAAGGGGCTTGTTTTGGTTGTGATTTCAATTACTTGAGAGTTATTGTCTGCGTGGTCCAACTATCGATCGGTATTAAGCATGCGTTTGGTTTTATTGTTGATTATTTTATGGACGTAGGTAAGCTGATTCCGTCTCTGGTGTCAACCATGCAGTTAAGATCAGTTTGTTAATATAGTTTGTTTGGTTTTTACTACGTCTGCGACCTTTCTGTACAATGGATGTCAGAGTACGATATGGCGCTGTGAATTGGCCCTCGTGTGCGCAATTCAAGCAAACAAAAACCTATTAACAAAAGCGCGGAGGATTATTAATATCATTTGCTACCGTCTCCATTATTCGAGGTCAGAACGATAATGGAGGCAACGGGAACCAACCTCGGCCAGAAATTACCGGTTATGACAACGACACTTAGAAGTCAGCCCATTAGCTGTTAGTGAATCTACAGGAAATACAACAGACACAAATGTCTCTTAAAGTTATATTTTTCTGCGATTTCTCTTTTTTTCCTTTAAGCCATGGCCCACGGTTTACCGAAACACAGTGATCCCTTATTTTGACGAGTCCCCCAAATTGAAGTTACAGTAAAAAGAAAAAGGTCATTGATAACTGGGGATATTTGCTGGTAGCTGCAGGTAATCATAGAGAATGACCTTGGATATAAAACTATTTTAGTCCTCACAGAAAGATGTCTCTTTTTCTTTCTATTTTAGGAAGGCCTATAGGTCAAGGCAAGAATAATTGTGACCCTACTTATTTTATAGGCCTAAGCCCAAATGAAATCAAGAATTCGGATGCGGTTTGCATGTAGACATTTCTCTCTAAAAAATCATTACAGTTTTGGACAATGCACGAACACTAAGTTACAATTAAGGAAATAATTATAAGGAAAAAATTCAACCAGAATTAAACAACCCAAAATGAGTTCACATATCGTTACTCCTCTGCTTTGCCCTTTCCACTGATTTTTCAAGTTCCCTCGTAGATTTTTTTCCCCATTTACCTCGAAGTCCAAATACTTTAGACATTTTGTTTTGCATTTTTACAATGTTTGACCCCAAAATAAATTTCAGAGATGAATGATTACTTTTTGGCATTGAAAGACTGCTTTAATTTTACAATTGTTGAACAAAGTATAGTTTACAGCCGTGATAGTAAGATAATTCCCCAAGATGGCATAATCTTCCGCAGCTATACATCCAATGTAGTAGCTGCAGCTATGAAAGATTATGCGATAATTTTAATGTTAGTTAAAGTGCTACCTTTCAATATTTATCAGATTTGATTTGGTATCGATTTTAGAGGCATCAGCCATGCCTCCATCCGCAATTTTCATTTTATTGTGTATTTTGATTATTGCATTTTGGAAACATAGAAATTGATGTTCTTGAAATCAATCAACAGAGGGCGCTATGAACACATTTTTTTCTGATCGGTTTAGATTATTGCAGGTAGCTAGGATATTATTGCATGTATTGTATTTCACTTTGCAGAGTTGTAATGACTCAAGTCAATGCCCCAACTTGAGTCCGAGTCGAGTCACAATTTTTGGCGACTCGACTCGAGTCTCGACGGGTAAATGACTCGACTTGACTAGACTAGACTAGACTCGAGTCTTTCACCAGAAGACTCGACTCGACTCGCCTCGACTCGAGCGAAGGCCGCTAGACTCGAGTCCCAATAACAAATTGAAACTTTTGCGAAACATATTTGCAATGATTTAGGTCTACGGTATAAAATATGTGTCCACGTTACTTCGCGTGGGTTTTCGAAACTCTGGCTTCATCTCCGCCTTCGGCTTTTCTCCGATTTCTGAACAACTGAGAAGCAAACCAAATGGAAATATTCTAAATGTTGGTGCATGTTCTGCTTCAGGAACATTTAAATCGGTTGATTATGAAAGCAAAAATTAGAATTTGGATTTGGTTTGCTTCTCAGTTATTTAGAAGTCAAAGACGAAGCCGAAGCAGGAGACGAAGCCAACGTTTCGAAAAAAAACATAGTATCATGCATGTTACGTACACAGTACGCGTACATCGGCCACTTATCGTGCACAAAAATTTAACACCGTGTCACGTCATGGGACTCCCGCCTCAGTGTGGCTTTGTCGCGCACAAAATACTATCCCGCAACCAGATTTTTAAACGCATTTTCCAATTCCTGGTGTCATCATTGGCTTCGGGCGATTTCTTATTATAGCTCTTGTTGGAAGGCTGGCTAAATTTATGCTCTGATTTAAAATAAAAACAGATGGACACAGACCCACTTTTAAAAATCAGAAAAGGTTTTGCATAATGCAATTTGCTTTTGACATTGTCAGCGATCAACGGAAACAATTCTAGACCCGAACCCGGCTTTGTCGTCGACTTTGGCTTAAAGAAATTTTAGGCCCCAACTTCAGGGACTCCATCGAAATTTTGGTGCCGGATATAGATTTAAAACAATTGCTTACCAATGACTTTTTTCTCTTGTGTTTGTTTATTTATTATGTGCTGTTAAAATACTTATTACTCGAATTGACTCGAGCTATATATTTGACTCGACTCGACTCGACTTAATTACTCGATTCGACTCGAGTCACTTCATTAAAATGACTCGCCTCGACTCGAGTCACAAAATTCAGTGACTCGTTACAACTCTGTCACTTTGAGACCGCGCATTTGGTTGTTTAATGCAAGAAAAATTATAATTCTACAGAGGGTTCCAGTCCCAAACATGATCAGAGAATTCGGATGTAAACGACGCATAGTTTACATGTATTTGGCTTGGACATATCGATTCTCAAATACATTAGTCATAACAGTTTTGATGAAAAATTGAATTGTTGGGCTGCAGGAAATTGCACTTTTATGTTTAGTGGTTGAGTAGGCCTAGTTCCATAGCTACTGTTGTATACTACCGGTAGGCCTACCTCACATTATTATAGAAAAAAATCTTTAAAAGGCTATTGGCCTGTGTAAAAAGGCCAGGAGAACAGCAGTTCAATTAAGTGTCAGAATTACTGCTTGTGCAGGTTAGCATTTTAATTCCCCTCCATCTATAAATAAGTCTGCAAACAGACCAATTTGAATCGAAATGTTTTGTTATCCTCTTCTATCAGACCCAATTGAGCGATAAAAATACTCGTCATCAAATTAGGCCCTACTACATACGGTTCGAAAGATCATTAAAAATATAATAAATTTTCAAAGTGAGAAAAGAAAACTGACAGGAGCCGGATTCGAACCTGCGACCTCAGAAATACCGTACCGGCGCTCTACCATCTGAGATATCTTGCCCTATGTTGGCAGCAGGGCTGTAGTCGAGTCCATCACAAGTCCACCACAAGTCCCTGCAAGTCCCTGCAAGTCCATAACAAAACGTCCAGTCCTAATTCCAATCACAAGCTATTCAAATGAGCTTTGACAAATGCATTATTTTGTCATTGTTCATCCAATTACTTGTGACTGGCTTTATGAAAGGACTTTGATTGGACATGCGAAAGGACTTGTGAAAGGACTTGCAGAAACGGACAACGGCCAAGTAGGGGATGGCTTAGTGGGGTGAAGTACGTTGGGGCCTGACCCCTTAACCGCTACGGTAGCCGTGAAGGCCCACTCCGAACCCTGAAATAGCTGGCTAACGAGGCTTTGGTGAAGGCACGGGGCAGCAGCCGTGACAATGCTGATGAAGCGGATGGGGTCATTATCACAGCCCAACGGTCCATCAGGCACAACGTGGGAGGCGCTTCGATGATCCAGAAGTGGTCTCCCACTACTGCGCTCCACGTCTCCCCAGTCCCAAGGAGGCCGAGTATCAAGGGGCACCACCTACACCAACGATGAAAGTGCACCAAAGTAACACCAGGGTTAAAGTCCCTGCCTACCCTGGCCCCGTACAAGGAACCACATCACAACACAATCCATCTCGTCGTGAATTAATGATGTCTGACACCTCAAGCTCCGCAGGGGACGGTGCCAGACTGATTGCGGGTTCCAAACCGGGACCAAAACTAAAACTAGACCTTAGATCCTGTCTCCGGGTTGCTACCTGGAATGTTCTTACACTCTCAAAAGTGGGATACCCGGAGGCTGTCTCTCGTGAACTGTCGCGCTACCAGATAAGCATCGCTGGCCTTACCGAAGCTCGCATCCCAGGAAGCGGAGAACGCCGTGTCGACCAGTACACGATGTATCATTCAGGTATTTCAGGCCGCACGGGTGGAGTTGCCTTGCTCCTCAATTACAAGGTTAGCCAAGCCCTTGTCCAATGGATACCAGTCTCAAACCGGATCCTTCAAGCACGGCTCCGTCACAGACATGGACACATTACCATCATAGTGGTCTATGCACCGACTGGGTTAGCCTCTGCTGTATACAAGGATGGCCTTTATAACCAACTGGAACCACTCATATAGCTCTACTCCACCCCACGACCAACTTTTGGTCATTGGAGACCTGAATGCTGTCAGCGGGAAAGAGCGCACAGGCTATGAGAGTGTTGTTGGAAACTTCGGCTCCGGACGAACAAACGACAATTTGGCACGCCTATATATACTTAACATGTGTTCCCTTGCCAACCTGTCAATTGTTGGCTCTTTCTTCAGACGGAAGGGAATCCACCGCTGGACATGGTCATCCAATGATGGCCATACCAGGAAGGAGATTGACCACATGCTGACTAGAGATCATTCACTTTTCTGCTCTTACCGAGTCTTCAGGGGTGCGGAGGCCCCAGCAAGCACAGATCACCCAACGCCTATTGCTGGGGCAGTCAAAATCCAGGCCTACCGCAAACCTCCGAAACCAAACACAAAGCAGCTTGACATCAGATCACTCCTCGATAACATCAGTGTTGCCTCCAATTACAACATCGCTGTCAGCAACAAATTTGAAGCCCTGGGCGTTCTCGAGGAAGACCCAGAGTTTGCTTGGTCCTCCATCCGATCATCTATTTTATCTGCCGCTACAGAAACAATCAGCACCCGCAGGCATCAGAGACGCCCCTGGCTGACCGCTGAAACAATGGATATCCTCGACCAGAAGCGCAATGCACGTCTGCGTGGTGACACATGTGAAGCACGCAGACTAAAAGGCGTCTTCAAAGCTAAAGCCAAGGGCGACCTTGAGGAGTTCTATAACAAACTCGCAGACGATGCTGAAGAAGGGCTACGCAGAACAACCTGCGTCCATCCTTTCAGGCCATTGAGCGTATGCGTGGCCCCCCACAACAGGGACGTAGCATCTTGATAATAACTAAGATCGACGGCACCCCATGTAAGACGGTTGAGGAGACGTTGGCCCGCTGGCGTGAGCACTACAATTCCATGCTCAACCATCCTCCAGCCATACCTTGCCCCGACCTCACCGCACAGGCAACAGCCGCAACCCCCGCTACAGATGTTTCCTCAGACTGATATATCTTCGCAGGCCTTTGTCCAGTTGTATCAAACAAGATGTCTCAAACCCATGTTTTTGAGTCAACGAATTCATTAAAGCCATTCCTGAAATGATAATGTAAATATTTTTTGCATAACATGCAAATTAGCATCCGTATTTATCAGGAGTAATTACAGCATCTATCTTTCTTCTCCGGAGGAATTTCTTTTCAATCGTATCACACGAGGTGTCTGAACCCATGTTTTTTATTGTCAACGTTTCATTTGAAGCCTTTTCTAAAAATGATAATGTAAATTTTTATAAATAATATGCAAATTAGCTAGCAACAGGATCCTTTTCTATTTATCTATGCAGGGTATCATCCAAACTTATACACCGACGTGTATAGATTCATTTTTTTAGAGTAAGCGATTTGTTTTCATTAATTTGTTGGGGTTTTTTCTAGGTGACACCATCCCAGTAAGTTCACCCTTGCCTTATAAGCACTACCCCAATCAAAATACGTCTTTGTGAAAATAAGTGAAAATTGAAGATTATTAGTTTTCGGCCAGTTTCAGCAACACGCTTTCAGCATAGCCGTTTTTCCTTAATTTATAGGGTTTAGAGCGTGATTGTCGATGCCAGGCATCATTTATTTCGAAACCAAATTGAATCTGATGGGAAAATGGTGCAGATTTTCATTTAAGGTGGTGGTTGAAATTGGCGGGGAAACCTACGAGTTCCCTTCTGTCAGCGTGCGTTCAAACTCTCTGCCCATTTAGCGTGTGTTGCGTTTTAAAACAGAGGGCATATATACGATTCCATACAGGAACTATGAAAGATAATCCCACAATCCCTTATAAATCTGTTAGAGCCCCCCACCCCACCCCCAAAAAGGTTGGGCGGACGCTGTGTCCAGACTCCATAGATGAAAAATGCCCTAAAAAATATGTCCACAAAATATCCCTCTATAGGCCTAAATGTCAACGTTTTCTGAAGATTAGATGAAAAAAGACAAGATAGAACTACCTTCTGTTAAGCACATCCCCCTTTCAACCAAAACCATGTCAAATTAAACTATGCGCAAGGGACAGGAACGTATGACGGATGACATAAACCAAACGCGCATTTTAATGTATTAACTTTGACTATGGGCCAAAATGCACACCGAGCGTGCATTTTTTACACAAAATGTGTTGCAGTATTGCACAAACCTATTGCTTTCTTCGCATTAAAAATGTTTTGTTTCTTTACTTTTTTTACCTGGAATGACCAGGCATGTAGGTTAACCTGCTTTGCAGTTTAGGCTAATGATCTGTAATTTGTGCATAAAATATAATGCGTTTTCAGAATATAAGTATAGCTTCTATTTTAGTGACTCTGGAAATACGGCTCTAGTCTAGCTCGACACCTCATTTGATGTAGTAAATTCCTGCGGAGATAGTATCTGAAAATTACGGATGCTAATTTGCATGTTATGCATAAAATATTTACATTACATTTAGGAATGGCTTCAATGAATTCGTTGACATGGGTTTAGACACCTCGTTTGATACAACTGGACAAAGGCCTGCGGAGATATAGATATAAGTTCAATTTCTGATAATGGCGGGTGCTAATTTGCATAAATGCAGAAAATACGACATTAACATTGTAGAAATTACTTTATGAATTCGTTCACCCCCAAACATGGTCTAGACACCTCGATTGGATAAGTTTGGACAACATCCTGCAAATAATATATATTGGAAACTTGTATTTTACCCAATAATGGAGGCAGATCATTTGCATATTAATTATTAAAAATACTCAAGGGTGCCAAGGTGGCACCCGCCGGAAAATTGATCTACAAGGTCCAATTGACAAGAAAATGCAAAAACATTTTGTGCGGACCCTAACGAACGATCCACCTCCAAATCGGGGTTTGACACCTGTACTATACGTTACACATTTACTTATATTACTTCATTTTTTTCTCATCCTTCATTCTTTCTCATTTGCCTTTCAGAAAGAACTTGTTTAAGTTCAAAACGTCAGGCCAGCTTATTTTGTCGATTTGTATATTTCAGGTCAATCCAGTCAGTTTATAGCAGTTTGCAGCAATTTTTCATCCTATACTTCATTTTTAACAGATTTGTTTCTAAAAAGTCATAACGTGTATCAAATTATATTCTAAAATTGACAAACATACAACACACATTCATAAAGTGACCCCAGTCGATCTAAAATAATAAACTGACGGAATGCAGGTATTTTTTAATCCATGGTGATCTCATTTTATGACTGCCATTATTGTCACGGACGGTATCGACGTCATACAATGTGAAGAATTTGACTCGGCATCTGATTGGTCACTTCTTTCCACACAGCGCCAGGTGCTTCCACCGTAAGGTCACGCAAAAAAGGCTGTATTTATTTCTGACGCAGCATTGATGATGACGGCCATATACCAGGTCCCGGCAAGAGTTGTCGACCATCGCGGTGGAGTTTAATGACGCGTGCAAGGCTGTAGACTATTAATTTTAAGCTTTGTTGAGAATTGACGGTTTACTGGGAGCGAAAGTTTAGCACAAAATGGTGGTGGATACGAGTCATCTGAACTGCTCTGATCTGTACCAACTAAACCTGACGGATGATGTAAAACGGGCATCAACCTACTTGATCAACCCGGGGTCTAGAGCCATAGCACTAGCCATCCTGATCCTGTCTCTTGTTATTGGCGTGCCTGGTAATGTGTCGTTCCTACTGGCTGTGGCTCGCGTGGCTTACATGAGGACCATCACTAACATCTTCTTGGTCAATCTAGCCATTGCTGATATCGTTTTTGTACTCTACGCGGCTACAAGCTATTTGTTATATCTGCCAGCCCCCGTGCGTAGCCATATCCACTCTTTACTCAATATCTGGTGTCCCGTGGCTGTGTCCATCGCGTTCCTAACTTACTTCGCCTCAGTGGTAACCGTGACACTAGTATCTGCAGAGAGGTACAACGCCGTGTGTCACCCACTAAAGCACCTTGCCGTCAACAGCAAGCGCCGGGCAGCCAAGCTAGTCTTGGGCACTTGGGCTGTGGCTTTGGCCTTTACGTCTCTAGCCGTGCTGCAGTACGCTGACCCCGTCCGGATCTGTGTCACCTGGCCGGACAACGAGAAATTCACCGACCTACCGGACATCATTGGCTTCTGCTTGCCGCTTGCACCCTGGGCCCTGATCGTAGGCAACCTAGCCTCGTCCGTACCCTTCATTGTTGCATTGATAGTCAATGCAATCATGTACTTACAGATCATACGTACTCTGGGTAACCGCACCGTGGCTCAGACCTCCGGGCAGGGAGATATGGCAGTTAGGGCTCGCTTGGTCCGCAACCAAGTCACCCGTATGCTGATAACTAACGGCACAGTCTTCTTCATCTGTCAGTGTCCGTATGCTTGCATCAATTTCGTCTACGTTGCTGGTTACATTAAGGGACTGTCTTTCCTGCAAGTTAACGATCTGCAAAATTCTTTGAGGGTTTTTAGTCATGGTTTGTTGTTTCTGAACTCAGCGGTCAATCCTATAATATATTACGTCATGGTTCCGTCTTACCGCAGAGCAGCGCGTTTGTCAATCCGCTTTAGTACGAAATCTGACATTTAATTAAGCTTGTGTTAGCAAATACAGCCTGCACTATACGAATTGTCAAATTCTATATTCAATAGGTAAATAGCATCTATACACTGTAAAACAGTGTTTAGCAATTTAACACTTTTCTAAACACTTTCTTGCTATCAGTTTGTAAACACGTTTACATACTAAACATGTTTAGCGTGTTGACGGATAGTGTTTAGCCATTGAACACTGATGTTTAGGAATTGGACACGTAATGTTTAGCTTCTAAACATGTTTACAAACTGATATCAAGATTGTGTTTAATTGCTAAACACAGTTTTTAGAGTGTAGTATTCAAGGTACTTGAGATATTAGAGATGAAGTAATTTGCTCATTTAAATCATTTCAAATGCCTCAAGAATGGAACAAGATTCATAAATACCTCCTGCGTGTGTGGGTGTGTGGATGTGTGTGACAGATAACGATTCAGGCGCATCTGTGGCTCTATGTATTTAACAACGCTTAAATTATCCATTTTGTACATAATTATTCCAGTTGTTTAATATTCTTTGTAACTGAAAATAGAGAAAATAGAAAATGCTTGAAATAGTCTTGTTTTGTAAACAACGTATATACGTAAAACTTATTCAGTATTATAGAAGAAAAGTATTATTTTAATATTGTAGTATAAAACAAATCTTTCCTACAAAAATTGTATGTTTGCAATGGACCGATCCGGCCTGTCAATCAAACAGCGCGCATTGACCAATAGGATTATGACTTTTGGTCAGGTAAATTAGCAACAGTTGCTACAGGCGTGGTCCGCCATTAGCTCGATCAAGCTCGGTCAAACTTTGTCACATGCGCTGTGAAAAGTGTACACAAACAAATGTGTTTGGTGCGGCCCGGGCACCGTATTTTTTCAATAAGAGTGGCCAGTTGGTAAAATTCGGAGGTAGCCGGAGCTTACCGGAGGTAGGATTATAGCCTATACAATGTTTTCTATAGCCTTACAAATTGGTTACCTGTTAATAATATTCACTGATATTATACCATTAAATCGGTGAAATCTAGGAGGAATGAAACATTTCAAATACAAAAGCACGCCCCTTCCCCATAAAAAAATCGTCTGCCCCAGTCGTACCCCACTGAAAATTTCGCAAACGCAGAAAATAATAGTATTATAAAGAAAAAACACTGTGAGCCCCCCTCCCCCCTCCCCCCAACATCCATATCCCCAACATCCATATCCCCTACTGCTGACGTAGCTCTTTAGCTTTGCAGTCTGTATCCAGTTTGGAAATCATGGTCCAGCTCGTGGTAGGTTTAACCTGAGCTGGGGCCAAATTTCACGGAGATGCTATAAGCACAACAAATGTGCTAAGCATGACAAAATCCTCCTCAGTGAAAACAGGATTGACTACCAAATTTCCACATGGTGTATATATTGCTTGTGATTGGTATACGGCCGTTTGCTGAAGATCACTTTTTTCATTTGGCTGGTAACCTGTTTCTACTTTGCAAGACTTTTTCATGCTTGGAAGCTACATGAAATTGGCCCCTGGGCTAATTTAGTACCGGTATGTGAAACCTGAAGCCTAATGCACAATGTGTTTACTCTTTGCAGAATTATTGGTAATTTGAAGGTGAATTTGTACGCTAAAAGCATTGGTCGGATAGCGTATCCGGCTTTTTGTGCCAGGGAGGGCAAACAACGTCTGAACCGTCTTAAAACCGTCGAAAAAAACACTATCTTTTTGTTTTTTTATGACGCCTCAAATGCCGCCAGGGGGCATCCTGCCCCCCCCCCCCCCCCCCCCTGGATACGCCACTGGTCGGGGAACATCCAAGCCGACTCACATAGGCCTAATAAATTGACAATAACCAATTGACCATCACATCAAAACCACTTTGTCTCGGCTCACGAATATATACTGCATGTAAGCCCCTAATTGATGTTTCAAAATAGACGTTAGAACGGATGTTTTAAGTGAAATGAAGTTAGATTTTGTCAATTTAAGTCATGGGTGGCGATCCTGGAGGAATTTTGGGGGAGGGGACGGCTATGCCAGTGTCCCACCCAATAATTCCCCCCTTGTCATACACATTTATGGGTCATTGGTTTTTATATATGCATTAGTTTGCACCAGAATACACAAAGATCAGCACACGTTTTCGAAAATTTCCCAGGATACACAAGAGCTAAGAGACCTAGTAGAAAACGCTTTTAAAACAATTATTGTTGGCTATGTGCTTTTTCCTCCGTCCCCCAAAACTTGACAAGAAATCGCCGCCGCTGATTTATGTAATCAACGCTTGAAACATGGGAATATTGTATTTATTTTTTTAGTGAAGTTTGATTAATAGTGGTATACAATTATGCATATTTACTACTTTTTTTCTAACAATTTGAAGGCGAAATATATAGTGATAGATTCCTCTTGTCATGCCTTGTTTTATTGTAGAAAAGAAAAAACGTCAACAATGGGACGGTTTATATATTTTTTTCGAAATATAGTGGTGGATTTTTCTTATCATTCTTGTGGTACTTTAAACAAATATTCATAAATTATAAATATAAATAATTGTAATCATTATAATCTAGCGTTTCTCATGTCAGAATTAAAAGGTTACATTTCTGCTTCGTACCGGTAATACAGGCGAATAAAACGAATGCACGAACAGATCATTAAACAACGGAATCCTTGTTCATCACAGGAAGTTACCGCCATCATGTCACTATTGATTTGTCAATCAAGGCATCAAATTGGAAATTTTAAGTCTCCAGTACAGTTATCGGCAAAGTGCAGTTATTCTTGCTAATTAACCAGACTGGCCTGGCTGTCATTTTAAAAGCAATTTTTTGTATTCACTACTAAAGGCTGGTTTATAGTCGGTCGGCGATGGTCGCCGCGACATAAAATTGACGCGCGATCCTTTCACGCACATAGATATAGAACGTTTAAACAATAACTTTACGTTCTATATTTATGTGCGTGAGAGGATATCGCGTCAATTTTCTGTCGCGGCGACCATCGCCGACCGACTGTAAACCAGCCTTTAGCCAGCTGTCGCCATTTTGCCAGAAGTTCCAGATTAAAAGTAACAAAGATGTCCCCAGGCTATATAGAAAAATTCATTAAACTGTGAAATCACTCAGTTTACTCGTAGGCTTACTACAACGGCGCACTACAAGTTATGTCTTTGGATGTCACCAATTGTTTTTTCTATAGACGTAGACACGCATTTTAAAACAGCTCTCTCAAAAAAAGCTTGCCTTGAAACATACTCAGTTATGGCGTCTAATTATGCCACTAATTTTAAATTATTAGGCTGGTACACATCGTTGCAAACAAAAACCCATGCCCGGTCTTTCATTAAAAAAAATAAAAAAATAAGAACGTGAAAACTAATTAGCAGTAACTCTTCACAATCAATGCTACTTCTTTCTATAATCATCTTCAACAGCTTTTTGAAAGTTGCAGAATACTTTTTGAAGCATTTTTTACAATTTTGTTTATGCACAACGAAGGAATAAATGATGTTTATATTCGCTAGCCTATTCCATGAAACGCTCTTTGTCAACATCTCAGCAGGATCAATTAGATCGCCAAGATGAACGCGGCCTGATATCGTCTGAAATTGGCCAAAGTAGCACTTTGGCCAATTTTAGCCAAATTACCTGGACGTCGAGAAAGTGTCCAATACCGTGGCCCATCCCATCAGTCACATGTCCTGGATAGGCTACATACAGCTGGATTGTCCCCATACAAGAGGTCAATTGCCGGTTCTTAAAAACAAATTGGCGCCAAATGAAATGCAGCTATCTCTTGTACCCCAGTCTAGTACTTGGGACTATTTCCCCCACATTAAACCTTTCATTTTTCCTGTACTTCCTTTTGTTTTAATGCATGTGAAGTTCATCTGTTTTACGTCTGGGCACAGCAAAAACTTGACGCGTTTGGGTTTGGAATTGAAATAGGGCTGATGATGGGGACTGGGGATATCATTACATGCAGCCATGCCATGATAAAGTAAATATTTCCCGATGACACAAATAGCCGTATTGCATGCTATCTTAAAATTAAAGATCCCGGAGTCACCAGGCCAGCATACCATGCAGGCTTGTCCGGCACTGAGACAGCTGCTGGCAACCTTAAGCTGCGCTGACACCTCACTGGTGGCCTCTAAATATAATTTCCTCACATATTCTAAGAATGAGACCCCTGAGAAGGAGATTGTAGGTCACATGGCAGGCACATGTACATGACTTAGCGTGATGGTCAAGGCTGAACGGTCCCTGCAATATTTCTCTAGTCCGAGTAACTTGGACCCTTTATCGCCTTTTTTAAACATTTGGACATGATCTGGCGATAGTAGGGTCCAAGTACGTGTGCGGCGTTTTCCTATTCATTAATTAAATACGTCCGAAGACCAAACAAAAACATCGGATTTCACCAAGCGACCACTAAAATACAGATACGCCACCTGCGGAACAAGTGGAGTTCCATGAATAAGTGGAGGTACTTAGGTTCACTTACCATCCGGATAAAAAGTGAAATTTGCCGTTCAATTCACAGAGACACCCGTAAACATGTCTTTTCGCTGTCATGGAGTTCAAATCCTAACCCCTGACCTTATGACGTCACCCCTGTGCGGGCGCACGCACGCACGCATGCGCGACAAGCCGTATGCCGACAACTGTTTTATGAATGTTATAGTGGACGTGAAACAGTCGCCGGCATACGGCTTGTCGCGCGTGCGTGCGCCACCCAGGGGTGACGTCATAAGGTCAAGGGGTCACGATTTGAACTCCATGACAACGAAAAGACATGTTTACGGGTGTCTGTGAATTGAACGGTAAATTTCACTTATTATTTAGATGGTAAGTGAACCTTAGCACCTCTACTTAATTGTGACCCACTCTGCAAAAATGAGTCAGATGTCGCACATTACACTTGCACGTACGGGGTGGTTTAATCTCAGACTTTCTAATATAAAAAAAAAAAAAAATCGCACTTAAAATCGTAAAAAAACAATGCATTACACTACAGAGTTGTGCCATATATCAAATGAAAGCTTATTTCATGCTTCTTCAGACCAACTGTAAAGCTTAAAAATGTATTTTTAACACATCAGACTCATTTTTGTAGAGTGGGTCACAATTATTAGTCCGGTCAATTTACATTTTGACCTAGAACTAATTGCAATAGAAATCATTCAAGCATAAATCAACTTCGTATAATTGCACAAACAATATGTGAAAAATCTAATTGTTTCTATAGAGTGGAAAGGTGTTTTTTAAGCACTTTTTGTAGAAATAAATTTGAGTTGTTTTGTACCCAAACTATGGAGGGCGCCCTTTCGTGATTCGTCTGGTGACTTGCCTCGATGTGCATACATTGTGACACGTAATGTTTAGGATTTATGACCAGATGTGACTGCAGCAGACGACGCATCTTTGCCAACTTGGAAAAGTAACTTTTGGCGTGAGAAATAGTTTCTTTCATATCTAAAATAAATAATTAAGGGTTTATTACATATTAAAACAGCATTAGCTTGTGATTTGGCTCACATTTAGGCCTTTTGACGTGATTGTCCGTTCTCACACGGGGTGCGTATCCGGGCAGCCATTAGTAATAGTATACAAAACGCTTGCGCTTTGCGTGTTAACAGAAAGGGGTTGACAGGGAATAAGTAGCGCTACAGTGAAGCACGACACGACTCAGTAAGTGTCGGCATATGAAGCAAGATGTGGGGCAAAGGGAACCCCCCCCCCCCCCCCCTCTTTTATGTTGATCTTTGTGTTCCCGGAATCTCAGGAATTCTTTTCAGAAATCTAGAGGGGATGTGTTAGGTAGCAATAGTATGGCGTGTGTATAGGGTTATAGGGACAAAGGGGGGGGGGGGGGGGGTACCCCTATGCCACAGATCGTGCTGGGTAGTCAAGGCCTATTTGGAAAGATTTTCCTCGGAATTATTGATTAATTGAGCTGCCATACTGTGCTCATTTTTAGCCAATACATGAATACTAATTAAGGTAGTAAAAAACAAATCCAAAATCTTATTTGTTTTCCACAATAATACTCTACTTTTGCCCGGTAGCTTTCCGGCAAGATAGAATCCCAAAGAATGCACTAATATATCGACAGGAAAAAGCCGTCTGTTGTTGATCAGTCGCGTTTCCCAACGTCTCCCGCGTGATGTGAACGGATCTCCTGACGGGCAACACACACTAGGCAGAAAACATGGCACCGTCCATACGACAATTTACGCTTTAACGCGTTATGAAAATTCAGTCCAAAAATGGTGAGTAAAACCACCTTTCCACTCCCTGGATTAAATTAGATTTTTAGTATGTTAACCAGTGAATTTTCCTTCGTGTGACAGTGTTAAAATATATTCTATTGCAATTACTTCTAGGTCAGGGCCTGTTTCGTCATAATTTGACCGGACTACACAGAACTCCACTTGTTCCGCATGCAGGTGGCGTATCTAGTATTTTGGTGGTCGTTTTAAGGGTGAAATCCGATGTTTTTGTTTGGTCTTCGGACGTATTTAATTAATGAATAGGAAAACGCCGTGCGCGTACTTGGACCCTACTATCGCCAGATCATGTCTAAATGTTTAAAAAGGCGATCAAGGGTCCAAGTTACTCGGACTAAATTTTTTCCACGAAACTTGGACGAAAACTGGACGTTCGAAAGTGGACGTGGTTTTGTTGATTGGTGAAGCAGTAGGGCCCCTCTTTTGAAAAGTCAGTGTAAGGTCAAATTTCTCTTCTTTTTTTAACAATCGCCTCAACTTGTTCTGCAGTTCAGCAGAACCAAGTTTGTTTTTATTAATTTATACGTAAATTGTGTGAATAAATTGAATGGGAAAACATACATTTTCGTCAAGAAGAACGGGTCTCAGTAAACATACTTGGGAAAATTGTTGCTTTGCCCTTTTGAGGGCGCACTTCGCAAAAGGCTAAAATCATCTTTGGAATGAGTTCATCGTTCATTCCACCCAGTAAGGTAGAACTAATGCAAGGGGCGGATCCGGGGTGGCGTGGGGGGCGCACGCCCCCCCCCCCCCCCTTTTCCTTCAAGAAGAAAAAAGACAGAAAGGGAGAGAGACTCAAAAAGATAAGATAAAAGAGGGAGAGAGAAGGAAAATGCACCCAGACCCCTCTAGCAGAACCAGGTACGCCTTCTTCGGCGTAGGCGCCACAGCTTGCCTTCATCAGTAGATGCTTGGTAGATTTCACGCCCCCCCCCCCCCCCCCCCCCCCCCATCCGCAATACTGAGAAGAGAATAAATAATTTCGCTTTTTCTGTTTGGATACACCTTCAATTAATGTTTAAGTCTCCGATTATATTTCATTTGTCCCTCATATATACTTTAATAGCAATCTAGCCAAGAAAAATGTAAAGAAGTGGTTATTGTGTGGTTAATCCATCGACATTGTTTCGTCCGTATATCAATGCTTAGTGGTGTCAACCCAGTGGCACGCCGGGGCATGTGGACCCCCCCTCCCCCCGCATGTGGCGTGTGGAATAGTGCAATAAGCGCCACCAACGTTAAAACGAGCCATACCGCCCCCCCCCCCCCCCCCCCCCCCCCCCCACCACCACCACCACCACCACCACTATGCCACAGATCGTGCTGGGTAGTCAAGGCCTATTTGGAAAGATTTTCCTCGGAATTATTGATTAATTGAGCTGCCATACTGTGCTCATTTGGATACACCTTCAATTAATGTTTAAGTCTCCGATTATATTTCATTTGTCCCTCATATATACTTTAATAGCAATCTAGCCAAGAAAAATGTAAAGAAGTGGTTATTGTGTGGTTAATCCATCGACATTGTTTCGTCCGTATATCAATGCTTAGTGGTGTCAACCCAGTGGCACGCCGGGGCATGTGGACCCCCCCTCCCCCCGCATGTGGCGTGTGGAATAGTTTCCGAGGAAAATCTTTCCAAATAGGCCTTGACTACCCAGCACGATCTGTGGCATAGTGGTGGTGGTGGTGGTGGTGGTGGGGGGGGGGGGGGGGCGGTATGGCTCGTTTTAACGTTGGTGGCGCTTATTGCACTATTCCACACGCCACATGCGGGGGGAGGGGGGTCCACATGCCCCGGCGTGCAACTGGGTTGACACCACTAAGCATTGATATACGGACGAAACAATGTCGATGGATTAACCACACAATAACCACCACCCCCACCCCCACCATCCCCCACCTCCACCCCCGAAGGCTTTTCAACATATTTTCCTGGCCCAATTTGTTCTTTTTGTAATAAAAAAAAATTTCGAACTCCCTCCCAAAGTCAAATCTTGAGTGCGCCACTGCGCAAATCAATGTAATGCAAGGTACCTGCTCGTTCACTCTTATTGATGTCACACAGCGCCCTCTACAAAGAGCGTGTGGAGTACCCAACAGACCCTATAGACTAATCCGGCGACCAAAATAGGGTACCGAAGTCTGACGTCAGTTGCCGCGGCAACTGGTTCCAAACACATGCAGTTTAGAATGTATTCTGGTTCCAAACATTGCATTGATTGACGTCATCACTTCGGTACTCTATTAGAAGCATTTACTGAGGTGGCACAACGCTCGCGTGCCTGTTTTACCAAAGTACGCCCGCGCTCGATGCAGCTTCGACCAACAGGGTGTTTACAACTTGCCAAAATGCACACGCGACTGAAATTAAAGAACGTGGGCAACCTGCGAGCGTGGCATGCCCCAGAGCAAAAATGGCTTCTAATTTTGTTCGGCGAATTCTCGAATACCCACCCTACCCCACAATTGTAACCAAAGTGATATAGAATATGGGCCACAGGGATACCCCCCCCCCCTTGTCCCTATACCCTATACCCTATACCCTATACACACTCCATACTATTGTTACCTAACACGACCCCCCCCCCCCCCCCCCCCCCCCAAATGTCTAAAAAGAATTCCTGATATTCCGGGAACACAATGACGAACACAAAATAGGGGGGGGGGGGGGAGGTTCCATTTGCCTATAAATATATTGCTTATGGTTGTAACAATTAATTCAACAGCAGAGGCACCGAACAGGTATCCCCCCCCCCCCTACGTTTTAAAAGTAATGTTTTAATCAAGTTTTTTTATGGGGAGAAACATTTTTCTGATGAATGCAAGCTTTTAGAGGAAAGCTCCTGCTTGGGTCCAAGGTAGGTATGACTGTGACTGATATTTATGTATTTTCTTTTGGTCTATTCAAAGCCAGTTGACCTCTCAAGGTTCTTGGTTACAATAACAAGTTTGAAGAACAGAGTTACAGGAAAAGAAGACTTCTTTATACATTTATTTATTTATTTGTGTTGGTCAAACACCCTTTTTCGTGTCGCTTTAGTCTACTCCAAGCCAGCTGACTACTCGAGGTTGAGGTGACAATAAAAAGTTCGAAAAACACAGTTACGGAAACAAAACTGCTCTAGTCATATTTCTTTTAACAATCAGGTAACGTGTTGGAGTAAACAATACAATTAGTGAGCACCAGAGGGAAACAGTTTAATATCTCAAAGTACCAGTCTTTGGACTTAATAAAGTATCTGCAAATAATCCATTTTTTTCAAATATTATCTCAAAAATCATTAATTAAACATGCATTACCAAACCAGTAGATCAGTCCGGTATATAGAATGCTCGAAATAGTTTGTGGCAAACGCCATGATCTAAATTAGTACTGACAGTGACACTGTTAAAAGCGCCTTCTGGGGGAAACGTTCTGCGACAAGACCATGAATTCTTACAATATTGTTTGCCGTACGTCCTGATAATGAATAGTGCACATTAAGAACAATTATACAATATACTTTATGTTCCTATTTTTTAGAGGGAAACATTACATTCGTAGTTTAATTATAACACTGACCGACTGAATATTCTGAATATTTCCTTAACATTGTAACAACGTAACGATTTTGAAGGTATGATGTACCATTAGTAGTGCCAACAAGACAGTTGTATGCAGTGATTTAAAGGTCGTATACATCATTTGCAAACATACAAAAAACTACTGAATTATTACAAAATACCGGACTAGACTGTAAGTAAATAGCAGTCTCAAGCATCCTGTGAAATCATGGCACCTGGTGTGCTGTCGTTTTCAAGGAAAGTGGAAATTTACATCATTTTACAACGATTGTCGGCCGACAATCGTTGGAAATAGTCTAGGTCCCCGACCTGATAATTCCCTGACGTCTATAAATTGTTCCGTTTTGTCTAAAGTATGGTCAGGGAACCAGACTACTAGAACAATTTGTTTTCTCTCTGTTTTCCCAGCATCTATATGCACACAAAACTTTAAACAGGTCAGTGTTACAGTATTTGCTAGCACGCTATAAAATACTAACCCCCAAATCCATTTATTTCTGAAAATTTCAGCAAAAGCAAATGATGTATACTACTTTTAACATAACCTGAAATAACAAACCTGTGAAAGTTTGAGCTCAATCCGTCAACCGGGTCATGAGAAAACAGTGAACAACCGTTCTGTTTTAACAGCCATTTTGTGCATGTTAATATGTGCCTATTTTGATTTGTGAAATCAAAATAAGACACGACGTTTTGGAGGTCTTCTCGAAGATGACAGCATTTCGGACGAAAATATTTCTCATGAGGATTGGTACTGGTATCAGATTGAAGTCAACATTTCTTTATCATTATCTTCATCATTATCATTAAAACTACATGACACCTTTAAACAAATACCATCAAATATGCCACAAATGTATCTTAGTTTTTAAACACAAATTTGGAAACAAAACATCATTTTAAAACAAAAATATCAGTTTCTATAATATATCATTTCTATAAATAGCCCTTTATATCCAAGTATTTACACAAACATTGAATGTGGAAAATACATTTATCTATATTTACACATAAGGAAAAATACACAGAACCTAGACAACATTATTCTCAGCAGTGTTCTCACGATAGTCTTTGAAGAGCACAGTTCGTCTAGCGTTGCCAGGGTAATTTAAGTTTCCAAACTCCACAGTTCTGTCAACAGTCATACATTCGTCACGTTTGTGGCCTTCTTGCTTTTTACTGAACTGACCCGCACGGGTAACACTTTGTTTTCAAAAAGTCAGACTTTAGTCATCGAATGCTTCTCCCCAATCGACTGCTTTTTGCTGCCCGTTACCACGGCAACGGATGAGCTATCGAGTCTTGGCCTTCCGCTGGTATCGGCACAGCAGAAAGCGTCTTTGAATGCCTCACGGTAATGCTTACTGGTGGCGTTGTAGATGAACGGATTGATGGCTGAATTGAGGAACAACATCCCATGACTGATAACCACCATCCCCACCAGAGACTCGTAGATTTTCAGCATAGGGATCCCACGGAGATGGCTGACAATGAATGTGATGGAGATCCCTACAAATGGAGAGTTGCAGAGAAAGAACACGACCCCATTGGCAATCAGCATCTTGGACACCTGACTACGAACTTGTAGCGCCTTCGTTTGCAGACTAGTCGCCTGGCCATCTTTGCCAATCTTGAGCACGGATCGGTTGCTTAGTCGCCTGATGATACCAACATACATGAAGATGTTGACAACGAAAGCAGCGGCGAATGGAATGGATTCGGTCAAGTTGGCCAGGAGCAGACCCCAGGGTTCGGTCGGCAGGCAATAGCCAATGGTGTTCGGTAAGTTGTGAAATTGTTTCGTGTCCGGCCATATGATGCATTTAAGATTCAGATCTACATACCTCAGCATGACCACACCACTGAGAATAATGGACAGAAGCCAGCTGGCGATGATGAGCTTGACCGCTCGGCGTCTGGTGTTGATTGACCGGTGCCTCAATGGCCGGCAGATGGACGAATACCTTTCAGCAGATACAAGGGTCACAATGCACAGCGATGCGTAATACGTGATGTACTGACCAACAAACGCACCAATGCAGCTAAAATGTTGGGCTGTACTGTAGTGGCTCCGTACCGGCTCAGAAAAGTATGTCACGTACATGGCAACTGAGATCACGATAAAAGCTATATCAGCGATCGCCAAGTTGGCCAGAAAAAGATTAGTGTTGTTGCGCATGTGGGGTACTCGTGCAATCACAACGAAAAATGCACAGTTACCCAAAACTCCCACCACGAGAACTGTGTAAAGAACTGGCAACATGACGTTCTTTAAAGAGTCCTTCATGACGTAGGATTCGGCTATCACTTCGTCATTTCTCAAGTCAAAAATGTCTTCCAAAGAGTAATTTATGCACTCGCCCATCTCCGAGACCCCACTTTCGGTGGTGCTGCCTGCCGTGAAAACTGTGCCAAGCCCCGTCCAACTGCCCGTCGAATTTTCGGTGGTACCGTTATCCATGTCAGCCATGTCCGGGTTTGAGTTGGTGTAAGGTAAGTTTATGATACAGAGTTTAGAAACAATTTCAACAGATCAACTAAAAAGCATTTCGAGTATCAGAGGTAGGAATTCTCATGCTGTAATGTAGAAAAACCTATAACTCTATAACGATGCGTTCAGTCGGCGAACTTTCAACATCTGTCTTTCCCGATCGTGTCGGCAAGTTTACATACTACCTCCACTTCGTCAGTTACCGTACCTACGCAGATGCACCGTTCGCTTTTATTGAATTACCATCGTGTACATGACCGTCAGCCTTGCCAATACGTACAGTTGATCCTGTACGTGTCCAACGTCACGAGTCCTGCACGTTGCCAATACAAATTGTCACCGCTTGCTCATCATGCGATGACAACCCGGAACATGCGGTGACTGCAGTTCGACCAATACGGATCGAAGTGGATAGGATTCCGTATGCAAGCAACTCGCAAATGAATTGTACGTGATGTCATTCAGGCACCTCGAAATTAACTCTTCATGGCTTGGACCTTGTATATTGGACCTCGTAGCCGACCATTGTCACGTGGACACGTTAAGGGTTAACTGGACAATTCGGGGAAGTATTGCACAAACCCTTATTCTTATCAACTATAAATCTATTTGTCTGGGGTATTCCGCAGCATGAAATAGCCCTACTGATTTATCAGTCTGCCGCGTTTGTCTCATGTAAATCTATGTGTTTGTCTATCTTTTTTTCTTTTTTGTCGGTTTGTCTTTTTGTCTATAGGTCTACATCAGTTTTGATCCGTCTGTCCTTTTTTGGGGGGTCACTTGATTCGCTTGAATTTATTCTAACAATGTGGAAGCTTAAAATATCACTTTGCATGCATTGTGCACTTTCAGAAATGAATGGATTTAGAAGTTAGTAGGCCTACGGTATTTTATAACAAATACTGTAACACTGACCTATATTTAAAGTTTGTGTGCATAGATGCTGGGAAAACAGAGAAAATAGTGCTGTTTTTGTAGTCTGGTTCCCTGACCATACTTCAGACAAACTATATATGGAGCAATTTATAGACGTCAGGGAATTATCAGGCCGGGGAACTATATCTGGCTTGCTCCCATTCGCGGATGTGTAAATAATTGCCAAACAAAACGTGGACCAACTAAAGTTGGTAAATTGGAGGGGGGGGGGGGATATTTGAAAAGAAGTCAGGTTTTCCAACGATGGTCGGCCAACACAAACATTCAATTTTTCTTGAAAATGACATCACATCAGGTGTCATGATTTCACAGGATGCTTGAGACTATTATTTGCTTTTATTCAGGTACGGTATTTCATAATAATTCAGTAGACTATTTTGTTTATATTTGTATCTGCAAATGTTGTAGTACATTAACAATCGTTCTTTTACATATTCACTTAATATAGGCCACGTCACATTCCCTCATATCTCACATCTCACAGTTTGAAGAAAGTTACGAGACTGTAAAATGTTGATTTTTTTATTCCCAAATTCGTAAGATATTACGCAATTCCCCATCCCTTCCTGTTTAGCTGCCCCTTCGTATCAAAGCACCCCTTGATTTATCCCCTCCCCGGCCCCCTCCCCCAAAACTAAAATAATGGCAGGTCCGTGCAGTGCCTGGCATGGAGCCAACGTTGTATAGTAAGGTGACAGTCTGGTTCCCAGCTGTGATTGTTTTGTATCTCCCCGGCACACTACCACACAATATTTGATATACACATCCGTAATAATACATCGATTCGGTTAACTGGAAAACGGCCCCCCGGTTTCTGTGGAAGACGGCAGCATGGCATGCACACATTATTATGTTATTTCCCTTCAATATGATTCGATGCTGATGGAGTGTGTGAGAATACTTCACAAACATCAAACGAGCGCCGATATCTGGCTCAATAATCTCCACAGAATAACAGTTGAACATCTGTTAGGTTTAAATCAAGCATGTGTTTTTCCACACGCTTTATGATGGACTCAAACACACGACACGCATCATGGTTATGGCAAGAATACAATCAATAGGCCAGACATCTATTATAAAAAGCTAGGCCTATTTGTTAAAGGGATTAAAAAGGCGCGAATTCTCTGAAGCCAGCCAGCCAGCCAGCCAGCCAGCCAGCCAGCCAGCCAGCCAGCCAGCCAGCCAGCCAGCCAGCCAGCCAGCCAGCCAGCCAGCCAGCCAGCCAGCCAGCCAGCCAGCCAGCCAGCCAGCCAGCCAGCCAGCCAGCCAGCCAGCCAGCCAGCCAGCCAGCCAGCCAGCCAGCCAGCCAGCCAGCCAGCCAGCCAGCCAGCCAGCCAGCCAGCCAGCCAGCCAGCCAGCCAGCCAGCCAGCCAGCCAGCCAGCCAGCCAGCCAGCCAGCCAGCCAGCCAGCCAGCCAGCCAGCCAGCCAGCCAGCCAGCCAGCCAGCCAGCCAGCCAGCCAGCCAGCCAGCCAGCCAGCCAGCCAGCCAGCCAGCCAGCCAGCCAGCCAGCCAGCCAGCCAGCCAGCCAGCCAGCCAGCCAGCCAGCCAGCCAGCCAGCCAGCCAGCCAGCCAGCCAGCCAGCCAGCCAGCCAGCCAGCCAGCCAGCCAGCCAGCCAGCCAGCCAGCCAGCCAGCCAGCCAGCCAGCCAGCCAGCCAGCCAGCCAGCCAGCCAGCCAGCCAGCCAGCCAATGCGTTTCTTTATAGCACGCTTATAAAGACAGGTTTTGTGAACCAAATTCACTTATATGGCGCAATCTACGGACAAATTTAAATTATTCAGGTTTTTCAAATCAATATCTAGAGAAAATAGTGAAGGAATGAAATATCTAAAAAGGTCCGACGAATACCAAGTCCTCTTAAAATTGCATTTAAAAGAAAGGAAAATATAGAAGAAAAGTGTGGTAACTTTCGTTTCCTTTCTGATCAGATACTGCCCGGCCGTTGTAGCCACCTCTGACCTTAACACAGATTGAGTTGTCTAGTACACGGACACGGGGGGGGGGGGGGGGGGGGGGGGGTTACTATGGCCCCATTATCATAGATTTTCCACCATAAAGTGGTGTCACTAAAGATCTGTTGCAGGTGTCTTTTGTTTTACCAGCGTCAGTCGAATTTCACTGACATACTTCTAGCGGCGAAAGGAAAGCAACTTGTAAAACAATTTCCCTCGAGTTATGGTTCTGAGAACATCCACTCGTCTAACATGTCATTTCGACTTAGCACGTTCAGATTCGGGGAGATTGGAACATGACCAATTACGCACAACCAGCGAGAGGGTTCTAATATATGGAACGCCATTGCTATCTTCGGTGGCTTCAGATCGTTGGCTTCGTCATTTTCATCATTCCGTTCGGCAATTCCATCATTCAATTTGGCAATTTCATCATTCCGTTCGCCAATTTCACCATTCTGTTTGGCAATTTCACCATTCCGTTTGGCAATTTCACCATTCCGTTTGGCAATTTCGCCATTCCGTTCGGCAAATTCGCCATTCAATTTGGCAATTTCATCATTCAATTCGGCAATATCACCATTCCGTTTGGCATGTCACCATTCCGTTCGGCATTATCATCATTCAATTCGGCAACTTATCACTGCATTTGGCAAAATAATCATTCAATTCGGCAATATCATCATTCAATTCGGCAATATCACCATTCCGTTTGGCATTTCACCATTTTGTTCGGCAATTTCATAATTCAATTCGGCAATTTCATCATTCAATTCTGCAATTTCACCATTCAATTTGTCAGTTTCACCGTTCAATTTGTCAATTTCACCATTCAATTTGTCAATTTCACCATTCAATTTGTCAATTTCACCATTCAATTTGTCAATTTCACCATTCAATTTGTCAATTTCACCATTCAATTTGTCAATTTCACCGTTCAATTTGTCAATTTCACCATTCAATTTGTCAATTTCACCGTTCAATTTGTCAATTTCACCGTTCAATTTGTCAATTTCACCATTCAATTTGTCAATTTCACCATTCCGTTCGGCAATTTCGCCGTTTCGTTTGGCAATTTCACCTTTCTATTCTGCGGCTTGTCGTTATTCGGTAGTTTTTGATTCTCCGTGCTCGCATAACTATTCGGTTTTACAAGTAATCGTCCCACACTGCGAGTTCGTCCTTTCATTCGCCAATAACATTCCGCAATTCAGTTTCATCGTTCCGCAATTCAATTTCACCATGCGGTGTGGCAATTCAGCGTTCTGTGTTGCAGTGACCTTTTTATGGGGGCCGTGAAGGGACATCGCAAATCGTGAATATTGACGTCAATATTCGCGTCAAAAAAATCCACGTCCTGCTATCCGGTCGTGATTTTTTTGACGCGATTTTTTTCCCCAGCAATTGCTATAGGTGCTGGTTGTCAAGTCGATGTGCGCATGCGCCAAATGCATTTAACGCCATGCATTGTTCTATGGGTGATTTTTATGAAATAATTGGTCGCTTCCAGAGGGCCCATTTGAAAGAGTTGTTGACACCGATTACTTTGGGTTCAGAACAGTATCATCTGTGCAAAAGAAAGTGTAACGCTCGTTTTCATGTTTTTGTTATGGTGAACAAGAGTTGGTAGACAGAGAGCCAGGGTGAAGAGCGCCCTCAATAGTTTAGTTAGTTCATACACGCATGTCACATAAATCAGTTCAACCATAATTATTTGCTTATGTTTTGTCTTCAGTCAGTTTGGGTGGAAATATAACCCAGTTTTTACAGATTTTGCTTTAGACACAACCAAATTCAGTGTTCAGTTCCCTAATAGAAAGTTTCCTGCGTTTTTGGACTGGTAATTGTGCCTAAATTATTGACATGAACACGTACCTGCAGGCCTAAACGATGTATTCTTTAAAACTGACTTTTCTTGCTACTTATATTAAGTTGCACTTAGGTTTTAAAAATAATTGTGTAATCTGTCAGGCCCTCCATATACTAATAGAGATGACTACTGATAGAGATGACTTAAGAGATATGATAGACATGATATTAGAGAGGATATACTTCCCAATAATTCGGATATTGCGATTTTAAAGGGCCATTTCCTTAGCACTGTTTATTTCACATATTTTCCAGATAACAAACTTAAAGTTGTTTCACAGATCGAACAATAAAGCCAGTACATTCAGTACGACATATGATGCACGATATGGGGCAGAGGGAACCCCCCCCCCCCCCCCCCCCCCTCTTTTGTGTTGGTCATTGTGTTCCCGGAATCTCAGGAATTCTTTTCAGATCTCTAGGGGGATGTATTAGGTAACAATAGTCTGGAGAGTGTATAGGGTATGGGACAAAAGGGGGGTACCCCTCTGCCCCATATCGTGCTGGGTATACAGGCGCGGATCCAGGGGGGGGGGGGGGGGTTGCTTTTGCTTGTAGGGGCCTACGCCTTGCAAATACAGGTCTTATTTTGCCTATGGGTGAGAACAAAACAGAGGTTAAATGGCGCCACCAACGGTGAGAAAGTGTATGTTGTCCGGTGATTTTGTGGCAAGAAATATAGGCTAAGTGCCGTGAAATACCCAGAGAAACTATGCCGCTTTCCTTTTGTCAGGTGTGAAGACTTTCTACGTCCGGTCACGTTACAGTATTTACGAAGCTAGCTGTACCATGCGTTAAATGCATTCTGCGCATGCGCAAGCGCACATTGACTTGACAACCACCACCTAGCTTGCTCGAAAAAACTCGCGTCAAAAAAATCACGACCGGATAGCAGGACGTGGATTTTTTTACGCGAATATTGACGTCAATGTTCACGATTTGCAATGTCCCTTCACGGCCACCATACAAAGGTCACTACACGCAGAACGCTGAATTTTATGGTGTACTATAAGGGCCACCGCTCTAGCGTGGTAAGACACATGGAATTAACGCGGTAAGACACATGGAATGTCGCGGTAAGACACATGGAATGTCGCGGTAAGACACATTAATGATGTGGTAAGAGTGTTGATTGGCGCGGTAAGAAATGTTGATTGACGCGGTAAGAGACGTACTTGACGTGTGACAAAGTTTATTTTAGCCTCGTGCGTTATACATGTGTGCACTGTGGCCACTCCTTGGGATTTTCCCCAAGATCTTGGGAATTTTGGTGGGAAAAATATGGATTGCACATGCGCAAAGTGCTTACATGTATTCCGATGCTCCTTGCACGGCGATTGTATAATGTTGGACCCTGTTCCCTATAAGGGAACAAAAATCCACTTTTAGGTTATTGGAATTGCCAAACTAGTTAGCGACATTACAAAGCAACAGGTATGCCGATAAAGAGCAGGGTTTTAGTTTTGAGGGAAATTTTGGGGTAAAACGGCGATGAGGACGACAAAACGCAACGCGAAAATAAAGATGGCGATCACCGCGACGCACAGTAAACACGCAAAACCACGTTCATTTGCATAGCAATTGCCGTAAAGCGCGTAAGAAAATTGCATTTCCTACCGAAATAAACTTTTCAAAATTACAAAAAACGATGTCAATAGAATTAAGAGAAGTCTGCTTTATTAGGTCGAAAAAGTCATTTTGGAATGAGAAAAAATACCCTTGAATCTAATTTCATCAAAACTAAAGAGGGGCCCTGCACGACACAATCGCCCCTTGCACAGTGTTTTCATATCGCCTTGGGAGTTCTTGGGAATTTTACTGGATAAATCTTGGGAATTTGAAATTTGATGAGTGGCCACGCTGCATTTGTGTATTTCTGTACCGCGTGTATTTCCATCGAGATATTTATTGTGCGAAGTCACACACTGATACTAGAATATGAACTTTCAAACTCTGGAGTAAAAGGTAGGGTCGTGTTTGTGCATTACAAATAACAAAATAAAGATGGAAACGAGATTAGAACGAATCAACCAGCGAAATCAATTCGAGTTTTGGGATAAAATTGAAGAAAAACAATATTGTGAAAAAACATTTTTTTTGACACCCATAATTATAGGCGTCGCCAAGATTTTTTCTAAAGGGGCAAAGCACTCACCAGAAATCAACAAAGGGAGAAATCACCGGCCGTGGAAAAATCGAAAGGGGAGGGAGGGGGTGCTAGACACTACTCGACGCTTTGTTCAATACCGCGATGGGCCTATTGTAGCCGCATTTTAGGCCCCTTTCAGCAGGTTTCAAGTGTTTTAAATATACATTCAATTGAGTAAGACATTAACTTGGCACCTCGTCTGCTTTTTTATTTATTTATTTAATTTTTTTTTTCGCCTTTTTTGAATTTCCGGTGGGGATAAGGGCCCCCTTGCCCACCCCCCCCCCCCCCCCCCCCCCCTCGCCACGTGCATGTTGACACCATTGGTCAGTGTGCTATTTAAACTAGAACGGCAAAGCCGCCATGGCTCGCTGCCAAAGGCGGGAGGGGAGGCCCCACACCACCCTTCCACCCTCACTACAACCAATATTAATTAATTCCGTCCCATCTCCACCCGAATCTCATTCTATCCATTTTTAATATAATAAAATAACAAATTTGAAATATTTGGCGTCAGATTGGGTAAGGTAAAAGGGCATCATGGTGGAGTGTGTCAGCTTTTTATATGCCAATACCAATAGGTCACCCAATTAACTTGCACCATACATCACTACACCTCATCCAATATCCCCACCCCACATCACCCTATCCCACCCCACCCCACATCATCCCACCCCATCCCACCCCACCTCACCCACCCCACCCCACCCCACCTTACCCACCCCACCCACCCCACCCCACACCACCCACCTCACCCCACCCCACCCCCACATACCCCACATCACCCCACCCCACATCACCCCACCCCACCCAAATGCATATGTGCTCTCCGAAAATTACAATTGTATGTACAGTGTATGGAAATAAATGTACAGTACATTACATAGTGGGATGTAACAATTAAAAACTTTAACATTTTTTTTTTATTAAAAACTTTAACATTTTTTAAATTAAAATTATAACATTTAGACCTGATAAACTGCATGTTTGGACTAAACTAGCTAGAAGCAAAAACTTTAACATTTGATTACGGACGGCCGGACCGACGGACGGACGGACTTGCAGACGGGACGGAAATTGGTATTAATAGGCTCGCATCTGCTTTGCAGCTCGCCAAAAAAATACACACCCAATTTTGAAGATAACATATATTTTTGAAATTACGTTGTCTATCGGCCACCGTAGTGGCAATCCCTAATTACCGCGACTCTTACCATGCTACATGAAGCCTCTCTTACCTCATCAGTCCCACTTTGTCGCCACGTCAATTACGTCTCTTGCGCCACTAAAGTCTCTTTTACCGCGTCAATCAACATTTCTTACCGCGTCAATCAACATTCTTAACTCGCCAATAAACACTCTTACCACGTCAATAACGTGTCTTATTACCACGTTAATTCCATGTGTCTTACCACGTTAGAGCGGTGGCCCTTATAGTACACCATAGAATTGCCACACCGCATGATGAAATTGAATTGATATTGGCGAAGTAAAGGACAAACTCGCAGTGTAGGACGATTACTTGTAAAACCGAATAGTTATGCGAGCACGGAGAATCGATTACTACCAAATAACGACAATCCGCGGAACAGAAAGGTGAAATTGCCAAACGAAACTGCGAAATTGCCGAACGGAATGGTGAAATTGAAAAATTGAATGGTGAAATTGACAAATTGAATGGTGAAATTGACAAATTGAATGGTGAAATTGACAAATTGAATGGTGAAATTGACAAATTGAATGGTGAAATTGCAGAATTGAATAATGAAATTGCCGAATTGAATGGTGAAATTGCCGAACAAAATGGTGACATGCCAAACGGAATGGTGATATTGCCGAATTAAATGATGAAATTGCCAAATTGAATGGCGAATTTGCCGAACGGAATGGCGAATTTGCCGAACGGAATGGCGAAATTGCCAAACGGAATGGCGAAATTGCCAAACGGAATGGTGAAATTGCCGAACGGAATGATGAAATTGCCAAACAGAATGGTGAAATTGGCAAACGGCATGGTGAAATTGCCGAATGGAATGTCGAAATGCAAAACGAAATGGCGAAATTGCTGAATTGAATTATGGAATTGCCGAACGGAATGATGAAAATGACGAAGCCAACGATCTGAAGCCACCGAAGATAGCAATGGCGTTCCATACAGTGTAGTGATGTTAATGAAGTGTTTATTCAAGTAAAGCAGTCGAGCGAGCCGCGTGGTTTAATTAACATGCTCCATGCAAAACATGTATACTACAATCCCTCCAAGGCGGTCCACGAGATATTTGTTTTTGTTGACAATTTACGCTGGTCACGTGGGTGAAAAAAAGGGTTTATACGGTTGCAGGTTAGATTCTAGGTTTTAATCGTTTCCAGGGCAATTTATATTGACAGGTTTCTAAGAAAAAATAAATTTCTTTACTATAATAAACAAATCACTGTTCTTCGAATTATTAAATGCTCCGCGAGAGGCCGTGGGCCTCATGCCTTCCTCTAACCCCCCCCCCCCTCCCTCCCCCGGTTATTGGATCTGTCACCACACACCAGACCGAACATGGCTGAGCAGGTAATCAAATCACAGAGAAAGGACAGGATCAAATTCAACTGAAGATAGTCCCCCGATCAAATTCACACATAGCTATGTTGCCACTTGGAGGCTATAGAATGTTTCCTAGCATTCTTCTGGAAAACACATTAAAGACCACATCAATCTTTATAGGACTCATGTCCCCGGGGAGGGATCCCGCGGGCCATGCGAGGCTCACGTTTCCTGGAAGCACGTCTGTCCCTTCCTGCTTGGTCTGTCATATTCTGTTTGTTTATTTTTAGCCGTGAGCTCTGTTGCAGCATCATGGCGCGAACAGATTGTACATTCAGAACTCAGCAACCTTGTAACCAGGGCTGAATGCATCTGAGAAGTGGACGGGAATAATGCCTTTTCCTATGTCGCGCGCCCGATTGGGTAGTCTGGTTCCCTGACCTGAAGATTCCCTGACGTCTAAATCTTAGGTCAGGTAGCTACCGCGGTTTAAAATAGATCATGACGTGCGTGTTAGTCCGAGTGACGTCAGTGACATCATATGCTTGCAAAATCCAGTCGGCAAAATACTACAAGGGTGTGGCATTGATTTTTTTGTTTCTTTAATAATAATAATAATGCGGTGGTTATATAGCGCTTTATACAAATGTCTCAAAGCGCTTTACAATTATTATATATAATTTTTATATATAATTTTTATATATAATTGAGAATTCAAATTCTAGGATATGTAACGGGCCTGACAGATATTTTGTTATTGCGAACATCAACGTTAACAGCCGAATGTTACCGAAAACAAGTTCGAAAAACTTCGGATATTTTCGGAAACTGGCAGAATTCTGCCAGTTTTGGTCACGTGACATTGGCGGCTGCCGGACCTAATATTCATCAGAAATAGTCAGAATAATTTGGTCTGGGAACCAGACTACCGATTGGGTACCCAAAGATGGCTTCTAATTTTATTCGTCGGTTTAGTCTATGCACCTGCCTCCACGCATAGATGTACATGCATGTACATCTATGCAGCCTGCAGCCTCCAACAGATGTGTACTAGTACCAGTGGCGTAGCTAAAGGGGTGGGGGGATTTGGGGGGGGGGCGCACGCCCCCCCCCCCATAAACAAATCGTCGCGACCCCAGTTGCCCCCACTGAAAATTTCGCAAACGCAGGAAAATAATAGTATTATAAAGAAAAAACATTGTGAGCGCCCCCCCCCCGCCCCCCCCCCCCCCCCCACTGTAACAACCAGCCCACCCCCCACCCCCCCACTCGCCCCCTATGGAGACAGCCCTGGCTACGCTGCTGACTAGTACACGTCACTTGACCAGAAAGCTACCCAGTGACGTATACACAATGTACACTGATATAGCAGACTCACTCAAAGAAGTAGTGCTACTAATGTCTAATTTTCAGGGGTACGGTACCTATAGTACCTGAGGGGGGCACCAATCTTTCGGGGGGGGGGGGCACTGCATAGAGAAAATACAATTTGTGTACATAACTGCAATTTTAGTAGGGTGCAAGGGGAACAAGTATCGACTAGGGGACGTTCCCCACCCCCACAGGGGACGTTCATCCCCCACCTCCACCCCCAGTTACATCACTTGACTCAAGTATTCGAAACTTGCTGATTTGTGACGAAAGACCGGGAAACCTACGACGTGATAATATCAAAGGCAGTGATGCAGGTAGAATCCCGCATGTGACATCCGGGATTGCCACTCTGATCTGGTTTAATAATTAGGGTCAGGGGATTTCCCCGGAACTCGCCAGCTTGCAGAAAGCATAAACTGCGATCTGAGTTGTTTTGGGCAGTTATTCATTGGTGAGTTATCTTGTTGGATATGCTGTATGCTGTACTTCTGTTCGGCAGTAAGAGAAACGTTCCCAACTTATCCCCGCTTGGCCTATAAACGATTCTTTTGATATCTCTCCTTTTAAATCAGCCTTAATCCTACATCATCCTTAAAAAGAGCTACCGGTACTAAAAATAGCATTTTGTTATGTTCTGTTTCCAAATCTGGGCCGGTGCTTCTGTTTGTCACTTATCTTTATTAGATAGAGTACAGAAGCGCATTGTTAATTTGGTTGGAGAAGAGTTAGGCTCATCCTTACAATCACTCTCTCACTGGAGATCTGCTACTCTTAGTCTGTTCTGCAGATATTTTAATGTAAATGTTCCTCGGCTTGGTTCCTCCAGTTAGGGTGTTTGAGCGTGAAACTCGGCTTTCCGTCTGTTCCCACCAATATACTCATATAGCTGTACCTAGATGTAGGACAAAAACACAATGGCAATAGCTTTTCCCGCGTTCTTTATCTCTATGGAATTTGTTGACTAGTGTTTAATTGTTTCCCTTTATTTGATGATCTTTTCTGCTTCAATAGGAATATTAATTCCTACTTCTTGTGTCGTTGATTGTTTTTTCTTTTTGTAGCTCCGTACCTTGAGTATCTCTTAGGCTTGTTCGGATGGCGAACTTGCATAAAAAAATCACGATGTTTTGAATAAGTTGAGTGAGTAAAGATTAATAGAGTTATGAAAGTCGTCTCTGAAAATCGTCACGACCTTATCAATTTGTAGTTTTGCATACTGTTATTTTGTTTTAATCCCCACCGATCCTCACAACCCTATTTGCACACGGGTGTATATGCATGGAGTAAACAAAATCACGGCGTATTATCGGCAAGGCATAGTATAAATGACGGAAACCTGATTTGAGATTAAGGTTTCTTGTGAAGCAGTAAAGTTAGAAGCTAAAATTAATATACACGGTAATATCTTGGTCAAAACAATGCTGTCTAAAATAAGCCAGCCGACGAGCAATTAAATAACGTTTCAATCAATTAACGGTGCCTACGTAACGATTTCTACCTGACAATTATATTTCCATTGCTATTATAGAAGTAATGAGTGACACGCATGTGACCGCAAATAAAATCAGCCTTGTATTGTGATTATATTTCAAGGCTAAAAAGTATATGCTATAAAAGTAAAGGGGACACTCCGATAATGAAAACAAAAATGATTTCCATGATGTCCAGACATCTAAACAATACCAGCAGAAACAAATGGCATTCATTCTTTTAAAAAGTGTGGCTCGTTTAACATTTAGATAAGAAATCATCGCGTACTATTGTCGGTAAGGCATAATATACATGACGCAAACCCGATTACATAATTTTCGATTTGAGATTAAGTTTTATTGTGAAAGTAGTAAAGTTAGAAACCAATTTTAGTGTACACGATATTATCTTGGTCAAAACAACGCTCTTTAAAATAAGCCACTGTTTTTAAAGATTAAAGTATTACTTGACCCCCCCCCCCCCCCCCCTCATGGTGCCGATAGGCCCTATAGAGTTTTACTGGGAAAAGCTGATGTAAATTTGGATATTCTAAATCATCGCAATAAAAGCTTTCTTACGCTAACCCATTTACGAACAAAATGTCAATTTCGTATAATGTCTTTAGATTATAAAGAAAAAAAAACAAGGACAGAAAATCTGCAGTAGAGCCTGAAAGTAAAAGGTCGTGGAGGGCTTCCGGAGACCTCGCGCAGCCCGCCAGTGGGCAATCTACACTGGGTTGCCCTTTCTCTTGTTATAATTTTTGGCAGAATGATTTCTAACCGTAACCACCCCAAGAAATGTTCACGCTGGAAATTTGATTTATGATTCTTTAAGTAAAAGTGGGGAAAAATAATTGACGATGGGTAAAAAAACGAATATTATTGACGGTCTTTTACATCCGGTATTTTTGTTTTCAGGTCTCCTTGTTCGTTTATGCTTGTTTTCGCATCGCGTACTTGTGTGAGAACGAAATTTAACTACCTACAGCCGATGGGTTCTAAATTAAGCCGGGCCGGCTTGAGTGTCTCGTTTTCAGCCTCACTCACCGTCCTTATCAAAGGTCACATTAGGTTGTGTTTTTTTCGAAAATGCTAATGCGTTCTGTACGTTTATTTGAAATATTTTAGCTATAAAAGACATTTTATTGTTCTATTTAACTTTCAGTTTAAACCTAATGATTGCCACAAAATAATTTCAATTTTGTTTAATCTTTGTACGAGTACACCGAGTTTCACTGGTCTGCAAAGGTCATTTTTTTTGCACGATATTTCTCTTTCACATCAGGCGTTTTATCAGTTTCCATAAATTGATGCGCTAGTAATAATTTTACAAAGGCCTTTTCTGGGTTGATTTTCTTAAGAAGTCCATGTACCAAAAATAATTGCAATGTTTCCAATTTTAACTCGTTAATTTTCCTATTCAAGGTCTCCGGACGCGCGCCACCAGAGGTGAACTTTCAGGCTCAGGCAGATCAGAATATTTCATGCAAATTCAGGTTCACAAAGACCAATTTTTAGATCGCAGTTCTTACAAGGCCTTAGAAAGCCACAAATTATTGCTCAGTCTCTTGGCCGAGAAAACTAACGCATGCGGAAATCGGCGTGGCGGTTCGAAGCCCGCTTAAGGGACACGGAAGCTCCATGGTTATAGATGTTTTAAGGGCATTTTGAGCACTACATGACCTATCTGGGAAGAATTTCCGGAAAAATTAAACGTTCATGGGTAAAGATGTTGATCATTGTCAATCTAAAAATAACAAATCTATTAATTCTTTTTACACGCATCGTTGATCCAGCCACGGCCCTTGTTCATATTGCACAGTATAGTTCTGTAATTACCTTTATTAGACACCGACGAACAGCTTTGTTTGTGAAATTCTGAAATGATTAACGAAAACAAAGCTTTTGAGCTCACGAGGCAATCAAGTCAAAGGGGGGGGGGGACAACCGGCCACACGACTGCACCGCAGCGGGGCTCAAGCTATAAGAGTCCCTGTGGGATCAGCACGATTAACCGTTGGGCCGGTGCTACTCGAGTCAAGAAACTACTGGCGTCACCGGGAAAAACAGTCTCCCCAGATGCTAACTGAAAACATTAGACAAAGAAAACATTTGCATGACTAAAGACTCTCCCGCGATCCTCTTCTCTCAAGAGCAATTCTCGTTAGATGGTTGTTTGCTCAGAACAGTTTCCCCACTTTGTTTCCTCTGGGGTTGTTTCGCTTTCATCTTTACTTAGCGGGTTAAAGGTAGTACATTATTTGCAAACATAAAAAAACAACTTCTGAATTATTACGAAATACCGTGACTGCAAGTAAATAGCAGTCTTAAAGCATCCTATGGGAAATCATGGCACCTGGTGTGCTGCCGTTTTGAAGAAAAGTGGAAATTTATATCGTTTTCCAACGATTGTTGGCCGACAATCGTTGGAAATAGTCTAGGTCCACGACCTGATAATTCGCTGACTATATAAATCGCTCCGTGTTGTCTAAACTATGGTCAGGCAACCAGACTACTAGAACAGAATTTCTTTTCTCAGAATCTATGCACACAAAACTTTAAACAGGTCAGTGTTACAGTATTTTCTAGCACGCTATAAAATACTAACCACCAAATCCATTTATTTCTGAAAATTACAGCAAAAGCAAATCGAGTATACTATACCTTTAAGTCCTTCGAGGTATCATTAAACAAAGATCACGTTTTGTCAATGTTGGTAGAGATAGTTTGTCACTAGCAAAGAGAAATCTTTCAAATTGGGAAAATTGGAGCTGAAATGTTGTTAAAATAAATGTCATCCTTTAAATTAAAACGCTCGTGTGGGGAAGCTCAATTTATTTGCCAACCGTTGCAGATTACTTGCTAATATTCAACTGGAATTTCGCTTTTGATGTTGGCGAGGTGTACCGCCTAGAATTGAAAAGGATTTCCATTGTGACACAATCAGGGGTAAAGGTCAAGCTGGACCAATCAGAGACCAGAGGTCAATTGGCGGACCAATTGCAGACAACACGAGGGCATTTGGACCAATCAGAGATCAGACGCCCACCTCGAACCAATCAGTAACCCGGGATCTACGGATTGATAACAAAATCACAAACCAGATGACATCAGTTTACGAATCGGTGCCAATTATTCAGCGGTTTCTTCAGATACAAGACGTGATTTGCCGGCGCGGCCTGTACTTCCCAGAAATCAATGTCGAGTTCGGTGTTGCGCCATCGAATCACGCAGGGTTCGTAATTAGCATTTTGATTCGCACATTGTTCTCTGTTTTAATAACCTTAAGTTTTAGCTTGCTAAAGTCCAATATCACAGTACGACATTGACAAACATGATGGATCGACAGGTTAACTCCATAAGAACAAACAATGTTTTGATTAGATTTCAGAGAATATGAGTTTACTTTCATTGCAGGCACGGATTCTCAACTGACTCAGGAAACAACACCGTTCCCGATCGCTCGCGCATTAGCAAAAGCTATGAAATTCATATTGTCTTACGTGATTCGGGGTATTATTTTTCTATACTTCAAGCTGATAGAAAGTAATTGATCAGACACTGCAAATATTAGTACGGTGTCGTTTAACCTGTGGATACCTCACGTGTTTTGATTAGCATGCAAGTTCTTCGTGATTTGAAGTAAAAATTGAACGAGCTGCCGACGATCGCTCATAAAGACAGTAATCGTCAACTTATTTTCTATGTGCGACTTCTACAATTCTCTGTTCTCAAAACGACAGTTTTAACTGAAATTAGCACTACTTCAAAAAGATCATATGGAAACTAACCATGCTCTTTTTTGAAACTTTTCTAAAACTCTTTAGGAAAGGCATTTGATGGAACAACAGCACACAACAAAAACCCCAGATAAAAATGTAGGTATGTGCGTCTATGAAATCTCCAGTGCTCTGTTGTGTTGTCATCGGACGTGCATTTCGTCGTAGCTAATCCTGCTTTTAGCAACCTGCACGACCTTGGTTTTGAGCTAAGCACTTCCCGGGCTCAAAACTCGCTTTGTGTGATGACACCATGGAAATCTTTTACCAACTGGCTAAAATTCTGCGGAGAGCATTACAAGGCAATTTTTCGTCGAACGCATTGTTTGAAGCACGGAGTTTATTTGGAGTTTAAATGCCTGATATTTTATTTATAGATCAATTGTACGCAAAATTCCATACATTTTCCATTGCTAGAGAAAAAAATCCTACAAAACGGCAAATACAAGAGGCACGTCTTTTCAACTGTGAATTTGTCTGACTGAAAAAAAAACGATCTGCCGCTTGAAAATAATTAACTTTTTTTGCGAGGTTATTCGATACATCAGCGCATTTATTCCTCCATGATCAACGCAACTCGTGTCATTTCAGCTTATTAATTTTGAACGGGAAAAAACAAGGACCATAACAGATCTGACATTATGTTTGGCAGTATAATGGTACCATGGAGGTAGGGAAACACTACCTCCACGATGGCACGTGCTTGTTTATCTCTAAAGACTCTAATGGGGAAACAATATACGACGGCCAACATGACGATGGGGGTACGTAATGATTGTGGATGAGTTGTTATATAGGATTGGCTTTGTAGGCCTATAGGCGTTAGTTACTTCTTATAACAGAAGACGTTCATTGTGTTTCCATCAGTCACTTTCTATGGAAAGCTGCTCATGGTTTTTCTGTCGTGTCCTTTCTATTTTTATCTTGACCGTATATTTTTAATGTTTTATGTTTTATGTTTTATTGATGTTTCTTCTCTTAATTTAAGTTATTTTTGTAAAAAGATAATGAGACGTTACATTCGAGTGAAATTCGGAAATGTGTAAGTTTAGTCTTATCGCGTAACACTTTTCTAGAGCGTTAGATATACATTTAAACAAGATTTGAGTTTTGTTTTCCTTTTTCGGGTCGGGCAGGGCAAAAACCCAGTTTAAAATTGTAAAAATGAAATCATCCCTTTTAAACGACAAAATGCATTCCAGGTCAGTGCTGATAATTGCTTCCCCTTTCCGTCGGAAGTAAACGGATCCTGGTCTGAGCTGTTTTCCCAAAGTGACAGATAAGGTTTCAACGTGAAGGTTTTAAGACAATAAATCGCAGTAAGATAATTGATTGCTTTTAAGCGATATACACCTGTGAAACCTGGAGGGAGAAAACTGGACAATCGGTCACTCAGACCACTCTAAAAGCCGAATGGAAAATATTCCTCAGAGCGGTTTAAGGGTCAGTGAAGGGTCAGGGGCCGTTTTTAGAAAACTGCAAATGAATTCAAGACTTGTTTTTAAGTTGTTGATGATGCTTTTTGTGGTGGGGGGGGGGGGGGGGTGTTGTGGGACGTTGGTATAAGGATAAATGCTAAGGTGTACAGTTCTTTACTGAGCTTTAAAGACATGCATTGCCATGAAATCCCCCCGAAAAAATCATCTCTTTGGTTATAGTTACCTATTCCATGGTCTGAGTGAAATATTGTACCATTATTATGGGCGTCGCCAGGATTTGTTCTAGAGGGGGTCAAAGCGCTCACCAGAAAGCAGCAAAGGGAGAAATCACCGGCCGTGGAAAAATCGAAAGGGGAGGGGGGTGCTGGACATCACTCGATGATTTGTTCAAGACTACGATACCAGTGGGCCTATTGTATATAGCCGCATTTGAGGCCCCATTCAATTGAGTACGACATTGACTTCGACCCTGTTTTCTTTAAACCGAGGCATTGACATCCGGACATTCAGCCTATACAGTCCGACGTTTCCGAACCAAACTGACGCCCCCCCCCCCCCCCTATATTATATATGATTTTTGTCAATGCTTTTCAGACAACCGACGCACTGCTAAAGATTGTTCGTGTATATTATTACATTCTACTTTTGAATGATCTTTCCAACTACAGCAATTTCAGGACAAATGCTTTTTGTAGCCCATATTGGGCGCACCCAAGGCAATGTGTCCTTTTAAGATAAATAGCAACAATAATTAGAAATATTATGTACAGGGTGGTTAAAAAAGTTAACCCAAGTTCAAGGTGATTGTTCACCCATCACCTCCTACAATTCCAGAGAATTTGTGTTTACCTAGTGTTGATGAGTAGGGTGTTTATAAATAATCCTGAAAGAATGCTAGGTCTAGCTTAATTTGATCTCAAGATATGGCCCATTACAGATGGCATGTACAAAACTGGCTTGTCCACAGGAGCTTCTTCTGTCTTCAACATGCTTCATTTACAATTAAGCTCCCGTGGACAAGCCAGTTTTGTACATGCCATCTGTAATGGGCCATATCTTGAGATCCAATTATTAAGCTAGACCTAGCATTTGTTCAGGATTATTTCTAAACGCCCTACTCATAAGGTAAACACAAATTCTCTGGAATTGTAGGAGGTGGGTGAACAATCACCTTAAACTTGGGTAAACTTTTTTTGAACCACCCTGTATTTCTCGTGATAAACAAAGGATTCCACAAAATGCAGTCTATCTGGCGATCCTGCAGAATTCTGCGGAGAGAAGACGATACAAAAATGGTTAAGCTATAGAGGTTGTGGAAACCGTAGAATAATATCCCAGAGAACGCCACGGAACACAGCAGGGAATAAACAGCAAATCCACAGAGCTGTAATCAAGTCAATCCAAGGCAATCACAAGCCATGTAGCAAGCTACAGGGTTGAACAACGACAAATGAATGTTTGGCGACGATGCATTTGAATAACTTGTGATTTGGCTTGAAACTAGACTTACGATGTGCCTTGTGATTGACTTATGATGACTTGATTTGATTTGCTTTGAAATGCGAGAGGTCACAGGGAAGGCGATGAAGTTACGTCAACCCGACTCCCTGTAAATAATCATGTCAATAATGTTAACATCTTTCAAACATAGATATAACCCTTTGTTCGCAACCATGCATAAATATTCTACAGGGCATTTCAATATATAAATAGAAATATTATCAAAACTAATTCCATTTCAAGCATTTGGTGACGTGAATTCTTTTTGACCGGCGGTTTGCTTTCAGTGCATTGTTTTATAAAGTTTGCCAAAAAGAAACAATGAACTCATCTAGCGCGTAGCCAGGGTTTTGTTCGCCATTGGAAAATGGAAATTTTCATCCCGTTTTCACCGTTCAGATTTTGCTTCTAGCAGCGTCCGAATTTTGCTTTTAAAATCTTCATCTCGTATTCCCGTTTGTAATCCGCCACTCCGCATCGCCACCCCGGCTACGCCACTGGCTATATGTACATTCCAACCTAGCCGTTTGCAACATGGGTGTCTACAGCGTTATCGCATTTAGATAATTACCTCATTATATAGCCCCATGAAGTCAGTTAAGTATTATTTTACACGCGATTATTCCTTCATACCGTACAACCAAGCATTCGGTATATCCCATTCCAAAGTAATCATTCTCCATGTTTACATACTGAGGAAAACTGAACAAGAAGCGTTTGATGTTTATAGAACATTGGCGCCCAATCGCACAGGGTCTATAATGTCCTTAATAATCTGCCAGCAAAACTATATAGATCAATTGATTTCACAATGAGTGATCACATAAAATAGTCTGGTCAGTCGTTGTACTTTAATACATTACAAAGTTCATCGCTTTTATTATAAGAAGTTAACCTAATAGTATTTATTAAAAATATATTTATACAGGGTCCGGGCAGGTCTTGAGCAAAGGAAAATATTTAAAATACAAAGTAAATTTGCTGGTATATGAAAGAAGAAAACAAATTAAAAGAAAAATCCAATTACATTTCTCATATAACTATAAAATGATGGAACATTCTGCAGTTGAGTGTGGGTAAATTGTTCCAGAACATTGCCCCGATATATTTATGAGATTGTTTAAATTATTCAGTGATTGATTTTTGTTGTTGCCCAATACAAGGCTATAAAAGCTACTCTAGGTAAAGGGCTACAACAGAGGTGGTGGGGTTGGCCACATTTTAGGTTGCCAGCCCTACCACCCTCCAGTTTTCCTGGGTCCAGATCTAAAATAGAGGCTAAATCTTCAATAGATACTAAATAAATTCTCCCAATTTCATACCTATAGACCCGAGCGCCGGGGTAACTTCCACCGTTCGTGAGACCAACTCACCTCCCCCTTTAAATGATGTCAGTAATTGTTGAAATTTTTTTCCCGTATGGAAGGGAAAACACCGCTTTACTTTAGTTTGGATTTAATGTTTTTCGCACAGAATTTTACAGTATCATTCACAATACACATTTAGTATACAGTGTCAAGTATAGTCTAGTATTGTTACAGGATTGCACGTGCTAGATTGGGTTTGAAAATGTGCCGTTTTTCTGCAATTCTTGAAATAATTTCGGCGTTTAAATTGTGTACCCTCGAAAATTGTCACTTGGTTCTCGAGACGTGGACTTCTGTCACTGTAGCCTATTAAGTTTGTTTGTTGGGGTGTTGCTTGTTTGTTTGTTTGTTTGTTTGTTTGTTTGTTTCCTACCTCTATGTTCAACTAAAATCACAGCTTTGTCTGTATATTCAAGGAGTACAAGAATATGATCAACGATGAAGCCTCAATAAAGACAGGAAGGTGTTGAATTGAGAATAAGATTCGTCTGGCCCAAACATGGTTATGGTGGCCCTGAAGGGACATCACACATCAAAAATATCTTTGCAAAAAAATTATTTGCGATGTCGCAAATATTTGCGCCAATTTTTTGGGCAAATATTTGCGATTTCTAAAATGTTATCGCAAATTTCTTTGCTATACAAACGGGCCACCATACATGATCTATAATGCACAATTGCACATTACATTATATTTTCTTTAATTTAGACGTCAATAATATAACCAATTGTAACGTCGGCTGGGATGACAACCGTTTCTATATATAAGGTTGCTGAGTGTCAGGCATTGTGAAAACTGTTGTCTTCTGATAACACGTCGCAATTTCAAACTGTTCATTTGTTCATAACATGTTAGACAATCGGTATATAAAATCAGTATATAAATCTGGTTCTAAACTTGCAGTGACGTCATCACTTCGGTACACTATTGACTGGGGAAAGTTTTACGGTGAATGTTCACCAATTTTCAAAGCTGCACTGATTGTTTTCCTTTTTTCCACAAACGAAGATGAATGACAATTGCGTCAGCCAATTTAAATTTAGCAGAAACCTGTTGTGTCCGGCCTACTCGCTGGGAAGACAAGCGCAAAATGTCATCGGCAATATCAAATTACGTTAAAGGCTAACCACAGATGATAAATGTAGGTTCACTGAGATATTAGCCAAGCGGCTAATTACGCGCCATTGCTCAATTGTAAACAATTTTCAATTTTGTCTGCCCTCGGTTCAGTTAGGTTGGAAAATGGCAAACTGCATTTAAAATCCCCTGGGGAAAACTCTTGATTGGCTCGAACGTTTTGGGAATGAACAGGAAATATGCGTGAAATTACAGTCTACTGTAAGGCGTACATTAAGCCTATATACTTTACGCCGAAAAATGTTTATTTTAGTTATTTGTGAATAACTTTTTAAGCCGTTTTAAAATTATTATTTCTTGGGCTTAGTTTTAAACCGCTGCAAATATGTACGAATGTATAGTACAATTCAACCCACCGGTTGCCACACTGTACATTATCCAAAACTGTTTTATATAACAATTTTTGATAAAATATATACGAAATAAACCAATAATAATAATTACTGTGTTCATTTTCATTCAGTAAATTTGTCAAATTCTTGATGCAAATTACTACTACTATAATGCTAGGTTGGGGCGACAGAGATTGCTCCATAAGAGTGGGTTTTAGGGCGACAGAAGTGGTGTCGCCCCAATGTGAAAGTCGCCCTAATGGAGTATATTTTTTTCAGTAAGGCAAGTGGGGAAAGTGCTATAATAGGGCGACACCGCTGTCGCCCAATTGGAGTTATTATTAGCAGAGTCGCCCTATTATAGCAGTAATAATAGGTTTCCCACACATTTTAAAACTTGTTTCATTCAATTTAGTGTAACCGAGGGGGTTGGTTATAAGAATGTTTTTGTTGAAGGGAACAGGGATGTGGAGGCACAAAGAAACGGGTTTAAGTTCTCGGTAATTTATTTACATATAATTCTAGACTGTGGATATATATATACACACACAGTTGGTAGTTCCAACAGTCTATATTAAAAAATACAGCTTTTCAAACCCAGCAAAAACGAGAGTCAATGTATTATCAGCAATATGTATATATAAGCTGGGGTTGACGAATACGGCACGGCTAAGCCGGCTGTACAGGAGGTATAAGGCACGTCAAGATGTAAACATGCGGCGTCCCCCGACCTGTGCCAACCGAAGAAATGTGCTGAAAACACTGGGCAACTATAAGTTTATTGGCTGCTAGTGCTAACGTAGCAACGTCGTAACGTGTACGTATTTGAATTGCAGAACCAACGATGATGTTCGCTCAAGGGAACTCAAAAACGGAGTGACTAAAGTAAATTTTGCACTGAGTAAATTTTGCGGCTAAGCCGGCTGTAGAGGAGGTATAAGGCACGTCAAGATGTAAACATGCGGCGTCCCCCGACCTGTGCCAACCGAAGAATGTGCTTAAAACACTGGGCAATTATAAGTTTATTGGCTGCTAGTGCTAACGCAGCAACGTCGTAACGTGTACGTAGGCCTATTTGAATTGCAGAACCAACGATGATGTTCACACAAGGGAACTCAAGAACAGAGTGACTAAAGTAAATTTTGCACTAAGCCAAGAAAGCTACAGCCAAAGGTTTCACATATAAGTGAGAGCATGGTGAGAGGCAGTAGCGCAACAATAGCTTATTGTTCTCGGCTGCACAGCTACATATGTATCTAGAGCATCGCACAATGCAGAGTAAACTGGGTTGGTGCAAGAATAGGGCATTGTGCTAGCAGAAGGGGTGCACACATACTAAGGTACAATCGAGAGTGTTCAACAATGCATTGTCGCATACTTGTTCCACATTATGACAATAGAGAGAAAGGGATGTGAGAAAGTAAAGGAAAAGAATGTTTAACAAGGACCGTGGAGGGACCAGATGATTCTTATATGTAGATCGGTCACACTCAACACCAGATTAAGAAGGATTGTAGGTAAGCTGATAGTGCAGTGGAGGGACCAGGTGACCAACCTGGTCGACTGGTCACATTAGTAAACGGTTAACTGCACTTTGTCCAAACAATTTCATACATTTGCCATACCTTTTGGTGAAAGACAATTCAATTTCGTCGTCCGCAGTTGCCTAACGTACGATAGATGAAGCAATTTCGTCATTTTGAAATTAGTGTCATATAAATTTCATTTGAATTCGTCACATGATTGTATGCTATATTTGGTATTTGTACGTTTTCATCGTTTCATTTCTACTTTAAACATGTTTACTTCATTTTTGGTTTGTCTGCAGTAGTATTGTTCTTGTATAACGTAGGTCTATAACCTTAAATAAGCATTTATCATGTCTATTAATGTGCATAATTATATCTTTTTTCAAAAACTTCGATGTGTATCCATTTAGTTCTTTGACAATTGTATGCGTCAACAACTGGAAGAAATAAGGTCTCTACACTTATGAAAAGAAAATGTATTCACATTTTCACATCTTTCAGAAACAGTCAATTCAGTTCTTCTTCTTGTCCTTTGGATTGGTTGTTCAACCTTCAATTTCTTGTCTTGCAATACACCGTGCCAAATACGTCTGTGCATGGTTGTACCAGCGTGTGCATTTGTCTGGAGTGATGACATCTATGTTCACTTCAGCTACTTCTTGCAGATGTCTTGCTCGCCAAGCTTGAAGATTCACACCAGCTTCTCTGACAGCAGCAACGTCACTAACTCTAGCTTGCCACTGTGTGAGACTCAAAGTGCGTTTCACTGCGACTTTAAAGGCGGAATGTGCCATCTCAACCGGGTTGAGAAAAAGTGAGTATGGAGGGGTGCATCCAATGAAGATGTTGTTGAAGTCTTCTGGCACATGAGCATTGGTATGTGGGCGGGCATTGTCATATATGAGATGTATTGGTTCACGAGGAGGTAGCATCTGAAGAGCTTCATTACATGTATCCTGGATACACTTTTGGAAACTCTCCAGTGTCGTCGTTGCGAGTCTGACAGAGTAGTGAATCAGCCCGATTTCGTTGGATATTGCAATGTGATATTGCAGTTTTTCCCTCGCTGGTTGTTAACAACCCTTCCGACAGGCTCACCTCTCTATGATCCGTATGTTCGTTTGGTCCAAATATTGTACCCGCACTCATCGATTTAAATGCAGTGCCTATACCCCAGCTCTCAAAAACCGCTGAGCATATTCAACTCTTTGGTCAAGAACTCTGCTCGTTCCAGCCGCCTGGAATATCTTCCGCCAGCTTGATTGTCATATGCATTCTATCTAATGCACGTGCAAGAGTGCTGCTAGAATTCTAACCTGAAAAGTTTGAACTTTAATTGAATACTTAGAGCAGGCCTACAGAAAGCTTGTTCACAAAGCTATTTATAACCAGACTATCCGATGAATTTCAGCGAAAAATTCTTGAAATTGCTTGAACAAAGACGAATTCAATCACTACATTATGTACAGGACCATCAGGTGAGACGAATTCCATTGAAATCTGACGACATTGAATGGAACAATGTTGAAATTGATTGACCATTGATCACTTGGAATGACCAATGACCAAATTCATTGCATAAGCGTTCCAGTCTTCTTGGGACGAAATTGAAGTTAACCGTTTATGAACTTGATTGAAAAAAGTGTTTAAATGTGCGGGAAACCTATATTATTATTATTATTATTGAGAATAACTGTTACGAACCATGACCCCAAGCTAAAGTTAAATAACCTGTGCAAGGTCATCTCGCTAAGGAGACAAACCCTTTTTAAATAAAATTTTCAATTTGTCCGTAGTCGGCCGTCAATTTGTCCTTCGTGCAACGGACACCTTTTCGCCCCACGCGCTTCCCGCGCAAAAAGGAATTTCCACGAACAATTTCGCGCCAAAATCAAGGCGTCAAGATATGGGCGGTAAAATACAAAGCGATACTCTGCCACGTGAAACACTGGAGCACTTTGCACTATTTGATTATAGGCGTCGCTTCCGTTAGAGAACGTTTCATTTCGATGGCGAGGCCAACTTGTTATATTCTTGCACAACGGAGTCCCTTGAATTATTTGCAGAATGATGTAGTACCGTATTTGACGAACTTAAAAAAGCAACTTCTTAATTATTATGAAAAACCTAACAGTAAATAATAGTCTCAATCATCCTGTGAAATCATGGCACTTCATGGTGTGCTGTCATTTTCAAGAAAAGTGGAATTTTTGTATAATTTGAAAAAAACCTAAATATTTTGTCCAATACTGCCCCCAATTTACCAAATTTAGGTAGTTCACATTTTGTTTGCAATCGGTTATAATATACATCCGTGCACGGGTGCGAGCTAGCTATTTCTACAAGAAGGCGCGTGAAATCCTCTTTCTTGTCATATAAGACCTGAGGCTATTGGTCTAAAATTTTCCCCCGTCAATTTGCCGAAATATAAGAAACACTCGTTCTGATTCCTCCATAAGGCCTGTTGTACACAATTCAACCGGTATGGCAGTCCTCGCTTAAATGATCTGCATCTACAAAGCTGCGTTGGCCCTGCGTAGCCTGTTTTATACATGTTTCTTAGCTTGACAATTTTGTACATGTTAGAGTTCATATATGCCACCCTATCACCCCAGCCCACCCCACCCTACCCCAAAACACGGGAAAAAAAACAAGATTGATATTACCAGAGAAGGAGAAACAAAAATAAAAACCAGGACAATACCTATTAAAGGGGACTATTCCTCGTTTACGGATCAATAGCCTCATGCTAATGTCCGGGAAATGGACATCATGGGCAGTCAGGCTGGCCTTGTTCCTCGCCTTCCACCGCTGTGACCCGGGTTCGAATCCCACCAGGGCTGACACGAGAAGAGGGTTTTCAGTCTTTGTCCGAGTCTGCGGGTTGTCTCAGAATATTACTCCGAGGTTTTATCCTCAACTCAAAAATTTAACATTTCTTTGTCTTGTTTCTACAGGTCTTCTCCAGACAGCAAACAAATTGTCAGTTTGTCAGTTTAAGAACTGCCAATACTGAAAAAGGGCTGTTTTATGAGGTGGGAAACCCCCCCCCCCCCAAAAAAAAACTTTCCTGAAGCCACACCATAGGCGGATCCAGGATTTTTGCAAAGGGGGGTCCAACTTTAAAAGTGGGGGGGGAGGGGGGGGTGGGGTACATACGGTGCTCCAAACTAATGCAAGCGCGAAGCCCTTGCGGCGTGGGGTTTGGGATTCTAGATGCTCTGCGGTGCGATCTGAGGCAATTTCTGACCACTTTAACCATTTTTTTGGGGAACAAAAGATCATCATTATTAAACATCATTTTCGAGTTTGAAGTAATTGAATCAACTATTCTGAGCTAAAGAATCAAATATAGGCTACAATTTTTATTCGGGGACGACAGAAAGTGGGGGTGGGAGGGGAACAAACGATATGATATCCCCCCCACTTTAATAAGTATGTGTTCGTGTGGGGGGACAAGTCAGTTGTATGTTTTTCCAAAATGATTCCCGAGTTTGGGTCAGGTCCCCCCCCCAAAAAAAAAAAAAAATTAATAAAAAAATATAGAAAAACATTAATAAAAAAAAATAAAAAAGGGCGGTCGAGACCCCCTAGACCCCCCCCCCCCCCCCCGATCCGCCCTTGCACACACCTTCCCACTAAACGGGAAGCTACACAGGGCGTCCCAGAAAAAAAACCTACTCCTGAAACAAAGGGTTAATTTTACCACTGTTCCTTCTTCCATGGTTTTACTAAGCTGTGTGCTGTATGATTACAAGTACAACCATGCGTTTTCAAACGGCAACAGAATGGTGTCTTCCGACATTTGTTGTGCATGGGCACAGGGATGGTGCGCCTGCCCACAGACTTTTCGCTGTCAGGAATCTTTTTGGGAACAGAGTAATTGCCTTGAATCATGCTGTGGAATGATCACCCAGGTCACCGGATTTGACACCTTGTGAGTTTTTCTTGTGGGGGGGGGGGGGGGGGGGGGTGGTATTTGAAGAACAAAGTGTTCACCATACCAGTCCACCGCGTAACCTTCAGGATTTGCAAGCCCGCATTCAACATGAGGTGGAAATCTTACGTGCTTGATCCTGCAATGATGAGACGAGCTGTGGCTGACATGCGCCGCCGTTGTGGACTTTGTATCGAAATAGGAGGCGGACATCAAATGATCAAATGAAACAGTCTTGTTTCTCATGTTTCGAAGGATTCAATTTTCCTCAGTTTGGATGTGATCCTAATGACTTACCCGGAACTGTCACAATGGGTGTTTACATACCATTTTCCAAACAATGGGGCTTGGTGAAGCATGACTGGAGGAGTGCCATCAAGATATCATTTAAAAGCATTTTGCTCCTATATACTGGTTATAGCATAGAGCAAGTTATGGTTATAGTCATACAGTACACAGCTTGGTCAAATACCTTCCTCCATGGTCAAATTATGGATTATTTTTTCTTTTCTGGGACGCCCTGTAGAAGAAATCCGAATGATAAACGAGTGACGTTGTGCCGCCTGACACATTAATGAATAGGCCCTAGTTAAATATCCTGGGAAGGTTATAGAAATGGGCACGTAGCTTGATATCATGGGATTTAATATTTACTAACCCAGCAGTCAGAGAGATTCAAATTCATAAGTCGCCATCTGTGTTGAAGAATTGAACCTCTGTTTCAGCTGGAAACCAAGACCGAGTGTAATAATAGATGGAATGAAGCAAATATTCAGCCACATTTTCATTAAAAAAATATTTCACTGAATGTAGCTTTTTTTGGAGAGGTGAGTTGTCTCGTGGGCGGGGTGGTACTGTTCTTGGCGTTGGTAGCGCCACTCAACTCCATATGTTTGTTATTCCCCCGTAAAGGCAAAATAGAAGACAAAAAGTTGCTGTTTTGCAACTTTAGCGAAAAGGAAAATAGGCAATAATATTGAATAATATTGTGGGGAACAATTGAATTAGATGAGGTTTGAGAGCCATGCAGTGGATAGATTATAAAGATCTGTGTATTATCCTCTATAATTAAGAGAATTTGTGGATGAATCGGCCCGGCGAGTCGGCCCGTGACCACAGAGGAAGCTTAATTTTTTTCAAAAAGTATAGTAGATTTTAGAGGTTGTCTTCATAGAGGGGTAATATCACACAGAAGCATGGGCGTATGGGGGAATGGGGGGGGGGGGTATATATATCCCCCCACTTTTTGACCTGGTAAATTGGATTATCACCCCCCCTCCAGATTCGTGTGGTGAGAAACAAACAAAAATGCTGATTTCGAGATTATCTTGTAACTTTCCAACAGTCGAGATGTATAAACAAGGTGATCCTTGGATCACACGTCGCCTTTTTTTGGTCACTGCATCGAATTTGCAACTTTTTAAATGAGAGCAATTTTACATTTTAAGCCTATTTTATAACTTGACCTGAAATGACCTTTGACTTCAGTATGCGACCTTTCACATGAGCATAGTATGACAGTTAACTGTTAACACAATGCACCTATGACCCAAGTTCAAAAGCAATAGCAGATGTTTACCATAAATTAGTCTCTGGGGCTAATGTTTCCAATAACATTAGTACCCTTGTACTTACAGATTTCACAAAAGCATTCGATATGGTAAACCATGAAATAGCTATCAAAAACTTGTTAGAAATGGATGTGCCCCCCATTATTGTTCAGTGGATTGCCAATTTCTTGACAGAACGTCAACAAAGGGTTAAATACAAACAAACTTTCTCAGAGTGGCAAACACTAACTGGTGGTGTTCCTCAGGGTACTAAACTTGGGCCTGGAAATCTTACGCGCTTGATCCTGCAATGATGAGACGAGCTGTGGCTGACATGCGCCGCCGTTGTGGACTTTGTATCGAAATAGGAGGCGGACATCAAATGATCAAATGAAACAGTCTTGTTTCTCATGTTTCGAAGGATTCAATTTCCCTCAGTTTGGATGTGATCCTAATGACTTACCCGGAACTGTCACAATGGGTGTTTACATACCATTTTCCAAACAATGGGGCTTGGTGAAGCATGACTGGAGGAGTGCCATCAAGATATCATTTAAAAGCATTTTGCTCCTATATACTGGTTATAGCATAGAGCAAGTTATGGTTATAGTCTTAATACAGTACACAGCTTGGTCAAATACCTTCCTCCATGGTCAAATTATGGATTATTTTTTCTTTTCTGGGACGCCCTGTAGAAGCAATCCGAATGATAAACGAGTGACGTTGTGCCGCCTGACACATTAATGAATAGGCCCTAGTTAAATATCCTGGGAAGGTTATAGAAATGGGCACGTAGCTTGATATCATGGGATTTAATATTTACTAACCCAGCAGTCAGAGAGATTCAAATTCATAAGTCGCCATCTGTGTTGAAGAATTGAACCTCTGTTTCAGCTGGAAACCAAGACCGAGTGTAATAATAGATGGAATGAAGCAAATATTCAGCCACATTTTCATTAAAAAATATTTCACTGAATGTAGCTTTTTTTGGAGAGGTGAGTTGTCTCGTGGGCGGGGTGGTACTGTTCTTGGCGTTGGTAGCGCCACTCAACTCCATATGTTTGTTATTCCCCCGTAAAGGCAAAATAGAAGACAAAAAGTTGCTGTTTTGCAACTTTAGCGAAAAGGAAAATAGGCAATAATATTGAATAATATTGTGGGGAACAATTGAATTAGATGAGGTTTGAGAGCCATGCAGTGTATAGATTATAAAGATCTGTGTATTATCCTCTATAATTAAGAGAATTTGTGGATGAATCGGCCCGGCGAGTCGGCCCGTGACCACAGAGGAAGCTTAATTTTTTTCAAAAAGTATAGTAGATTTTAGAGGTTGTCTTCATAGAGGGGTAATATCACACAGAAGCATGGGCGTATGGGGGAATGGGGGGGGGGGGGTATATATATCCCCCCACTTTTTGACCTGGTAAATTGGATTATCACCCCCCCTCCAGATTCGTGTGGTGAGAAACAAACAAAAATGCTGATTTCGAGATTATCTTGTAACTTTCCAACAGTCGAGATGTATAAACAAGGTGATCCTTGGATCACACGTCGCCTTTTTTTGGTCACTGCATCGAATTTGCAACTTTTTAAATGAGAGCAATTTTACATTTTAAGCCTATTTTATAACTTGACCTGAAATGACCTTTGACTTCAGTATGCGACCTTTCACATGAGCATAGTATGACAGTTAACTGTTAACACAATGCACCTATGACCCAAGTTCAATAGCAATAGCAGATGTTTACCATAAATTAGTCTCTGGGGCTAATGTTTCCAATAACATTAGTACCCTTGTACTTACAGATTTCACAAAAGCATTCGATATGGTAAACCATGAAATAGCTATCAAAAACTTGTTAGAAATGGATGTGCCCCCCATTATTGTTCAGTGGATTGCCAATTTCTTGACAGAACGTCAACAAAGGGTTAAATACAAACAAACTTTCTCAGAGTGGCAAACACTAACTGGTGGTGTTCCTCAGGGTACTAAACTTGGGCCTGTGATTTTCTTAGCCTGTATTAACAATGCAGCAGATAATGCTCAGAGCAGGTGTTGGAAATATGTCGACGACCTCACACTCTGCGAAAATAGGCATATTAATAGTATAAGTATGATTCAAGAGCACCGTAATGATCTTAGTGATTGGGCCGCGGTGAATGGGCTTTCCCTTAATCCATCCAAATGTCAAACAATGCAAATTTATTTTGGCAGAAGGGACCCTCCTAATGTGCAATTGTTGATATCGAATGCTCCACTTAAACAAGTTCATTGTGTCAAGTTATTAGGTGTTACCCTACAACATAATCTAAAATGGGATAATCACCTAGCTGATATGACTAATAAAGTTAACAGAAAACTGTTTATGCTCAGGAAATTAAAAAAAACCGGTTTAACTCATGCTGAACTTGCCAGTGTGTACAATGGTTATATAAGACCTGTATTAGAATATGCATCCCCTTTATGGCATTCAGGTCTTACTTCATGCAGCCAAACTGACAATTTAGAGTCGATCCAAAAAAGAGTGTGCCGTATTATACTTGGCCCATTGTACATTTAATATGACCATGCATTAACTGCTCTTGGACTAGAAACACTAGCTAACAGAAGAATTAATCTATGTACTACATTTGCATTAAAGGCATTTAATACCAACATGTTTAATGAATGGTTTATTAAATCAAAAAATACTCATACAATGAATCTCAGATCCAACAGAATACTTTAAGAATTTTCATCAAAAACTAAGCGTTTCAGCAATAGCCCGGTCCCATACTTTGCTAGACTTGTGAATTTATCCACCCTATCCCCACCGCTCATTTCCAAGTAATTTTGTTAGTTTATGTGTATTGTTTTCTTGTGTGTGTGTTAAGTGCAATCATATATATTTTTTGATGTTTGTATTTTTTATAATTTTATGTTTGTTTATTTTGTATAACGTTTTAACTCCATTGTCTGTAATAACTGTTTTTAATTCAGCCTTCGGGCTGCTATGACAGTTTCAATAAACCAGTAATAATAATAATAATAATAATAATAATAATAAATTGGATTTCAATTTTTCAAATGAGACATATTTTACATGTTCAGCCCATTTTACAACTTGCCCTTAGATGGCCTTTGACCTTAGTATGTGACCTTTGACCTCATTAACATATGAAGGTTCCAATGTTACATGTATAACCCACATTTGGTTCCAATTGGACTTCAACTTTTCAAATGGGGCCAATTTTAAATGTTAAACCCATTTTACAACTTGACCTCAGATGACCCTTGAACTGGGTATGTGACCTTTGACTCCATGAACATATGAAGGTTCCCATGTTACATGTATAACCCACATCTGGTTCCAATTGGACTTTTCAAATGGGGCAAATTTGACATGTTCAAACATTTTACAACTTGACCTCAGATGACCCTTGACCTGGGTATGTGACCTTTGACGTCATTAACATAAGAAGGTTCCCATGTCACATGTATAACCCACATCTGGTTCCAATTGGACTTAAACTTTTCAAATGGGCCAACTTTACGTGCGCAGCACATTTTACAACTTGACCTCAGATGACCTTTGACTTGGGTATGTGACCTTTGACCTCATTAACATATAAAGGTTCCCGTGTTACATGTATAACCCACATTTGGTTCCAAGTGGACTTTAACTTTTCAAATGGGGCAAATTTTATGTTCAGCGCATTTTACAACTTGACCTCAAATGACCTTTGACCTTGGTATTTGACCTTTGACCTCATTAACATATGAAGGTTCCCATGTTACATGTATAACTCACATTTTGTTCCAATTGGACTTCAACTTCAAATGACACCAAATGAGAGCAAAAACTTACCTAAAACATACGGGCACACGGACACACGGGCACACGGACACACGGGCACACGGACACACGGACACACGGACACACGGACAGAATTCAGGATTGGTAAGTGCCCCCAAAACATTCGTTTAGGCGACACAAAAACGGAAAACAAACAGTACGAAAGCTTAAATGTACCGTTGTGTTGTTCGAATTGTTTGGCCGGCCGGGATTTTGGTCACCCCACATCCACCACGTGGTATCCCCCCCCCCCCCCCCCCCCACTCGCCGACACGGATTTACGCCACTGCCCAGAAGCTATCACATGACCCCGGAAAATGAAAAAAAACAAAAAAACTTGATATTTGATGTGTCCTTGGAGAGTTGTGAGCATTTTTCAATCCCCTTTTTTGTAAGCTGGATACAGAAACTGTGTTTGCTTGGGCACACACCATTGTGGTTGGTTGGAAAGTAATAATCTTCATGACATACGGTATCGGCACGGGTCGATCATTTCAGCAGCATAGCACTGTACATCATGAGGATATTTTTAATTAATAATGATCTCAAGGGTTCTTGGAATTGAAACAAGCAGTGACCTAAGGGAATCATTTTCCTTGATTCTACCCCCTAGGCATTTGTACTAGGAGGCTTCCTCAACCTGTCAATATCCAACACTCTACTAGTGTACCTATGGCACATTCTTTGGACTTAGACAAATTGGGGCATCATAGCTCCATGTAAAGTAATGGTGCCAAGGCCCTGAAGTACTAGAACCCATCAAAACTTGACAAAACCTGCTGTTGGAGTTTGCAAGGCTTGGGGTAGTTAGGGTTTTAAAGTAGGAATTCCATACCTCGAGTGGTATACACTATTGTAACTCGACATCCGTTTGCCAAAAGCAAGTTGAGAATACGCCACATTTACAGGACATGTGTTGCCCCCTTAATGCACAATTTCCAAGTATTTTTCTTCACAACTGGAGTTATCGATCTGTGACGTCAACCCCTCGATCTTGCCGAGTCTAATTAAAGCGTCTGCTACCAGGAGTATCAATCAGGCTATATGCAAGTCACGAAGTGGCATGGGGGAAACGTAATTAAAGACTCCGCAGCATCATGGTAGCACGGATGTTGCCTGAATATGATCCGTGTAACGTCTTCAGGGAGAAATTGCTTACGGGGAGTGTGAAGAAATTACCAACCAGAGGCTGGCCTGCTTGTTACTTGAGAGAAGTGTAGCTTTATTCAACCATCAATTCTGAATGTGCCATGGGAAAAGCTGACACCTGTGTATTTTCACACTGACTTTAATTATAAACAGTGTTGTAGTACTCGTACTCGATTATGCAATGACAACAAATTACGTTACGATTTTTTTTAAAAGTTTATTTGGCACTTTGTTATGAGTTGTTGTGTTTCAGGCCAAACTTACGTAGACACTTGACATCTCGTATATGTATGTTCAGGGAGTACTAGAGTTACAAGAAAGCGTCACAATTCTCAAGCGCGACTTATTCTTTCCCCGAAAGCAAAGCCCCATTTTCACCACGGATTTTCGGGACACATTACAAAAAAAAACAGTCTTTACAAACCAGAAAAGACTGTTTCCCCCGAACCTTGAGTTCATTGGTCTCGGGACGGCTTAAAGAACAAACCTCACAGTTCGTCGATTCCAAATCTTCTTTTTGGTCGCCTTTACTTCTTGGATGTGTTTTTCTTCTTTGGGGACACAAGTAATGAAGTAGGTAATCTCAACACCACCGTGCGGGGTTAGAGCTCCGACTCAAATCTGCTTGCTCCAGTTTGCAAGCCTATTTTGTTACAGATATTTGATACCAATGGCTAAAGCGCGACATATTATTTAGGGTCCACAGTGTCAAAATAATCCTCCCTCGAAAATTTCTCGGTATTGTTTCCCAATGGATAGAAATCAATTTACCATTTTTGTATACGGGCTGAGTGAAAAAAAAAAAAATCAAACCAATGCGTCCCCACACTAGTTGAGAAATCCTGCGCGATTCATTCCTTTTTGAAAAAAAGAAGAAGCAGACGACTCACGATTCTTATGCCAATGCGCCGAGAAATAACAAATATTGTAAAAAAAGGGGGGGGGGGGGGAGGGACGTCCACCGAGTGTCGCGGCGTGCGTTCCCAAAGTTAACCTATTCTTCCTCATCAGGTACTTGTTTCACTTTCACGGCAAATTACGCAAACGCAATCAAGAATAATCCTTGATTGAAAAACCAAATGGCGCGGCCTTCTGGATGCCCTCGCTACTTTTAAGAAAGCGGCACACAGTCCGTGACAAATTCGTCGCTTCAGAAAGTCGTTTATAATTAATGTCAGTTTTAATTTTCATCACCAGCGACTCACAGTTTATTAATTGCTTGGAGGACACCTGTCCCATTGATGACATGGCAAGGCCTTCATACTATGGAATTATGACCTTCAGTGTGACATCCTTGATTATCAGTCATCAGTTCATTACGGAGATGTAATTGCTGACAATTAACTTTTGTTTAATTGTCCTATATTTTTTTAAAGGCTACCGGTACATCTGTTGTCATGATTATCTTGGCCTCGTTACAACCTCGATATAATGGTGACCAGTGCTATCACCACTGCCTACATCGCCAGGTCGACTATACTTTCATCCTCACCATCTTTACTGTTACCATTATGGTTATATCTTTCACAAGAAATTTGTATCACCACCCCTCCATCATCACTCAAATCAATCACCGCCAATTCACTATCACCACTTAATAAATCAAAATCATGTTCGCAGTACAGTCGCCCTAGTTATTTTAATCACAACGCTGTACATCGGCACCATTATCACCATCACCACAAGTATCACCACTATCACCATCATCACATCACCACCACCATCATTATAAGCTGGCAAGTACATCATGGAAAGATATCTCTTGTTTGAGGAAGTGTTGGCTCTGGAAAGAGCCGATGGTGAGACAAGGTCTTTAAAAAAGAGATATCTTTCCTGGTGTACCCGGAATCTACGTTCCAACTTAGGCTACAACTCCATCAATCAAATCTTCAAAAATCACCATAGGCCCCCTATCACCATAATTCCCACCACCGCCATGATCACCACTACAGTGCTACGATCACCATTACAGTGCTACGATCACCATCACCATCATTATTATCCACGGTCACACAAGAGTGTGTAAACACCTTCAACCGGGGACCTCCTATTGTTCTCCTATTGTTCATACACTGTTAAGAATTCTCGTTTTTTTACTGTGAAAAGCATGTAAATATTCACTGTGACTAGGCCTAACCCGTAAAAGGCCGCTCATGACGTAGCTTGCACGACCAATCCGAAATGAGGAGATTTGTGTTCACAAAAGTCAGGTTAAATTGCAGTGTTTTATTCAAACAATTCCACAATAGAATGTTGATTTTGTTTTACAAACATAGGTGAAGATTCTCATTACATCTCCTTTCGTATTCAAATATTGAAATTGCTTATGGGAACCATGACTTTATTATCGGTGGGATAAGCTGAATATAAAGCTAAAGCACGCCATCATTCAGTTTGTATAGTGTTTAGTAGGTTATCGTACATGTATATACTAATTAGGCCCTGTCCGAATTACTTGGCTACGGTTGGATGTTACACACAAGTCTATGGTAGCGGATGCAGCCACTTCCCATAGACTAGTGTGTAATTTCAAGCCGCAGCCAAGTAATTCGGACAGGGCCTTAGTAATGTATAAATAAGTTACTTCAGTTTAGTCTGGTTCCCACTTCATTCATTGCTGTTAATTAATGACAATCTATCTTTCGGTACTACCTTTTTCGTTTTTCTAAACAAAAATGGTGCCCGTAAGAATGGCAGTATTTACAGACTTACGATTTATCAGTATATTTAAATACGGCCGACCATAACAAATACGGTAGATGGGTGGCGCCACTATACTGCACGCCTTTAGACCGTTAATTTTACGGGCATTTTTTTTTACAGCGTACTTTTTGGCAAGGGCCCTCATTGGTTTTGTACACGCTTTTCAACCGGGCACTTTTCTTAACGCGAGGATCCCATTGTCCTCAAATGTTAAAAGTTCCCTATTGAATGCAAAAACAAACCCATCCTTGTTCACCATGATACAAAATATACTTTTTGAAATAATGTTAGAAAAAGTAAATATAAAGCTGAAATCTAACACCGTACTGAACAGATCTTGTGGCGGTACACGTCAAAGTATGAAAATAATAAGCAAATGAATTCCTGGTGATATGGGTTTATGACTTCTGACTAGTGCCCCGCCAACATAGGGCAAGATGGCTCAGTTGGTAGAGCACCGGTACGATATTCCGGATCGCTGGTTCGAATCCCGCTCCTGCCAGTTTTCTTTGTTCACTTTGGAAAATTCACTCAAATTAATCATAGTCACACAACAGCGGGATAGTTCTACTGCACGCCACTTGTTAGACAAAGCAGTGAGCAAGTGAGAGAAAGCATGTAAATACACAACGATAAATACACTTTACATTTGGGTCATTCCATAAATTTGGGATCCAAAAGTGTGACATTTTTTGTGTCCCTGTTACATAGTGACATGTATAAGATTTCGCAATTCCAGACACATTCTTTAATGCCTTCTATCTCCAAGAGTGATTGTGTACAAAGCAAAGTACCTGCCAAACAAGTAAAAAATAGTGTGAAGTCAATTTTAATGATACTTGATGGAAATTACACAGGTCAGGTGTAACAGGGACACCAACAAATTAATGTCACACTTTTGGACCCCAAATTTATGGAATGGTCATACTATAGCGCTTCCTATGGGCATGTCAAATAAGCGCTCTCGGCTGTGTGCGAATACATAGGCGCTTTTTACGAAAATGGAAACAGTCATGAATGTATATGCATTAACATGGTGAACGAATTTGATTGATCATAATGATTGGGTTTTGGGACGGTGAGAAATATAACAAAAGAAATGCAATTTCGCTTTAAGCCATTATGTTCTGAACGAAGTGTGTTGTGACGGAAACGGCAACTTTGTAAAAGAGCATTAACGCCGAAGTAAACAGGAATCATAACCTGCGACATTTTCCCACTTATTCTGAATTAATATAACACAAAAGTCAGCATGAGGAATATGGGACTGCTTTACCTTGGAGATAGATCTGATCTCATTGAGACGCATTAATACAAACAACCAAAACCAAAACCGAAACCGAAACGAAACGAAACGCTGGCATTTTTAAGTAGAAAATATAATCCCTATCGCACCTTCTGCGCCTATCAGTTGTTTCCCCCCACCCTTCCCCGGGCCGCCCCACCCGAGTCAGGATTGGGTTTTTTTCGTGCCCAAGGATGGGGATATTGGTTATCTGTGTGTATTAAATACAAATCCGCCCTATGCTTTTGTACAGTGCCCCAGATGGGGGGTTTTGGTCAATCCCCACACTGGGGGCGGGGCAGCTATGGGAGGGGTGGGGAAACAATTGATATGTGCATTGTGCTTTAGAATTTCTAACAAATATTGACCTTTAATTCAAAAATAAAAGTTAAAGTTTAAAGGAAACTTGCAACACACATCCAGTCTACTTGTTTGAATAAATTCAGTCATGTCTGACAACAATACAAACATGGTTTGAATGCTTGTTTTGATTGAAAGTAAAATGGAAGTGGTGGTTTCAATTCTTTTAAAATCTTTCAAATCTATAGTCGCACCAGAATTACTCCTTCGTAGTAACAGTACAAACATAATTCCTCTTAATAAATAAAATAAATCAAGAATGTTTTGAATATATACTGGTTATAAGGATTCCAAACAAGCTAAATTGTATCAAATATGGAATCAACTAAAACACGAACCCTTCTCCAAGAAAAGTAAAGCAAATCTGATTTCTTTTTGTACACAATTTGATGGAGGCTTCTCTGTTGTGCCTCTGAAAACCTATGCTCATGAATATGACAATTTGCATTTTCTTTATACATAAACTTAAAACACAAAATGTAATTTATACCAGAGAATTGCTACAAACGACCTGCAAATTGATGGAAATAGGAGCTGCCCTACATGTATGCATATCTTAAAATAATATTGCATGGACGCTTTAGCACACGGCAAAGTGTTCAGCCTGATGATAGAACCTCGCTTAATCACGTTTAAGAAATAACATTCGATCACCTTCAATTTTTTATTATTTCATTTCTACTTCTGCAGGTACGAAACGATAACTGATTTACCGGTGCTTGACCGACGCACCGTTGACCGAATTAATAAGACCATATGACATTCTCAAGAGAGAAAAATCACCCGTACAAATCTCGCTGCTGATGTGTCTAGTTGCCTACTTCCTTCAGAAATGTATTTTTCGAAAGCTTGCTGGCAAGCTTCCATCGATATCAACCACCAGCTTAAATCCAGTCACTGAATCGTACGCTTCTCCCTTAAGCCTTTCAATACGGCCGTCTAGAGCCTTCTGGAGCGAATCGTGCCAACCAGTTTGAGATCTTTTTGCTTTAATTTTGATCGCCTTATTTTTCTCGCCCTGGTCAACAACTCAAATTAATGTATGGCCTGTTGATGACCACTTCAAGTCACCTGAGCCCTGTTTCTCAGGGGAGGAAGCGCATTTTGGACTTCAAGGAGTCTGCCCCTTCTTTACAAAAACACAACACGCTGTAGATAATTGACATTTGAATAGGATGTAGGCCAACTAATGGAAGAAAAGACGATGTCGTGCACGGTGCATGCAACGACTTCAGCTCACAAACTTAATACGATATTTTCACAACATCTGTCAAAACAGAGGAATTTGGCTAGCCAAATAAATTTGATGCATGTGTTTCTTTCTCTTTTTAGCCAGCCAGGTGTTACGCATTAATTAACGTGCATGTGTCAAATTAATAGTGTATTTACCTTATGGTAAACATAAAGTATGAATTTGATACTGTTCGCATCACCCACAGCACGTGCAATCTGTTTGTATTTCTGTCCTCTTAAAAGTGGAAAATTTCAAAAAGTCAAAGCTACTTAGTGCTCAAAGGTTAAAGGCATATTGCCCCGAAATCCCCAAAATTTCATATCTTTTAGTTGCCTGAACCCATTTTCAGGGAGTCGGGTGAAATCTGAGTTGCGCCAGCTGGATAAGAAAGAGACAATTTCAAAGAACACAACCATTGTCTAACAAAGAGACAAAAAGAATTTGTTCACTTTGAAAATGTATTCAAATTTACCTAGTCAGTTTCCCTTGTGGATTGTTTGACGAAAAAAGAGAATTTCATTAGCTTTTAAACTTCGTGTTTATTTAAAACATTTAAATTAATTTAAAAAGGCAATTAAATTCCACGGTGTCTTAGTCCTCAACATGGCCACCATCTCGTTCAATGCACAGCTGGAAGAGTTTATACTCTAAAAGTACATATGAAAATATCTTATCTATATTGCTACAGAATGAAACTATGGCCAATTTTATAAGTGTATAGTTTTTTGACTCCCATGATCTCATCATTTTGTACCACTGAAGAGAGTTTGGTCTGGACCCTTGATGGTTTCCAACCTACCATTATCACTCGCATCATTAATCATAAGTTATCTGCTCGACAACTAAGCACCAGGCGACCCAATTCTGTCCAAATTCTCAACTGCTATACTCTGTTATCTCAATTTCATGATCAGAGGGTGTGTTATCTTCACTTAAGCCGTCAACTTATGGCTAACCTGCATGGTTAAACTAGAGCATGAAGTATGAATTGGCAAATACTATTATTAATGTGATGGGGGGGGGGGGGGGGGGGGGGGCGGGCGTAGATTCCGGAAAGATAGGGATGTATCCCACCCCCACTTTTTAACCATCACTGAGAAGTATGAGAAGTATTTTAGCTGTCGTTTGACACTCTCTTGTACTGTATGTCTTATTTGTAGCGGAATTGATGGCTTTATTGCAGTTGATCGCGAAGATTTTTTCACTAAAAAGTAGCTACGTTGTACTCTTATATCTTTAAAAGGGCAAAATATAAACTGACAAGTAAAACTGAACGTGTTAACATGAATAAATAATATGCGAATGCACGCGTACGTTGTCTTGTAAACATTTTCCGGAATTGTCTTAATTCTTTTTCTCAATTATTTAGGCCTACAAACACGAACATTTTTTCAGTACACAATTATTTCTGCTGTTGTACTTTTTTAAAATTGAAATTCGCCCCGTTCAAGGCTAAGAGCCGCTCGAGGAACGGAGCTATAGGAAAAGGAAAAGAAGACCCAGTGAAGCAAAGGGTATAGAATTAATGAGATTCCTCATGAAGCAGAAAAGATCGTAAGACGAAGGAAAACATGCACCAGAGGAAGAATTCCATAGAGACACAGAACGAGGGGAAGGCAATTGGCATATAGCTTTCCGTTCTATAGCTAGAGCGTAATGGTGAGAACAAGCGGAATAGGTTTCTTGCTCAAACACCCAAACAGGAGGAACCAAGTTGGATCAGAACAAACTCAAGGTGGCAGCAGACCTACGGTGTGAAAATAATTGTAAGGATGAGCCCAACTCTTTTCAAACAAAATTTCTGCAGAAGCCCGTCCCAGAGTTCTGAACATTTACATCTGCTACGCCCGTGCTCATGAATTCCCCCTACCGATGAATAATAGAAGATTATCCTTGAACGGAAATGCACTACACACGTATAGTACACTGCACAGTTTATTATGGTTTTCCTAATTATATATATTGCTTTATTATTACATGCTACGCGCGATAATTGATATGTATTAGGCACACACAAAATGTTGTCTTGCCCTCGGACCGACGGACCGTAAAATTCGGCAGAATCGGATTCAGGGTCGGCGTTGTTTGTTTGTTTGTTTGTTTGTTTGTTAGAATAGGCCTACCTCCATTTGGTTTGCTTCACGGTGATTCAAGAAGTCAGAGGCGAAGCAAAAAAAAAACGGACACGTTGCTTTAATTTGTCGTGCATGCCCTGAAAGTTCCCGGGCTTACTCTTCACCCGGAAACGGTCGTTGATCCACAAACTCTGGATTTTTAGTCATCAGCAGAAGCTGGGATTTCACTGACTTCCATGAAATGAGCCAGGAAGCGCCTGGCATTGCCATATCGGAAATTAAACATAACTGGCGACTATCGCAGTGATATATGACAACCTCAGGGATTGTTACGAGATACTTGTACATGTAGTTTGCTAGACAACTGTTAAGCCACTGACTAATGAATTGTTGTCGGAATATCCCCCTTGGGGTTTAAGTGTGAGGATTATTAGCAACTAAGATTGTGCAAGATGACATTCTTAGTAATGTTGACAGAGAGAGGGAGAGAGAGAAAAAAAAGTACACAATCGCACGGGCGGTGAACCCAGGAGATCTTTCTTTTTTGGATGGGGAAATATTTTTGGTGGGGGCAATATTTTTGGTGGGGGCAATATTTTTTGTTGGGGGCAATATTTTTGGTAGGAGACGATATTTTACGTGCGGGTACTATTTTTGGGGTACCTATGCAATGTCTCACTTTTTGGGAACTAGCATCCCCCAATCAATAGGGATTGCAGCCGCTGTGTATTCAAAGCTATACTTGGCAACAAGAAAAAAAATCAAGGAAAATCAAGTAACGGAAACTAACTACATCACTTGGATGCGCCGCAACTTCACATACATCACATTCTTCTTAATACTTGAAGCTGTGCGATACATCGCTACTTTTAGAACAATCTGCTGCATTGCTTAATCATCCTAGAATTCGGGTTGATAGTAACTCGGCTGCTCAGTGAACAGCAAGGATAAAATAGTATCAACTACATCAACGTCACAACTTACAGATCTTTTGACCCCGTGAAATAACATTGAACAAAACCACTGGACCGCCTTTGAGTGATCATTGTGTATTATATGAAGCAGGTTAGACCACGTGCGCGTACCCTGCACACCTGACTGGTTTACTAAGCAGTCCATGACGACATGTGAGAAGATTTGCAGATTCATTCACTCTATGTTTTAGAATTTATTTTCTCTTTTTTTGGGGAGGGGAGGTTCAGCGTTCTGCATGTATTTCTTTATTTAAAACATTTGATATTATCTGCTTTTTTCCTGAATTTTGAGTCTTTCATTACATTAGTATGCAATCATACCCTCATTTGCATATTATATTTCATAGAAATCCATCACTGTTTGGCCGAGATCGGGGGGGGGGGGGGGGGGGGGGTGTGCGAGGACAAAACCACGGATCTTTTATAGGGAAAGACGGATGCATTCTTTATGATTTATGCCCATTCAAGTCTCCGTGCTGGCGCGGCCGCCTTGTGATTATTAAAAGTGAACCCTCTCCGAATTACACGCTTTTCGATGAACACTCTTCAAGCATAATTTCCGCACGAGTTTACAAGGAAAGGGAACACTCAGCCGAGAATATTGATTTGGAGGCGCGCTCTTTGCTCATGTCCGTCGGCCAACACAATCTATCTCTCTTTACCCATGAAGTGGATATTTCAGAGGAATGTCTCGGCCGGCTGAAAGTGACAGAGAACGGGTGAATGTTCAAGTACGACCAACATTTGTCATGAAGTACCGGTAGCGCAGCAAGATTCAACAATCAATAACAAGGCTTGACATAGATCTATGCTAAGTCTTAGCATAGATCTATGTTGGCCTTGTGGTACTTTCATTGCCTTCCACCGCTGGAAGGACGACATGTGGATTGGGTTTTCAGTCCTTGCCTGATTCCATGTTTTTTTGTCTCCCCATAATATCATTCTGGTGTGTACTCCCACATTTAAAACCGAACATTTACTTCGTCGTCTTCCTACGTACAGGTTTCTTCAGGCTTTCGAGCTACAGTGCGATATGCGCGTTTGAGGAATCCTTGGTTTCATTAGAAAGAATTAAAATAAAATTAATAAAATCAAAAGAAACCTTACAGCCAAGATATTTGCTACGCCATTCGTTCCGGGCTAGAAAACGCATTTCAGATATATGGAATTTCAGAGGCCCCAATACGTCTCAATTGTGCAGTGGATCAAAGGTCTTGCGTCAATGCTTCTTCGCTTATAAAACAGAAATTAAACAAAATCGAGATTTTGTTGACGTATAATTAATTAGTTTTGAGAATAGTCTTTATGATACTTTTTTTCCAGCTAGTCACCATTGAGTTTGTTTTTGTGTACAGTGCACATGATTTTTAGAAACCGGAGTATTTAGGTAAATTCCCGGCAGCATCTGGTGGAAGAGGACTAATTAGTCAATCATTTCTGATCGATCAAGGGTAGAACGGGTGGAGTCATAACAGGCCGAGATTCTGGTCTGTCGTACTTTAACGTATTCAAATCTGTGCACGTCACCCCCGCTATGGGGTACATTTACGGGTAGTACGGGGAATCGGGTACCAGATTGAAAGAAAGCACAGGTACCCATTAAAGAAAGCCATTCCCAAAAATTAAATCTCGGAAATTGCTGTTCATATTATTTGCACGTTAATCGGAGCATCAATGCAGCAGGATGCAAGCGTGTACAGTGAGCTATATAGCTTTATGGTGTAAATTGCATTTTCGCAAGCGTTATAAACGTTACTGTTTTGTTTCTCATGTACTCTGGTAAATTTTTTTGAAAATTCCCCACAAATGACGTTCAAAAACTTTCTTTCTCATTGTCTGAGAGATTAGATGTTATTTCGGTGACGGGTAGCGTCCTCGATTCCATAATCTGGAACCAGTTACTGACATTAGCGGTCGGGTACTCGGTTCGAATCACAGCCCATACCCCCTGCCATGGACTAAATTAGCCAGGATATAGGCCCTATGGTCAGCCGACCATCGCTGTTATTATTGATAACGAAAATTCCACTTTTCTTGAAAATGACAGCACACCAGGTGTCATGATTTCACAAGATGCTTGAGACTATTATTTACCGACAGTCAAGGTATTTCATAATAATTCAGTAGTTTTGTTCTCTGATATTTGCAAATGTTGTATATCACCTTTAACTCTGGTTCAAAGCAAGGCCCATGCTCTGACAGTACAGTTCTGAAAGATCTGATGATACTTCTCGATAGCTCTGTGTCAAGCAAGATTTTTGTGCATGCGGTACAGTACGGTACTCTTTATAATGTCATTATCCTAAGGCCTATAGGCAGTGGCGTAAATCCGTGTCGACGAGTGGGAGGGATAGGCTATGGCGAGTGGGGGATGGGGATGACCAACATCTCGGCCGACCAAAGAAATTAGACAATATGACACAAGGGGGTGCTGTTCATGATACAAAGGTCTGGTCATACATCTAATGCAAATATGCACACTTATGCTCCTAAGCCTGACAATACAACGGCGCAAAGCTTTTGTACTATCTGTGTTCCGTTGGGGGGGGGGGGGGGGGGTGGGGATATATACCCCCACCCCCAGGGGTTTACGCCCATACTTATAGGATTTGTACAGTTAATAATAGCATTCCGTTCCGATTACATAGAAACAACTCTGGTTTATGTCTGTCAGGAAAAGGGGGATAAACTTTTATCTGAAAACTCAAGTACAAACTAAATTAGGCCTATATACTCTTTTTAGATTTTTAATGAAGGTTTCTAATGTATTTCGGAAATTCGCCCTTAATAATTATCCCCTTGCACAAACACATTGTAGCGAGCGGTTCGCTTGGCTGCCAGAACCGCCGCGACACCCCGACGTCTCCCGTAAAAAAATACCGTGTTTAGCTTTCCAACTATTTATAGCAGATTAATGGTTGGTTTCCCCGAACACACGTTTCCAATTTTATTAACTTTTTAAATTGATTTTTCTCTTTGTCGCCTGTGCAATATTTTCCAAGTTGCCCCTTTTCAGACTTTGCTGACCTCGAGCTCCAAGCTTTAAAGGGGATTTCCCGTTTTCAGTTATTTTGTTTACTCGAGGACAAAGCGTGCGCGCAGCGATTGGGTAAACCACAATGGCTAATTATACGTAAGACCTTCTATAAACATCGGCGATTTAATCAGTCAATTTATCAATCCTCATTACTTTAATACACATAGGGCAGATTCCTTTGTTATGGATTTCCACCTATTTTTTAGCAATTCTGTAATTTCAACCTTTTGTTTTTATGATACTTAAAATTTCCATATTCACATGAACCAAAGGAACAATAGTGTATCTATAGCTTTGTGTAGAAATGGTTACATTTTTCTACATTTACTTGATTTTCATGTTGAAGAGTAGCCAATATCGTTTCAAAACTTTGTTAGTTGGTTGGTTATTTTGAAGAACTGATCGTTATACTGTTCTTAATATTATGACAAGAAGTTCAATGCATTATCAAACAAATTGTCCGATAGCATTAGGCCAAGTAAAAGAAACATGTTTAGCGTCCGTTTTTTGTTTTTTTTAAGGAAGGAGGGGCTTTTAATTTTTTTATTTTCAAGATGGCCGCCATTCTTTTTTATATATTTTCGACAACCGTAGGTTTTTCAACTGTTCTATGACACAAAAATGAAAGAGACATGCTGGACAAGAGAAAATGAGAATGTTTGCAATTCTGACTCGCAAGTATTTTCTTTTCCGATGGATCGGTTGACAATTTTGGGGGTTTTTCTCGCCTCATTTTTCAATGGTAAAAATTTAAAAATCCAGGCATCCCCCCAAACGGAAGCGGGGAGGGATGCCCTACCAACTAATTTTAAGTATATTTTTGTAAAAAACTAAACAAAAAAGTTTTAAATTTAGCCTCTTGGCTGGGAATGGGAATGGGAATGGCGCTATCTTGCATAAACTGAGAACACACATTTAGAACATTTGTATTTCCGAGTGAAAACAAGTTGAATTAGATATCAACTGCATATTTCCTTTAAGATCATGCAGGTCACCCCCCCCCCCCCCCTTTGCATAATGCATTATCCTAATAAAAGTTATAAATGACATAATATAAGGCAGTATACAAACATCACCCAAGCTAAGTTACAGTTTAAACAGAAGTAAATCAAGTCACTGCGGACGTAACTTTCGAGTGAAAATATTGACAGAGCGTCTACACCGGCCCCGCCACACCAGGATATTAATTGACTTTCTCCGAGAGAAAGTAATTAAAATATAGGCCTAGCTTAGTGTAAACAGAGATGAATCCCAGGTATCGCCTGTTAATTGGACAGGGATGATACAAACAGGGTTATGAAAACAGTGGCCGGGGATGCAGAACAATCTACTCCGTGCTCGGACTGTTTGGGCAGGCGGCAAAATCTCAAACATTTTACCTAATTTAACGGAGCTGCTCAGCACACAAATTTGCTTATCACAAAAGTCTTGCTTAGCTAAAACTCCATGTGATTCTATATTAATAAACAAATATACAGCTGAATACCAGCCACAAGGAATGTACATCACATGAAAATTTGGTTGGTAATTCTGTTTATACCCACTACGACTTTTCATGCTTAGGCAATTTTTGTGCTTCTGAAAATTTGGATAATTTCTTTGATATGTATTTATTTTCTATTTAGATCTGGACCCACGTAAACCGTAACGGTGGTAGGGCTGGCAACCTAAAATGTGGCCAACCCCACCACCTCTGTTGTAGCCCTTTACCTAGAGTGGCTTTTAGCCTTGTATTGGGAGACTTCCATTGAAAAAAAAAAAAAATAAAAAAAAAAAAAAACAGCTGCATGAAATTGCCGAGGTCTTAACTGGAACATTAAAGGTAACATGCAATGCGCATCCAGTTTAACTTTTTTTTCATGCACATCACCATGTGTTAAACAAATTCAAAGATGATCAAAATGCTGGTTTTCACTGAAAGTGAAAAGGTGGCGATTCTTAATTCTTCAAAAATCATTCCATCGCTTACTGTTTGCGCAAGTGGGTGCACAACAGGGTAATACCAAGGACTCCTTGTCAAAGATAAAAACTGAAAACAGTAGTAAAATCAATCCTTCAAAATAACCCAAGTTTTGAAAAAGGTTACCGTACTAATGGGAACTGTGGTCTGGCGGGCTACCAGACTCAAGATCTCGGTGATACTGCAGATTGTGGGTTAGAGACCTGCTGGGGTCATGGTGCTTGTGTCCTTGAGCAAGGCACTTTGTCACAAGTTGCTTCTCTCAACTTAGGAGTAAATGGGTACATGTGAGGGCAGTGATGGTTATGTGTTTGATTAGCCCATGTGCGCTTAACTTGCAGCCGGGGCTGTATACCCCCAGGGAGTTGAGAAGGTTCCAGGAGTGATTAATGGGCTTGATGGGCAGGGGTAATAATAATATAATATAAGCACTGTGATAGTTTACTATTTTAAAATGTCTTCATCCAGCAACCAACCAAACATCCCTATTTTGGTGGTAGTGGCGGGGGGGAGGGGGTTAATTCCGATTACCACTGACCCTCCGGGAAAACAAAGACACAAAATAATAAAAAAACATAATATATAAAAAAGCAATATAACAAAGAAATAAAAAATGAAAATATCAAAAAATTCTCCCGTTTTTAGAAAGTGAAGTTTTGTAAGAATGCATGGATTTTTTGAAATATTTTCCAAACATACACAAATATTTCCCAAATAAAAAAAAAATCAGGTTCTCAAAAATAAATCACCTCAGAAAAATAATTTCAGCTTGCCAACTTCCCCAGATTACTTACCGAGAACTGATGAAAAACCAAACCTACACCAATGAAAGTGCCAAGCCAAAGGACATCAACATCACACATGGTTTTTTATTCCCATGAGTTGTTTCATACCTAAGTATCAGGTGGCTCTGTGATGAGACGCCAGTGATTTATATCCCAGACCTACTACTTTAAAGAGGCAGTAGATTTGTTGAACCGTCCATTACTGGCGACAGGTTGACAATAATTTGCTAGCACATTACATAAACTAAAATTTAACCCTTATAATTTGCTAGTGTGTCAGCAAGAGATAAGATTATAAACAATTCTAAATTTTATAATTATAGATGTATTCAAACCCTCCTACTATTTAAAAGGTCAAAATCGGTCAAAATTTCCACCTCCCCTGCTATACTTTTACACAGACATGATCAGATTACATGTGGTTTTGTACTATGGCAGGAGGGTCAAACACAATTATTAATAATGAAATATTTTTAATATTTAAATCGTCTGTATTCAAGAGGTTATGAAAACTTAGCTTATACCCTAAGTGGTTTATCACTGTCTACTCTTGTCATAAATTTTATATTTTCAATCATGAATGCATGAACAGATTTCAGCTTTATGGCTCATAATTTTTCAAGTAATGTTAGTCAAAACTGTCCAGCTAATGTGGCAAATAATCCAGCATCAGTTGCACATTTTTCATCAACAATTTGAGACAATCCAGATGCAAGTTGCATTCAGAATGTTACGAAATATGTATAAGCCTTCCTTACAAAAAAAAGGAAATAATGTTTATCATAAAATGTGAGCATCTGCATGACAGACATATTTAACCCCTTGATCCCGGATTTCATATGGGGGGCGCCATGCCGGCTTTTGCACCCAAGCAAAACGGAAACAAGAGGCTTATGCAGCCAGGCATAACGTACACAATACCCCAATAATGGACTTCAACCGGCCAGGTGGCAATTTTTAATCTGCACGTATTTGTGTCAACCGTACGCAAGGGGTTAACCCTAGATATTCATAAAAATGAATTCAACTGCTGCAAACTGCTGACCGAATGGACCTGAAATATACAAATCAACAAAATTAGCTGGCCTAACGTTTCAAACTTTAGCAAGTTCTTTCGTTTTCTTTTGAGAAATAACATGCTTAAGTTGGGCCAGCTAATTTTGTTGACCTAAATATTCCAATTACAGTTTTCACTGATGAATAATTAACCATCATTACAAATATGACAGACCTTGTTAGAATTATTTCACATTTTGTTTTATTGCACTGAGAGATAATTGAGTGATCTATTTTTATCTTGGGATCAATAAAGTAAAAACCTTTGGCAAAACTGTAATAAATGGATATCAAATGACATACCGAGGTCAAAGGTTATGACCAGGGGTTGACAGGTCATGAATCGGGTGGGTAGAGTTTGACCAGGTGACCAAGTTCCGTTGGGTAGCTAGTGACTGGACAGCAGCGATGACCCTTGATGAAACTATATATGCAGGGATAGCAGAAGACGTACCTATAACAACATGAATCAAAGAGAATTCAGTTATCAGTGAATTCTTGCTCTTACTTGATTCATGTTGCTTTGTTCATTTTTTTAACGTAAAATTCAATTAAACTTTACTTCATTCCAATGTCAGTACTGTGAGTTCACTATTTTTAGCATCAAATAAAAATTGACATACAATTGGACAGCAAAATAAACAATTTTGGGTCCTTCAAATTCTGACTTGGTGTTTACCACCGTCTTTCAACAGCCTATGGGAATACATTCATAGGATTAAATTAACCCCTTGCGTACAGATGATGGAATTTGGTGCAAAAAACCCCCGTGCCACCAGGCCGGATGATGCAATTGGCCGCTGTTTGTGCAGTTTCAATCCATTGTTGGATTATTGTGTATATAGCGGTTCGCTTGGCTGCCAGAGCCGCCGCGGCACCCCGACGACTCCTGTAAAATACCGTGCCCAAGGGGTTAAGTTAGACCCAAATCAACAACCTCCTGGTTTGATTCCCACCTGAGTATTAAGCCTTTGAATTTTTTTCTCATAGGCTCTGAGCATAGTGCTATTAAAACAACAAGTTTAGAAAGGAAAAACATTCCTGTTTAAAATTTGCATCATTCCAACATAAATTACAGCTTCTGATGCTGATTGTACAGTCAGAAAAACAAGAAAATTTCAAGGTGAATAAGAGTCAATCTGCGGAAAAACAAAAAACCGAACACAGCCATCTAAAATTAAATGTTCGGGTGAAACCAACAATGTCTTGATTTTTATTAGGGAAAGCTTTTAACATCTGAGCTAGCTGGTATGAACTTGCTGATATGAACCATTCTTACTAAAACAAAAGTCATTTCTACTTAAAGAACTCTTCTGCTTAACTCTTTGGGAACAGCGTTGATTAATTAATGACACCTCGACATCCTCATAAACCCCCCCCCCCCCCCATTTTCCCCTTTCATATTTCAATGTACTTACCCCGATGTTGATAATGCCGTATCATTAGTTCGGTGTTTCTGGCACAATGGACACAATGTGGTGTCCCCTGGCAATATGTTCTTCTCTTTTCCTTCAGTCTTAAAAAAAAAAGGAAGATAAATTTGGATCAAAATCTAAATAAGTTACTGCAAAAGCGTCAAACTCAGTATAATTAAGAACTTCATCCCTTTCTTATTACATTCAAATTAGGCAAATAATTTAATCTCAAAAATAATTTTTCTGGGTAAAAGTGATTTCCGTTGAATGGTTCATACCAACAAAATAATTAAAAGTTAATTATAAAACAAAAGAAGGCTGCACGCATGGTACATATGCTGCACGCATAACATGTAATGAAATACATAACTGCATAGCCATGGATTAGTTGAATTCCGTTATTAAATTAAGAAGTCGTGAGCTAGAGTATTCCAACACGTAATTCAGACCATCTGCAAAAAATTCATTTCCAATTAAACAATGGAAAGATGTGCCAGCCAGATTTTTGTAAAATGGAAAAAAATAAATTTGATTACACCTGCTGCTGTTTAAATTTTTTTTTTCCGACAGAGGATGTGACCGGGCATACTTTGATCAGTGCTATGTCGAGTTTGCCCCTGAACTTTACAGATGTGTTACAATATAATGCAGAGGGGCTGTGCATTTATCAGTACACATTCCAATATGGTGGCCATTAATTGCAGCGTAACATAAACATTTCAACTGTCAACAGTCTAGAGGTAGCTTTCCTCTGCATTCAATATTTATATATAATTGCCTGAGACAGTTTCACAGGGCATGGAATTTTTTAAATATGTCGAAAATGATCTACGCTGATAAAGAATAGTGAGAGGATTTTTTATTTATTTATATATTTATTTATAAATTTTATTTATCACACTCGCACAAAAGGCAATGAATTTCAGTTGACTGATGACAGACTTCTTACGCTGAAGAAAAAGTGGGGTGTCCAAGTTACGGTTTTATTCCTTTCAAAAGAGATTTCCCTATTTTTATGAGAAGGCATTTGCGAATGGGAATAAAAATGTGATGACCCAGTCTTTACTAAAAAAATACCTCAGAGGGTCAGTTCATTAACAACAGCCAATCGCAGCCACTTTGACCTGGTCAAAAATGGGTCATCACACTTTTATCCCCTTAATAGCATACCCATGCTGAACCCCCTGAAAGGACACTCATAATTTATATTGTTTTTAGGGTGGCTGTACCAAGATTTGATCAGTCCTGGGGGGCAGATCTTTCTGCATAGCTGCCCCACTTCCCCAAGCACATCTGTTCTAGAACATCTCTCAGCTCATTCAAACCTGGGGCCAATTTCGCAATAGAGAATTAGTTAATTAGAACAGAGAAGTTTTCTCTTTTGCCCTGTCCCGAGAATTTGTTGGTGTTTCCACTAAAGAATGCATGGGTCATTTAAGAATATTGCTTGTAAGATGGTTTTGTCATCAATGGTATTTATCACATAAAGAAGCCGACACATGCTGTATAATAAACAGCTTGTCCAGATTCATTCAAGTACCAAATCAGTCTTTCATAAACAAAAAGTATGCATCTCGGTCTATGTCTCTTGCACTCAAGCTAGTTCCCAACTCCCTACATAATTTTCCTACATGTAACCTGAATATCCTCCATTTCCAAAATCATCCGATGTTTGTTACTGGGGACTGTCCACTGCCTGAATCCTGCAAAATTGTCTAGTGGGTTTTGGACAAACACCCCAGATACCTCAATCCGAAATCTTCCAGCATCAGGTTGGGCCTGATGACCTGGATCCTCCATTTTCCCCCAGAGGCAAAATCCTATAATGCCCTCAATCCTGCAAAATCCTCCGGTGCTTCAACTTCCAAAGACCCTCAATCCTCCAAATTCTTCCATTTGGTAAAGTGGATTTTGGAGGATTTGGGAAGGTTAGAATTAATTCAAGAATTCCAATTTTGACAATAGTCGATTTCTTTAAACCAAATTGTCAGATTTAATCATGTTGACAAACTCCTAGATTGCATTATAAAATTGGGGCATAAAATCTTGGGGCCAATTGACCTATCGCGGTCGAATCGCGTCAACGCAGCTTGTGAATTATTGTCCAATCACAAGAATTATAATTCCACGTGGAACGCGAAAAATCTGAGACAAACAAAAATTACCACACAAAATTCCCACAGGGTTGTCTAAGGGGTGTGGTTAACTCGTAAACGGCGATAGGTCAATTTCACGGCGATGCTGAGCACAAAAATTTGCTAAGCATGAAAACTCTTCCTTGATAAAACCGAGATTACCAACTAAATTTCCATGTGTTGTATATTGCTTGTGACTGGTATTATTTGCTTAGCATGAAAATCACACGGAGTTGTAGCTGGTAACCTGTTTTTATTAAGCAAGACGTTTTTGTGCTAAGCAAATTTTTGTGCTGAGCAGCTCCGTGAAATTGGCCCCTGACTATCTGGAAATCACCAACATGAGATGAGGTAGCTCACTACCCCCTCCTCAATTTTCTTTGTTCACACATAATATGCTTGTAGAAAAATGTATTTCTGATACATTTATTTTACCTAAAATCGAACAGCACTGAAACTAATGTGCAGTAGGCCTAATGGATGAATTTTTGTTACTTTTAAGCTTCAAATCAAATGTTCTGCTTCAAACTCATTGCCAACAGGAATGATCTGAAATAAAAAAATGAACAAAGAAAACTGGCAGGAGTGGGATTTGAACCTGTGACGTCTGGAATACTGTACCGGGGAAGCAACATGGGAAGCGACATTGTGAGTTGTATCGTAAAGTTGAGGCATGATGGGTTTATGACTTCTGACTACCGCCCCCGATCAAAGATACTGACAATTTGGGAGACCGCCAACACAGGGCAAGATAGCTCAGTCGGTAGAGCGTCGGTACGGTATTCCAGAGGTCGCAGGTTCAAATCCTGCTCCTGCCAGTTTGCTTTGTTCACTTTGAAAATTCGTTCAAATTACCTGGTCAGTTTCCCTTGTGGTTTGTTTGATGGTAAAATAAAAACTGATAACAAAAATATTAAGAGGAACTGGGCCCAATTTCATGGCTCTGCTAACCACAGCTTTCCGCGCTTACGATCACCATTTTGCGCTAACAGCGCTAGCGGAAAAATTCTGCGCTAACCCTGTAAGCACAGAATCCTTAGTTGCGGGATGTACGCATGCTCAGGAGCCAAAATTCCCCGCTAACGCATGAAATACGCTTGCCGTAACCACATAATTTTCTGCTACAGTAAGCGGGGATTTTTCGCTAACGGTAAGCAGAGCCATGAAATTGGGCCCTGATGTTTCGATCCTAGCAGAATCGTTCATGAAGGTTTGTGTCATTTAGCCTTTGGGAAATATTGTACTACCAACTCCTAAGTTGTAAGCTTTAATAAGACATGCATACCTTGGGTGGTTTGGGTATCGGCAGAGCAGTCACAGCCAACTGTGTTTGGTTGTCTTGGCTCATGTACCACCACTCCAAGAACTGAAGGAAGAAGATACCCAGGGATAGACCCTGGGAGATGGAGATGGCAAAGACACCGATGGCTCTCTTGAAGTAATTGTAGATGCCTGCTTGCCAACTAAGAAACAATTCAAGAAGGATGTAACATGAGCAGGAAGCTGTGATATTTTATTAACTGTTTAAACTGCAACCCCCTTCCAAATCCTGGCTACTATGATGTAAGCAAGGCCCTCAAACAGTTAAATTTGCCACATATTGGGTCACATATAACAATCTGAACTCTCTCCACAGATTACCTTCGACTTAGATGGAGTAGAAATATCCTTGCTATTATTTCTGTGTTCATTAGCTGTCATATCAGATGTGCCTCCAACACTCTACCTTGCAAGCCTGAATAATAATTTGTAAATTACACATATTATCCACCATAATCACAGTGCTCAAGGTGCTACATTATTACCCCTGCTCATCAGGCCTATTAATCATTCCTGAAACCTTCTCAGCTCCCTGGGGAGTACACAGCCCCGGCTGCAAGTTAAGTGCACATGGGCTAATCAAACGCATAACCATCACTGCCCTTACAGGGTACTCCTGGGTAAGAGAAGCAACTTGTGACAAAGTGTCTTGCTCAAGGACACAAGCACCATGACCACAGCCGGTCTCGAACCCACAATCTGTAGTACCACCGAGATCTGGAGTCCGGTACACTAGACCACGAGACCACAGTACTCCACATAATAAGCATGGTGAAGAGTTTATTTTGTTTCAAGACGGGAGGAACAGCAAGATAAAGTATGGAATCAGATGGGAGCTGAAAACCAATTATCTGTATATCGGCCCGGGTGAGGTTCGAACCTGACCCCAGATGTTGAATACAAGGAAAGTACCAACATATATCACCCTGACTCCATGGGCTGCTTGTTGCTTAATCATGGACTTACCTGTTGATGGGGATATCGATTCCAGATCCCTGTGACTGTGCCAATATGTCCTCTTTACTCATGTATTTTAATCTCACACCTGTTCAATCAATTAGTAACAACTGAATAATTAGTAACAACTGAATCAGGTGAACACTCTTGCTGACTTGTTTTTATCATGCAGGACGGTAAAGGTAACAGGGATATCAATTCCAGATCCCTGCTTCATTATGTCTTCTTTAATCTTACACCTGTTCAATCAATTAGCCTACATGTAACTTCATATGGTAGTTGATGTATCTTGCTTAAAGGCAGTGTACATGATTGGTCATTGTTGCAATTTTCAGGAATGTGCGGATTTGGGGGTTAGTATTTTATAGGAAATATCGTTCCACTGACCTGTTCAAAGTTTTGCGTTGTTGGGTGGCGCTCGTTTTTAACCGTCGGGCGGATAATAGCCTTTAGTCAAGGCGCGTGACGCGCCCCGAATGCCAGCATGTCCGGGGCGCGCCACTCGTCCACGTAGCCACGCGTGCCTTGACTAAAGGCTACAGGGCAGTTTTCCAAAGATTTCCAGCTGGAAATCGTTGAAAAACGATATATATTTCCATTTTTCTTGACGACAGCACACCCGGTGCTATAATTTCACAGGATGATTGAGACTACTATTGGCTTACAGTCTAGTAAGGTATTTCGAAATAATTCAGTAAAAAGAAAATGGAGGATTACCAATCGTGTACACTACCTTTAAACCAAAGGCTCACAAATCAAGGTTTCAACAAGGATGCAAACAAATCAAGATGGCAATATAAGCTGTTTGACATTATTAGTTCATTTAATGCCTGCTCAGTTAATTCAGACAAAATATCACAGATACAAAAGGCTTCCGGACACAATTGGCACAATAAATTAGTAAGGATGAAATAAAACGAAAGCATGAAATATAGAATTTGTTTGATATTTGTTCAAATCTAAGATACTATTAATTCAAACGTAAATTTAGAAAAGAAAACATAACTGATAAACAGCATCTTAATAAAAACATATTACATGCACAGAAAGGTCATTCTATAAATTTGGGGTCCAATTTTGGTATCCCTGTTACATCTGACATGTATAAGATTTTGCAATTCAGAACACATAGAATGTCTTCTATCTCCAAGAGTGATTATGTAGAGCAAATAAGTACTATGCCAAACAAGTAAAAAACAGTGTGAAGTTAATTTTAATGATACTTGATGGGAAATTACACAGGTCAGGTGTAACGGGGACACCAACAATGTCACACTTTTCGACCCCAAATTTAAGGAATGACCCAGAAATGGCAATAAAATAAAGAAAATAAGTAGAATTTATTTCTGGAAAGAAAATTTCAAAAAAGGGCAAAGGAGAAGGTTAATTATACCTGCAAGTTTCAAGAATGGTGAGTAACAGTCTGACTTATGGAACAAATACCTCAGCTGATATAAGAAGACACTGCTCTGAAATTAAACAGGCAACAGTACATACAAAAAATGTGACCAGAAGCAGCAAATATTGATATCATGCCATAAGCCAAATAACTGCCCATTTTGTTCATTATATTTGATAATTATCAAGACAATAACATTAAATAGCTCATGAAAACATAAAAACCCCAAGGAATGTAGTGGAATTGTGCAGGCTTGGAATCTGCTTCTTGAAATGGATGAGCCAATTTTCCTTTGTTGAGGACACTTGTAAAAGAAAATTGAAATATGTGTGGACACATTTCAAGGGGGCAACAAGGTAAAGATTACGGTAAAGGGTTAGAAAAATATAAAAGATTCTCCCAATTACACTTCATTTTCAACCAAACAAATGAAGAGCTCAAACTCTGACACGTTGGCAAAGCTTATCATTTATTTCCCAGTTAAAGTTAATCTTCATTATAATTTTGAGCATTATGTTACCCGTTGTTAAAAATAACTTCATCTGTATGAATTTATACAGGAAGCATCACTTTGGGGTTTCAAACTGATCTGAGATTTCTCTTACCTCCCACGTCACGTGTATGAATGGAAACACAGTCATGAATATCCTACGTAGTCTGAGTTTTTCATTCTCCTGCCACTGCGGTCTGTCTAGATCTTCATCTCGCCATCTCTCAAATAAAGCATTTAGTTTCTGCTTCAGGTATGGCACCACCACCTTTGCATGTTACACAGAAGATGACACTAATCAAATTCAGCTTTTATTTCAGTATCTGGGGCATTTCTCAATCCTTGGCTTCGGCTTTGGCTTATTGTAATTTTAGGTTCCAAGATATGGCTAGATCAGGATGAGTTTATTCCCAATGTACATGTGCATCAAAGACAACTATACGTCCTCTTACAGAGTACTGTTCCCACATCTGGGCTGGTGCTTCTGCTTGTTGCTTATCTTTATTAGAGTACAGAAGTGCATCAATTGTTAATTTGGTTGGAGAAAATCTGAGTTGAGCTTTTCCTTACAATCACTCTCTCACCAGAGATCTGTTGCAATCCTTAGTCTGTTCTATAGGTATTTTCGTGGGAAATGTTCCACCGGCTTGTCCAGCTTGGTTCATCTAGTTAGGGTGTTCGAGTGTGAAACTTGGCTTGCCGCCTGTACAGAACAAAAAGCTATGCCAATAGCTTTTTCCCTCGTTCTTCATCTCTCTGGAATTCTTTGCCTGGTGCATTTTTCCCTTCATCTTACAATCTTTCCTGCTTCAAGAGGATACCTCCTGCATCTTTGATTCTTTTTCTTTTTTGTAGATCCGTACCTCGAATGGCGTTTAGCCTTGTTTGGGGTGAACTTGCATTTAAAAAAGGCTTCAGTTTGGCAATAGAGCTGGGGAATAGCTGAAGATGAAATCGAAGCCTTGGGCTAACTCCATTGGGCTACGCAGAAAAGTGGAAACTAATCTTTCTTGAACGAAATTGAACTGATTTTCTTCAACTAATTTTTCTTCCCGTTCACTTTCTTTTTGTCTCGTCTACATCTGTATATTTTTCTTCTGCATTCATTTTCCTAATTTTGTTCTTATTTGGTATCTTTTTCTTCTTAAGAGTTATTTTTTTCCATTTCTCTTTAGCATTCTTCTGCAACCTCTTCTTCATCTTTGTCCTTATCTCTTTCTCCAGCAATCTCTTGATTAATTTGCCTTCATCTTAATTCTTAATAGCCCCGCCCACTGCACACGTGGGTAACAATACATGCACATTTAAAATGTCACCCTATGCTGCAGGTGTGCATGTACTCCCCACCCATGTTGGACTTTGGTCAGATTTTTTAACATGTGGCAGTGATGACTGGTCAAAACATCAAGAGGCCGGCCGTCCCAAATCCACTAAAATCCAGCACCATGTTTTGTTGTATTTTGATACAACAGGACTGTACAGCAGAGTTGTACACAAGTCAATCACAAGTCAATCACAAGTCACTTCACTATTCTGGTCTCAAGCCATGTAATTAACAAGCTATTCAAACGCACTATATAACAAAAGCATTCCTTTGCCATTGTTCATCCCATGTAGCTTGTGAGCTGACTTGTGATTGACTTGTGATTGACTTGTGATTGACTTGATTACAACTCTGCTGTACAGCCTTGGCACCATTACTTTACATGGAATTTGATGCGCCAAGTTGTCCAAGTACAAAGAATATGCCATAGGTTTACTGCACAGTGTTGGATTTTGACAGGTTCAGGACACTTCCCATTCACCCCTTGTGTACGGTTGACACAAATACGGGCAGATTGAAAATTGCCACCTGGCCGGTTGACGTCTATACACGTCAATTTCTGCATTTTCAATTCATTATTGGGGTATTGTGTACGTTATGCTTGGCTGCACAAGCCTCTTGTTTCCATTTTGCTTGGCTGCACAAGCCAGCATGGCGCCCCAGCGTCCCCATATGAAATCCGGGGTCAAGGGGTTAAAAGTGCAACAGGGTATTAGGGTTAAAGGGTTAAGGAGGGTTGTGAAGGTATCGGACTATACAGACATATTATTCTGTATTTTCTCATGTGGTTAATGGATCAGTTTGTTCATCTTTGCAACTTTCCTTTTATCTTTCATCTCAGCTTCAGTAAAAGACTAACTCACCAGAAACAGCAGAGATCTAAGATGTTGGCCTGCCTGTAGACCCTGTATAGCGCTGTGCTGAGTCATTCCATTTAATGTATCTGCAGGCACTCGCTTTAGACTGTAGAAATTCTCAGCGAATGATGCACCTGTCCAACACAAAGAAATGAATGACAAACTCCAAAAAGTACCATCGCACGTTTCTATTCCATCTTGCGTCCGCTTGGTAAAAAAAATACATAATGAATGTATAAAAGACAATCAAAAGACAAACATATTTCTGTCACTCTGAAATCCTCTAAATATCTTGGTTTGATTCTCTCCGTCTGTATATATGTAATAAAAATATTTATCAAACAAACCACAAGGGTACGGTATTCCGGAGGTCGCAGGCTCAAATCCTGCTCCTGCCAGTTTTCTTTAGTTCACTTTGAATATATCGTTTTAAAAAGTGCATTATATATTGGTTATGGTTAGGACGAGATTCCCTTATCAACATTTTTAGAGGGCACACATACATGTATGCAATAGTGCAAGGCCGTGTTCAAAACTGGCATTTGTGTCTACGGCTAGGGATATTCACAAAAGATAGCAAATGGCAAAGCCGAAGCCATAGCCACAAAAGCAGCAGCGTAGCCAGGGCTGTCTCCAGGGCTGTCTCCATGGGGGGGGGGCTGGTTGTTACAGTGGGGGTGGGGGTGGGGGGACTCACAGTGTTTTTTCTTTATAATACTATTATTTTTGCATTTGCACAATTTTCAGTGGGGGGGGGGGGGGGGTGCGCCCCCCAAACCCCCCTTAGCTATGACACTGCATAAAAGGGCCAATTTAGACATGGTCTTAATATGTGAACATAGAAAGAAGCCTTACTTGTTGTGCTTAAGAAGTGGTGTTGTAAAACAAGATCCAATGATGTGTATATTTCATCAGCATATCGGTACAGGGCACTGTATCGGACTGGATTGTGCTCTGCTAGGATCTAAGAAAAAGAAAGAAACAGAATATTTGCTGGTCACTAATTGTGCAAGCAAATGCTCTTTACAAGAAACCCCATGGATAGTTTACACACACTGTGAACACCCCTCTCCCTGTGAACCCCGCCCCTCTTCTCCACCTCCCAAGCCACTCGTCTATCTGATGTGCATAATTTTCAAAATAAATTTCCTAATGAAAGTATAAAGGAGACTGATAAACCATTTCACCTTCATCAGGTATGTCATTGCTGGCCGGAGTGTCACCATCAAACTCTCCTGGGCCAACACCTCAAAAAACGACGGCCTGTCATTGGCTGTTGCGGACGTCAAGTGCGCTCCAAATTCTGCCATTCTGGTCTTAAGTTTTTCTCAGTCTGCCATTAATAGAAAAAGAACCTCCATAAAATAAAAAAATACATGTACTCCTTATACAAATGTACTCTTTAGAATAGTATCATATGAGAACAAAACAAGCATAAAAAGGTAACAACAATCATAATTTTAGCCCCTAAATTTTCAGGGGCAAGTTGGATACATGCCAACTTGATTGAGATTCTATAATGGTGGTACAATCTAAGACAATGATCTAGCCTTGCCTTACTTCAGTAAAAAATGTATGGAAAATAAACTTCATTTAGTCTTAGAAGAGCCCCAGATTTCTTGGTGGGAAAGGCACAAAAGTTTTTGTTTTTACATAACACAGAAAACATGTTTTTTTTTATTACTCTCATCACTCATGGAATTTTAACAAGCATGACATTTATTGACAATTGATAATACGGTGAAATGTGAGATGTAAGATGCAAAGATACATTTATCTATTTATTTATTAGATAATATTTCAGGCAATAATTTAAAACTTCAAAATTATTTAATAAATAAAAATACATCATGCATGGTGCAATGTTCTTGAAGTTGAAATAAGTTCCTCAAGATGTGATTAATGTGCCCAGATGTTGGGATTAGTATTTTTCCATACCCAAGTGTGGTGATGGCCGGGAATTTGGTCTTTTGAGTGGAAATAAATTCACCCCTATACAGTTGTTTGTACATCAGGGGGGCGGGGTATTAAAAAGTAAACAATAGTTGGGTCAGCTTCAACAAATGTTTCACTGTTAACTTCAACATGTTTAAGAACATTTTTAAACTTTGCTTCTGACATGGCCGGTAAGACCATGGAGGAAGAAAAGACTTGCTTTTGTAATGTGAGCTTTATAAATCTAATTCTAAACTTTAGTTTAAGTTTAAATAAAAACATGAACATTCACGGTTGTCATAATAAGATTACAGATTAGCCAGCCTTACAATATCAAACAGAAAGCGACCCTAAACAGCAAAACGAAGTACATCAGTTGCCACACATTTAGACCTCAGTGTAAAATACAAATTATATTAAAGGAAAAAAAGTTAACCTGTTTCCAAACTTCCAATGCTGAACATTGGCGCAGACGGTCGAGTAGCTTTCGGTTTCTGCGCTATACACTCACGGGTACCCAGTACCATGGCTTTTGTGTTGTTTGGTTCTAATTCTGCAGATGTGTACCAGTGGCAATGCATCCTGGGTATTCGTCCTGGGGAGCGCCATCTTGTTTCAGCACACAGGCTTTTTGAAATAGTTGGTTGGAAAAATCACCTGTAATCGGGTTTGTTTTCAATTAATTTGGAAATGTTTTTTCTTCTTTAATTTATTTAATATCTGTTAAATATAGAAATGATTATTTTATCGTTAAACAAATCGCATACCAAGTTGAATAATTACAATAAAAAATTGAACGTTGCACTACTGTGAACGTACTGTGTACGTGTTTAGTATCCGCCCACTTTTTACGCTCTTTCATTTTGAATCATTTCCCCCGAAAATCGTACATAACTACTACTTTCTGTGAAGGGTTCTAAGGGTGAATTCATAAGGGGAAGTTTGCGAGGAGGCAAGTTTGTCAATGACGGGAAGATTCAATCCGATTCAACTTCTGCAATAACATGTCATGCGATATGCATGGACAGCCCGGCCAGTTTTTTTAGCCTGGGGAAAAGTTTCTATGGTTTTGTTGAGTGCAAGTCAGCTAACAATAACATTGCTATCTGAATCATGTTGCTTAAACTAATGCCTTTTAGGCCATGAGAATGAAAGCATTAGAATACTGTCCAACGTCGAAAAGGTTTATTGTGCAGTAGGATCACATACTCCGCCCTTGAACATCCATGAATGCATGCACTTTATTGGGCTTGCATCTTTCTCTTCAATATTAGATTCCTGGAGTGAAGAGTAAAGGCCAAACGTCAAGATGACGGATTCCAAGTATTTCACGACAACCAAGAAGGGTGAGATCTATGAGCTGAAGGCAGATCTCAATAGCGACAAGAAGGAGAAGAAGAAGGAAGCTGTCAAGAAAGTCATAGCCAGCATGACTGTAGGCAAAGATGTCAGGTAAGTACCATTAGCTAACCTCTGCTTAATTACCTCTTAGAATACTTCGTCGTGTGCCCGGCAGAAGGGCGTAAGGACGAACAATGGGTCAAAAGGTCAAATGGGGTATTTGGGGTAATCGATAGAGTATTCAAATATCTTTATTTTGATACACATTTCGTCTCAAGGGGTTACGTCATTCTGACATAATTAACAGAATGAAAAGGGCGTAATGGGTTTTTGCATTCTTTGTTTCCGGCAAAAGGGCGTTAGCGTGTAATACCAATGTAACAAAACATGATAAAAGTTCGTTCACCTATCCAATTCAACGGGGCGTAAGCGCGCTTGGAGCAAAGTTTGTTCCCGGCAAAAGGGCGTAAGCATATGCTGCTTACGCGCACGTTTAAGGCAGAAGAACTTCCCGGCAAAAGGGCGTTAGCATCAATATGCAAATAACTGTAAAATTAAGTAATAATTTTTTTTAAAAATGCACAGCATTATTGGAAATATTAATACATTTGCATCTGACAGAAATGAACCTTATGCGATTCTTAATTTAGAAATGGCAACACAAAAACTTTAAAGTTGATTTTCTCGGATTGTGTAATTACGCGTCAAAGCGCGCTTACGCCCTTCTGCCAGGCACACGACGACTTGTAGTTGTACTGTAGCTACAATGGTAATAATTAGGTAGGGGAAAAATTTACTTTAATATCCCCACCAAAATTGGTCAAGAACAACAAAATGTTGGAAAATAAGCATCCATCTGTGTTCAGAATTGTATGAAAAAGCTGGTGGTCATTTTGAACTGAAAATTTGGCAACCATTTTTAATTTAAATGCTTGGAGGCCATCTTAAAAAAAATAAAAAGGCCCGCATCCTCCTCTTTTTGAAAAACCCAGACGATCAGCTGGTGTTTTTTTTTACTTGGTCTTATTTTGTACAAATTTGCAACTGTAAAATTGTTTGTTTTTGAATCCAACACAGATTACATTCACAATTACACTGCAAGAACCAGAACCATGGTGTAATTTGTTATTATTTTTAATAACAAAAATGCAATACGTTGCTTATTTTTGGCACACCCATCAATCAATATTAAAAGTTTGATAAAAATGATTCATGTACTAACATTGAGTTTGTCGCAGTTTTTCTTTTGCTAGTCAATTTTATCACATTGCTAATCAAATGACAATATGATTAGCATAATTTGCTAATCAATTTTTTTTCCTTATTTCCATCACTGAGGTTATCAATGTCTTCAAGAAATCTCTAAATTAAATGTCTTTTTTTTTTTGCACTGTGTATTCTCATATCAGCTCGTTGTTTCCTGACGTCGTAAACTGCATGCAGACCGACAACCTGGAACTCAAGAAGCTTGTGTACCTGTACCTGATGAATTATGCAAAGAGTCAGCCAGATATGGCCATCATGGCCGTCAATACATTTGTCAAGGTAAACTTATTATTTCATTAACCCTCCCTCTCTCAGGGCCAAAATGGATCCAACTACCCCGTATATCAAAACCTATCAAGTGACAGGTTGAAACACACACAAGCTGTGAGGGTTGGTGGGTAGATTTTTTGATAGGCTGTGATAGTTATAATTATAACACCTCATCCACAGATTCTGTGTCTTGATTGGCTGAGAGCGAGTCACATGGCATTTTCTATTTTTGCTATCTTCTTGTGCACGGCCAAAAGTACTGTACCCATAGCAACCAAAGTACTGTACAATTAGCAACTAAAGTACTATACTCGTGGCGCGGTATTTGTGTGCAGATGCATGCGGGGTTGAGCGTTGCGCGTAACGCTTATTGTTCCAAAGTGCCAGTGCTACAGAGCTGGGTTCAAACATTTCGTTAAGGGGTGGTTTTGAAAAGAGCAAATATATTTTCCACTAATTTTGTATTGAAATAGAAGTCCATTTTAACTGTATTTAGATTGAAATAATGTTAACATTTTAAAATCAAGCAGAATCTGTGGGTGAGGTGTTATAAAACAAATATTTACTGCTTTTATCTCGTGGTGTGGTAAAACTAGCCTCCCTCGGTGATCCATGGAGCATTCTATTTTCCCTGGGCTTCACCTTAAGAAAATAGAATGCTCCATGGATCACCTCGGAAGGCTAGTTTTACTACACCACTTGAAGCAGTAAATATTTGTATACGGTACTATAGGAGGCTTAATATCGAGATCTGTTCATATTTGGATTGCTTTATTTGTCAAAACAGGTTACCAGCCTGTCATATGATGTATGCTGTTTGTGACTGGTTCTCAGTTTTGCTTAGTAGAAATTTCCTCAGCAATGCTTTGTTTTAAGGAGCTCTGTGAAGTAAGACTTTTCAATGTTTGTATGCCTGTATTTGATATATTTCAGGGCTGAGATTTCACCGGATTTTTGGTGGGACATCTTCCAGATTTCAAGAAGATTTTGTTTTGTCCTTAAATTGTTTTTATGATTCCAAAATGACCTTTGCAACCTGGAACAGTCATTCTAATGATGCCATTGTTTCGCAATTTTGAACAGTATCTTTTGGTAGAAAATGCAGTTTTCTTGCGCATTTTTCAACAATGCCATACAAATGAAATACCTCCAAATCTTTCGTGGATTTGTCATTTTCCTGAAATCTCACCCCTGATAATTGTTTGATATGACTGTGTTCAGGTATTTCACGGCCAGTTGACAATGCTCCTTTTCTCATCTCCCAACCAGGGCCTAGTTAGAAACATGCACAAAGGCCATGGAGTAAGCGGGTCTGGCTATACCGCATCAGTGAAGTTTGAAGAATGTCTCCAAATTATCTTTAGTTTGTTTTTTGGGTAACAAATAATCAAGTTAATTACCACCTTCCTGTCCTAGGATTGCGAGGATACCAACCCGTTGATCCGTGCTCTAGCAGTGCGTACCATGGGCTGCATCAGAGTGGACAAGATCACAGCTTACCTCTGCGATCCGCTGCGCAAATGCCTGAAGGATGAGGATCCGTACGTGCAGAAGACCGCTGCGGTGTGCGTGGCCAAGCTGTACGATATCAACCCTCAGCTTGTAGAGGACCAAGGATTTATTGATCAGCTTCGTGATCTGCTGACGGCTTCCAATCCTATGGTGGGTCAAGTTTATTCATTCATTCATTGGCGTAGACATTAGTAATTCTTTTGTAGCAAAGAATTGTTCCTATGGATGATTAGTTTAACAAATTTTTGTCCCTCCCGTCCTACTACATGGCACTGTATGCCCGATGCTTTCCAAGAGCCTCTGAGAAAAGACTCCATGGTGAACCTGGGTGAACCTGGGTGAACCTGGGTGAACCTGGGTGAACCTGGGTGAACCTGGGTGAACCTGGGTGAACCTGGGTGGGATCAAACGCATTATATGCTTTATTTGTCCAGCAGCCAATTTCACGAAAACCTTGCACAAAATAAAGTCGGTTTTCCTGGGCTCCAAAATCCTCCAAAACTGCAAGGAGGATTTTGGAGGATTGAAGTGGGTAAGACCAAGTTAAATTCCACATACTGTCCTGGTTCAGTGCTATGGTTGAGACTTTAGAATGTAGATTGAAATCATCTGGACGTTGGGATACTGCACAAATGTGTAAGGCAATTTACCATATTTGTTTCTCTGCACCCATAAGTGTTATAGGAAATTGTAACACTTAGTTGATTGTAGTCCAGACCACTGATGTCTGATTGGAAACATTTTTGTTATTCTGGTTCGAATGAAGTGAAAGATGGGTCAAGTTTACCAAATACTCATCTTTTTTTATTGAAATCACCCAATACCTAAAAGCCACTCTGTGTAAGAGTTACGATCAGAGGTAGGTGGTAGGGTTGGCAACATTTTGAATTGCAAACCCTACGACCCTTTAATACGTTTTTCCTGGGTCCAGATCTAAAAAGAGGATAATTCATTTTCAAAGTGAACAAAGAAACTGGCAGGAGCGGGATTCGAACCTGCGACCTCTGGAACACCATACCGGTGCTCTACCAACTGAGCTATCTTGCCCTATGTTGGCGGTTTCCCAAATTGTCAGTATCTTTGTTCGGGTGAGCGCTAGTCAGAAGTCATAAAGAGAGGATAATTCAACAGATTCCAGAGAAATATCCCAATTTTCAGACCTATAGACTCAGTCGGGGTAACTTCTACCGTAGGTGAGACCAGCTCACCTCCCCCCATATATTTTGAATAGATTATATTGTTTGGCTCTTGATAAATCTTGACATTCAGTTGTATCTTGAATGTACATCTTGCAGGTTGTTGCTAATGCTGTGGCAGCCCTGTCTGAGATCAATGATGCTTCACCATCAGGCACGACCCTGTTTGACCTCAACGCTCAGACCATCAACAAGTTGCTGACTGCGCTGAACGAGTGCACAGAGTAAGTTAAGAAAAACCGTCACTGAAAATGCAAGTTCCGAGTGTTGGGACTGCAAACAAGCTCACTTTGCAGGGGTGAGATTTGTCAGGATTTTTTGTCGGATTTCCAGAATTTTTCAAGAATCTCTTTTGCAATCTGGAATTCCTGAGGTGTTGTCCTTAAGGTGTTTTTACCTGTAAAAGAGGATATAGACCAATAAAAACGGATATTTTATGGGGGTGCCTTTAGGCAAATATAAACTATATGTTGATCTGGGGTCCTCGTGGATTTTTTTGTGGATTTTTCTTGGATTTCGTGGATTTTTCATTTTTGGTCAATCTCACCCATGCTTTGGCTTGTTTGTAATTTAAAGCAGTGTTTGGATAGGCATTATCAGTGATGGTTTTCCACCATTCTGGCAAATGGTGGAAACTGAGTTGAGTTGACACAGTAAATTTGAAATTGCTGTTGTGTAAATCTCATTGACATTCTTCAACTTCAGTTTGATCATCGGCATATAAAGTAATTAACTATCATTAAAGAAACCACAAAAGAAACTGACTGTAATTTGTATCCATTTTCAAAGTGAGAAAAAAACCGGCAGGAGCAGCTTTTTAACCTGTGACCTCTGTATTATTGTATGGGACTCTACATGGATGTAGTCGAGTCCATCACAAGTCCCTGCAAGTCCATCACAAGCCCTCCAGTCCTAATCCCAATCACAAGCTATTCAAATGAGCTTTGATTAAGGCATTCCTTTGTCATTATTCATCCAATGACTTGTGACCGGCCTTCTGACTGGACTTCTGACTGGACTTGCGAAAGGACTTGTGAAAGGACTTGCAGGGACTTGACTATAACTCTGAGACTCTGTCAAACTATGTTGATGGTTTCCCATTTGTATTTAGTCATGTCAGTATCTTTGTTCATCGGGTGCTAGTCAAAAGTCATAAACCAATATGTTATTCCAGAGGTCGTATGGTCACATGCTCCTGCCAGTTTTCTTTGTTCAATCTGAAAAATAGAATATAAACCAAGTTAAATGGGGAGGGACCCCAACCTGCCATTTTTTCTTGAGGCTCAATTCCCATCCTCTGCACATACACAGACACCCTCTACTTAAAATGGAAAATAAGTATTCCTTGTATAAAATCCAGTGCCCCATGCCCCTCTCAAAGCCTAGTTACACCACCAGGTTTTTAAATTCCCACTATAGACCAAAAAGTCCTTTTTATATTTGTTGATAATTGTTTTGTATTTGTAGGTGGGGTCAAATCTTCATTCTAGACTCTCTATCCAACTACACCCCAAAGGATGACAGAGAGGCTCAGAGCATTTGTGAACGAGTCACCCCTCGACTGGCCCACGCCAACGCTGCTGTAGTGCTCTCGGCTGTCAAGGTGGGGTTCGAACCAGGTCTAGAAGACAATTGGGCTCAGTCATCTTTGTGAATTATCTGCTAGGTGCAAAATATTCTGAAGAAAAAAATACATGAGTTAAGATATATGGTCGCTGTAACGCATGCAATAAATCTATCGCCCTTTTGTGAGTTAACCACGCCCCTAGACAATCCTCTAGAATTTTGTGCAGTCATATTATTAGTTTGTCTCAGATTTGTGCGAGTGCCACGTCAAATTGTAATGATTGTAATTGGGCGATATTTCACAAGCTGCGTACATGTCATTCTACCATGATCAGTCAGTTGGGTCATTCTATCAATTTGGGGTCCAGTTTTGGTGTCCGTTACATCCGACGTGTAGGATTTTGCAATTCAGGACACATTCTTTAATGCCTTCTATCTCCAAGAGTGATTATTTAAAGCAATGTACATACCTGCCAAACAAGTGAAATAGTGTGAAGCCAATTTTGAGTATACTTGATGGGAAATTACACAGGTCAGGTGTAACAGGGACACACAGCTTTAACGTTCCATACCTAGTGTGGACAATCCTTTGTTTTTATGTTGCTAATTTTACACGCACTGTGAACGCTCTTTTAAATTAACCCGAATTTTTGATCTTGAACCCCTTAACCCCTTGCGTACGGATGACGCCATGGTGTCAAAAATATGGCATCAAGTGCCACCAGGCCGGATGACGCCATTGGCCGCCATTTGTGCAGTTTCAATCCATTGTTGGATTATTGTTTATGTCATGCTTGACTGCACAAACACATTGTAGTGGTTTGATTTGGCTGCCAGAACCGCTGCAACACCCCGACGTCTCCCGTAAAATACAGTGCCCAAGGGGTTAAGTATTCATATATTTTATGACATGGGTAAGTCCACATAAGTTTGTCTTCCTGCTTCATGTGGACCTCTTTTGTTTACACATCCTCACATATGTACTCATATGGAGTACCTCTATTGTAGACTTTACTTTCCTTCTTTTATTCTCCTTTGTCCCCATTGAAATCTCAAAACCCATAGCATTAATTCTGTGGGGTAGGTCGATTTCTAAAGACTCCCTCGTGGGTAGCATTGTCCCCATTGTTAACCTTTCTTCCATGTACCCGGCAAGGAGACTAATGTAAGAACACAGGTCCACACACCGTATGCAAGGTTAGAGCACCAAAACATGTCACACTTTTGGACCCATAATTTATAGAGTGACCCAGTTACATGTTCCCTTTATTTAGTTTCCTTTATTTAGGAACCATCCTCAATCCTCCCAAATCCTCCAAAATCCTCCAAAATCCTCCTGTGCTTCAATCACCATTCATCCTCAATCCTCCAAAATCCTCCGTGCTTCAATCACAATTCCTCTTCAATCCTCCAAAATCCTCCGGTGCTTCAATCACCATTCCTCCTCAATCCTCCAAAATCCTCCAAAACCACCATGAGGATTTTGGAGGATTGAGGAGGGTTAGGGTTAACAGGGTATTTCACTTTGCCCTGATTGAAGTATCCAACAGTATTTCCGGATTATCTTTGATTCATTCCATGTTCCCCTTCCCAAAGAGATCTATCATCTGGTATGCCATGATCGGGGATGGGCAGGTTACATAATGCAAACAATTGGCACCACACTGAATAGAGTGGTCCTATTCATCACACTTGGAGCCCCGCTTTCGTGCGAATGAAAGCTTTGTTTAAAAAAGCTCCATCAATTCATTACACTCCCATTCAAGAATATATAGTTAAAACATGTATGAATTGAGTACGTGCACAAATGCGTCTACAGATGTCAACCGGCCAGGTGATCTTTTTTCAAATCACGGCTATGGCTGTTGTCCGTATTCGAGAGTATTCAATAATATTTTTCCAGCACTGTGCTTAGATTTGACCACTTGACACTGTGATTTGCACCTGATGACGTCCTCCATCCATTCTGTGATTTAACAGGTGTTAATGAAGTTCATGGAGATGATGCCAGTAGACGGGGAGTACCTGACCACCTTGACTAGGAAGCTAGCGCCCCCTCTAGTCACTCTGCTGTCAGCTGAACCTGAGGTGCAGTATGTCGCACTCAGGAACATCAACCTGATCGTGCAGAAGAGGTCAGTACCAAGGCATCCACTCTCGTAAAAATGATTTTTTTTTATCTGAACATAGCAAGGTTTTAAAACATCTCATTTAAGCTGAGCAGAGAGTAGAGTACAACAGAGAGTACAGTAGAACATTTTTCTCTGATTATAGAGAATTCATTGTCTTGCCTTTAGTTTTCAATACTGTTCTTCACAATTTGGTAATATTGAGTACAATGACTAAAATTATTACGACAGAAGACCCTAACCGTAACCGTCCCCAATCTGCCAAAATCTAACACCATGTTGTGTTGTATTTTGATGGGTTCAGGACTTGGCACCATTACTTTACATGGAGCTATGATGCCCATGTGCCATAGGTGTACTACACAGTGTTGGATTTTGACACGTTGAGGACACTTCAAAGTAAAATTGCCACCGGGGTAAAGTTTAAACATGCAGTCCATTTCGCACAAGTTCATCAATCTTATTATCAGGAATGGTTTTAAATATGATTTTTTTTTGGTCAGGATTATAGTACAGACTAACTACCCAATGACTATAGATCAGTTTTGGTCATTGGGCGTATATACGGAACCTGTACTTGTATACATACATGTGTACCCAGATGTGGAACGAAAAGCTAGGCCAATAGCTTCTTCCCTCATTCTGTATCTCAATGGAATTCTTTGCCTGGTGCATGTTTCCCTTCATCTTGTGCTCCTTCCTGCTTCAAGAGGAATATATATTCTTACGTCTTTTTCCCTTTGTAGCTCCATACCTCGAGTGTCTTTTAACGTTGTTTGGGTTGAACTTACATAAATAAGTATTTGCAACCAATATGGTTAAGCTTTTCTTCTTGTAAAAAAGAAGTAAGAGTATAACTTTCAGATATTTACATACAATAATTATAAACTGCTTTTAAAATTGCCTTTGTAGTTGTTTATTCAAGCGTTTTCATGTACGAACAAAATTTACTGAAAAAATGAAGACGTTGCTTTCACAAGTTTCATACTGTTATCTACTCTGTGAAAAATATATCCATGTAAGTTGTGACTTTGTGCTGTCTGTTCATATCTTAAAAGCTCCTCTATTTGTGAAAGTGCAGCTGTAGAAATAGATTATTTATTAAGTGCTTTTGACAATGCTGAAAGCGCTGCACATTATGAAAACACAAGTGTATCTGTATATATTTTACAAGAAAAAGAAACGGAAATATATTGATTGGTTTACGTAGATTCTTTTTCTTCTACAGCTATGCTTTCAGTGTACACTGCTAAAAATGCAGAGTTTACCCAATTTAGATTTGAACCGACAAAGTTCCAGCTTAAGTAAGCTTCCTGACCCGGCCAGGTCATTAAATAAGCCTTTTATTTCCCACTGGTTCACCTTGACCCCAAACAGACCAGAGATACTCAAGCAGGAGATGAAAGTCTTCTTTGTCAAGTACAACGATCCAATCTACGTTAAGCTGGAAAAGCTGGATATCATGATCCGTCTGGCCGCTCAGGGGAACATCGCTCAGGTCTTGGCCGAGCTGAAGGAGTATGCCACCGAGGTAGATGTGGACTTTGTGCGCAAGTCTGTACGAGCCATCGGTCGCTGTGCGATCAAAGTAGAGGTATGGATGTTTTATGTCGGTGCTAGCCGTAGTCCAGGCTCAATTGCCGTTGGATCTTGTTGATCTAAGCAATAAACAAATTAGATCTTTGTTCTAGTTGATCAATTCTGTTGGATTCAGCAGGTTTTATTTTTTAACCCTAACCTTCCCAAATCCTTCAAAGTCTTCTTTGCCAAATGTAAGAATTTGGAGGATTGAGGGTCTTTGGAAGTTGAAGCATCGGAGGATTTTTGCAGGATTGAGGGCGTAAGAGGATATTGCCTCTGGAGGAAAATGGATGATCCAGGTCATCAGGCTTAATCTGATGCTGGATGATTTTGGAGGAATGAGGGTCTTGGTCTTTGTCCAAAATCCACTGGGGGATTTTGTAGGATTCAGGCAGTGGTCCCCAGTAACAAACATTGGAGGAGTTGAGATTCGGAGGATATTAGAGAATTCAGGTTACATGTAGGAAAAATGAAGTAAGGACATAGGGTTAATGTTAGGTATTGTTGGATACAGTTTGGTCCGAGCAATATACTTGCCATTGATGCACCGTGAATAAAAAAAACCCATTTTGGACGTGGCCAAGTTGGGAATACGTTGAAAACACTGTGTATTCCCAACGGGAAAACACTGTTCTCGATAGTTGTATTACAAAGGAAGCCGGATTGTCCCGACAGATGACAGAATTTTGTATCTGTGCAACAATTATTTGAATTGAATTATTTGCATGCTTCCAGCAATCTGCAGAGCGTTGCGTCAGCACCCTCCTAGATCTCATACAGACCAAGGTGAACTATGTCGTCCAAGAAGCCATTGTTGTCATCAAGGATATCTTCCGCAAGTATCCCAACAAGTATGAGAGTATCATCGCCACGCTGTGTGAGAATCTGGACACGCTAGACGAGCCAGAGGCAAGGTGAGAGGATAATGCATTCGGCATCAAAACGTCCTGAAAATCCTGAGGGTTTCTTCTCAAAAAGCTTACGTTGGGTCATCATCAAGACAAAAACAAGTCCGATACACAGATCCATTGAAAATGCTTGAGTCCCAAATGGCTTTTTAATAATTTTCAAAGTAAACAAAATATACTGGCAGGAGCGGGATTCGAACTTCCGATCACCGGAATGCCGTACCGGCGCTCTACCAACTGAGCTATTTTGCCCTATGTTAACGGTCTCCCAAATTGTGAGTGTCTTTGTTCGGTGGGTGCCGATTTTCCGTATTTTGTACGGAGAGTCAAGAAAAATACAGAAGTATGAATTTTTGTTAATAAATATGGATTTTGTGAAATCCGATCATAATAATTTATCATATATATGCTATTACACTGCGCATGTACTTTCTGATTATTGTGATCTCAACCGAACGGATGTAACTGAAGCTTTAAAAAAGGGGACAGCCCATCAAGTGCGTGGGTTTGTTAAACGTACAAAATGTAGTGTACACGATTGGTAATCTTCAAATTGTTTTTTACTGAAATATTATTATTACTACGAAATACCTCACTAGACTGTAAGTTAATAGTAGTCTCAATCATCCTGTGAAATGATGGCACCAGGTGTGCTGTCATTGGGAATCGTTGGGAAAACTGCCCTGTAGCCTTTAGTCAAGGCGGGTGTGGCTACCCGGGCCTGTGGCGCGCCCCAGACATGCTGGCATTCGGGCCCGTCACGTGTTCAGGTAGCCACGCGGTTGAAAACGAGAGCCGTTTTTCTCTGTTTTTTTTTGCGCCATCCAACAACGCAAAACTCTGAACAGGTCAATTGAACGATATTTCATATTATATACTAACCCCCAAATCCGCCCATTTCTGAAAATTGCAACAATGACCAATCATGTACACTACCTTTAAACTCACCAGCCACGCAATGTGCATGCATAGCATCAGCTCATAACAAAAATTGGATTTTCAGGTTTTCAAGTTTAAATTTCATAAAAAATACAAATTTTCTGAGCAAATATTTTTGCTTTCTGAAATGAGTTTGAAAAGGTTGGCAGCTCTGCCCTTAAAATAAGTTTACTCTGACTCTATCCCCTTAGAGCCTCAATGATCTGGATCATCGGTGAATATGCCGAGCGTATCGATAATGCCGACGAGCTCTTAGAGAGTTTTCTAGAGGGTTTCCATGATGAGAATACCCAGGTGCAACTCCAGCTGCTGACGGCTATCGTGAAACTCTTCCTGAAACGTCCCACAGACACTCAGGAGTTAGTGCAACAGGTGCTTAGCCTGGCAACCCAGGTATGTGCTACTCATTCATGTTATTGATCTGTGTATTATGCCTTTATAAAAAAATCTTAATACTTTCTTGAAAAGTGCAAGAAGAGCAATGTGTGAATTGAATTTGATCGATTTTGTTTTAATAAAAAAATTTCTTTCACAATGCAGCATAGCCTAGGAGCATGCCGCCCCCTCCAAAAAAAACACAAAAAACAACAAATGTATAAACTGTTTCCTCTGACAGCAACAAAACCCAACTATCCTTTATCCAATTAATTACTAAATGTTCATATTGTAACTTAATCTGATTAACCCTCCTATACTTAAACTATCACAGCCTATCAAAAACTCTAAACACCAACTCTCGCAGTTTGTGTGTGTTTCAACCTGTCACTTGATAGGTTTTGATGTATAGGGTAGCTGGCTCCATTTTGGCCTTGAGAACAGGAGGGTTAATTGTGCATTGTTCCATTTAAAAAAATGTATAATGAAAGCTTACCATTTCAGTTTGCCCTAGTGATTTGATTGTCAGATTCGTTTTCTAAAAAAAATAGTTGCTTCTTTCAGTTTCTTTCTGCTTGAACACCTATCCTCCCCCCCCCCCCCCAAAAAAAAGAATTACATCCATCTTCAGGATATTTGATCTGCATTCTGGCTTTCAAATCTTGAAAACAGTTGCCATAAAATGAGCCTCTTCTACCCTTTCAAGTTTTGTCTCTGATTGTGTCATTAAACCAACAGGACAGTGACAACCCCGACCTGCGTGATCGCGGCTACATCTACTGGCGTCTGTTGTCAACCGATCCAGCCGCCGCCAAGGATGTCGTCCTAGCCAACAAGCCTTTGATCTCGGAGGAAACAGACCTGATTGAACCCACCCTACTGGATGAACTCATCTGCTACATTGGCAGCCTAGCCTCGGTCTATCACAAGCCGCCCAGTGCATTCGTGGAGGGACGCAATGCTACTAGGAGGGTGTTGCCAACTCGGGCTCCTGGGTATTTTTTTTTCTTTTTTCTTTTCTTTTAACCCTAACGTCACCGAATACTACAAAATACTACTGGTAGTAAAATATAGTATGCAGTACTCTCACCTACTTGTGTGCAATGCTTGTAGTAATTTCTAGTATTTGGTACTTCACCCCAAATAGTGTACATAGTAATATGTAGTACTAGGGTTGCTGGGTTTAGAGGAAAAATGTTTATCATCTCGGGCGGAAAAAGTATGAATTACTGGTTTTTAGGGATGATATTTTTTTTATTTGGGTTGGTACCTGTAATACTACAATGTACATCCTATGAGTAAATGGTAGTAGTCAGTAACTTACCTGTATACAAGTAGTATTTTGTAGTTGCCAGTATCTAGACTGCTGTCATCATTACACAACCATTCATCAGTCACAGAGAGACTCAGTGCTACAAAATACTAAGTACATGTAGTATTCTGTAGTACTCAGTTCTTTATACCAAAGTAATGCCTAGGGTGTTTGGGTTAATGTAATCTCCCAAACAAAGCCGGATGCCACTCTGGGTTAAGGGCTACAAACGGAGGTTATAGGGTTGGCCACAAATTACATTGCCAACTCCACCACCCTTATTGTTTCCTGGGCCCAGATCTAAATAGAGGATAATTCTTCAACAGATTCCAGAGAAATTATCCCAATTTGCAGACCTATAGACCCAGGCAGGGTAACTTCCACCGTCGGTGAGACCAAGTGACTCCCTCAATGTGTATGCATGGTTCTTGTGTTGGGTTTTGGGAGGAAGATTTCTCTCTTTACAAGTTGAAGCCTTTCAGGTTTGGCAGACCAAATAGTCGACTGTTATGCAGGGGTGAGATTTGTCCGGATTTTTCCCGATTTCAGGATTTTTGGGGGGGATTTCAGAATTTTTTAACAATCTCTTTTGCAATCTAGAATTCTTTAGGTGTTGGCTAAAGGTGTTTTTACCTGTAAAAGTGGATACTTTAAGGGACTGCCTTTAAGCAAATGCAAACTATATGTTGATCTGGGGGTCCTCGTTGATTTTTCGTTGATTTTTCGTTGATTTTTCATTTTTGGTCAGTCTCACCCCTGGTTCTGCCTCAAGGCCTTCATCAAATTCCTCAAATCCTACATCAAGACTTTTTGGGGAAATTTGACAGGTCAACTAGTAGAAGGGTTTTACCTTCCAGGTTTGGCAGAGCAAGGAGCTGGCTGTTCTGCTCGGAGATAAAATTCCTCAAATACCGTCCCCAATTTACCAACTTTAGTTAGACCTCATTTTGTTTGGCAGTTGGTTACAAATCCGTGAACGGGTGCAAGCTAGCTAGTCTAGTTCTCTGACCTGATAATTTCCTGAAGTCTATAAATTGCTCCATCTTGTCTGAGTACAAGAACAGCATTTTGTTTCTGTTCTCCCAGCATCTGTGCACACAAAACTTCAAACAGGTCAGTGTTACAGTATTTGCTATAAAATACTGAACCCCCAAATCCATTCATTTCTGAAAATTACAGCAAAAGCAAATGTTGTATACTACCTTCAATAAAATGCTACTACTAAATAATAATACATAATAATAATACATAATATTTATATAATTTAAACAATAGCTAGTCTCCCTGTTTTCCCATTAGTCTCCCTGTTTTCCCATTAGTCTCCCTGTTTTCCCATTAGTCTTCTTGTTTTCCCATTAGTCTCCCTGTTTTCCCATTAGTCTCCCTGTTTTCCCATTAGTCTCCCTGTTTTCCCATTAGTCTCCCTGTTTTCCCATTAGTCTCCCTGTTTTCCCATTAGTCTTCTTGTTTTCCCATTAGTCTCCCTGTTTTCCCATTAGTCTCCTCTTCACTTGCCTCAGTTTAGTTTGACAGGTGTTGCTATTAACCCTAACCCTGCTAAATGCAACAGAATGCACCAATGGTAAAAAGTTGCTGCATTTAGCAGTCAAGGCATGTCTCCTGGTCTGATGCAATTTTTTTGTATTTAGTCTTATACATGTATAAGCCTCCAGCAACAAGGCTGGTACAGATGAGTTCACTGCACAGTGCAACATTGCATTTGCCAGTTGCTTTTTATGGGAACTGATAGAATATTCCAAGCTCTTCATTTTTGATATTACGTGCAAAGTTACATGACCCTTCCTTTCTGGTCCAAACCGGAAGTGCCTTATAATTTGAAATTGCTAAAAGATGTGAACTTGCTTTCAACAATGTTAGTCTCCGGCTAGGTTGTACTTAACAACAAAATTACTGGTGACGTCATAAAATGTTAGAGCGCCCTCTAGCGGCAGGTTGAACAATGTTAAACATGCATAACCAGTTGATGTGTGTGGCGATGTGTGTGGCGAAGTGTCACATGACATCAACCTAAATTTGCAAAAGTAGCAACATACATATTCCGTCAATAGAGGGCGGTATATAACTCAAATCGAAATTGGGTGTGGGTGGTGCGTGCCGATCGTATCTTCGGCTGCGGCTACGTTCGTATATTTCACATGACAACAACCTTCAACCTACTTTGAGTAAAGTATTCCCAATGTTTTGTGTACTAATCTTGAACGTTATTTTTCTCACAAGCAATGTTAAGTCGCGCATGAACAACTGAAAACGCGGAACCGCCTGTGCCCGTCCTCGCGACGGGAACATTTCTCGTTTTTATTTATTATTATTAGTATTAAACAAGACGAATCAGGTAGAGTGGGAAGATGGCAAACACTATAAGTTGCTTCTCATCAGCAACCCCCACATTGAAAATGGAAAAACACTGTACAAAGTCTTCTAAAGATTTGAATTTCCTTGTTTTTTGTTCATTCCAAGTTGCATGCCTGATTTCAGCCTGACCTCGTAGGGGTTAGGGTTAATAACCAGCGTGACCGTACCCTGTAGGTTGGTTCAGATAGTCAACTAAACGTGGTCGACAAAATCATGTTTGGGCAAAGTTAGTCCAACGATTGTCCATAGTGAACTGCAGAGCTGTAGTCGAGTCCCTGCAAGTCCTTTCACAAGTCCTTTCGCAAGTCCAGTCAGAAGTCCTTTCATAAAGCTGGTCACAAGTAACTGGATGAACAATGACAAAGGAATGCCAAAGCTCATTTGAATAGCTTGTGATTGGAATTAGGACTGGAGGGTTTGTGATGGACTTGTTGGGACTTGTGATGGACTTGTTGGGACTTGTGATGGACTTGTTGGGACTTGTGATGGACTTGTTGGGACTTGTGATGGACTTGTTGGGACTTGTGATGGACTTGTTGGGACTTGTGATGGACTCTGCTAAAGCCCTGGTGAACTGTAGTCTTTGTTGGAACGTGCTTCCATTCCAGGAATCTTTTTTTCTTTTTCCATTCAGCTCTGGTTCCACTTCCCCTGAGAGTGAAACGGCTGCCGTTGCCGCTGCTCCTCAAGTCACCATCATTCCTCAAGCCCAGGCTAGCCAAGGTGACCTCATCGGCGACCTCCTGGGGATGGACATCGGTCCCCCTGCTGCTACCCCATCACCGTTTGGTGCCCCTGCACCCATGCAGCCCCAGCCAGAGATGTCGGCCGCGTTGGACCTACTGGGCGGCGGCTTGGATAGCTTAGTAAGAGAGGATGAGTGGTTTCTAAAATGTGAAGATTACCTCGTAGTGATGGGTCATGATGATAAATGAATGCCGGCAATGTAATGTTTATATCTCTGAGTACAATATGCCTGCTACAGTTAAATGGAGTCAATTACGAAGCTTTGCATGGTGGGTACGATAAGAGATTGCGGGTAACATCATGTGAAATAAATCTCTTCTGGGAAGATGTGTGGTTCTGAAATGAATTGGGATGAGTGTGTAACACGGGATGAGAGTTTATACACACTCATCCCTGTTCTTTTCAGAACCACACATCTTCCTAGAAGAGATTAGTTTCACATGGTGTTAACCGCAATCTCAGTCTTTCTCTTAAAATTTGGAGTCAGTCTAAATAGCCTGACAAAATACAGGTACAAAGACTGATTCTGAACAGAAGATTTAGGTAAAGCTTCACATTGGTGCTTTTTTGTAAGAAGAACCAAAGCAAGATGACAAGGAAAATAGAATCTTTAATTGATTCATTTTTTTTTCAAGGGAAACTGACTAGGTAATTTGAATGGATAATAAAGTAAACTGGCTGGAGCGGAAACAGACATTGATAATTTAGGAGAGCACCAACATAGGGCAAGATAGCTCAGTTGGTAGAGCACTGGTACGGTATTCCGGAGGTCGCAGGTTCAAATCCTGCTCCTGCCAGTTTTCTTCTTGTTTTCACTTTGTTAGACTGTGTAGCCCATTGAGTGATTAAGTGTTCTCATGGGTCCAAGGGACTACATTGACTGGATTCAGTCGCACGAATTATGTAAAAACATTTTGAGTGGTTTCATTGGTAATAAATCCTTGGTCTATTGAACAGATTGGAGGAGGAGGAAGTATGGGCCAGCCAGCACCTCAGCCCATGATGGGAGGGGGTAATATGGGGGCCCTCGGGGATATCTTCAGCTTAGCCTCGGGTCCCGGCCTGGCCACTGGAATGTATGTTGAACCCAAAACGGTAAGTAGGAACAAAACATTTGTAGACATCGAGCTTTCTCACGTGTCATCCCGAGTGTAGCGGTGCTGAACCTGCCTCATATGCTACATAAAATACGATCACTCCAAGGCAGTCGACGCGTAATGGTTTTGTTTACATTTCACACAGATCATGTGGGTAGAAAGGATCTGTGAAGCACACCCAGAATTTGTTTTAGGGTTGACTCACCAATTATCTGTCCGTTAAAAATAACTCTCATTGGTGGCACCAACTGTACTTGATTTGTCTATTTTGAACCCGTCTGCAATCCAAAATGCGGCCAACCCTAGAGTGGCTATTATTTAGCCTTGTGTTGTTTGACTTTCATTAAAAAAGGTAACAGTGTATACAATGATTCAATGTGAACTGCACAATAAAGAAAAATGTGGGATGCAGGTGGGTGTGTTAATCCTAACCCTCCAGGGTATTTTGGGTAGAAACTCTGCCAGACGCATCAGATTGCTTACTTTGTCACATTGACTTATGTGCAGAGTGCAGCAAAGTGAAGCTGTCACCACAGATGCACTGTGCTGCGTCTAGCAGGGTTATTGTTAGGCCATATTACAGCCATAAAGCCAAAACTTGTCACCTCAAAATTAATTTTTTTTCATCCTAATTTGTTTTACACCCAAATTTGTTTCAAAATGGGGTGAGGGAAGAGGTTAAGTGCCTTTTGAGAAGTAGTGGCACTTTCAAATTCTAATAAAAACCCAAGATTGACAAAATGTTGTGGGGGGGGGGGGGGGGGGGGGGGTTCAAGTTCTCCCAACCGAATTTAAATACGCCACTGGTAACATTGCCTTCCCATTGCTCAATCCGTTCGGTCAGGTATGGCTACCAGCAGCCAAGGGTAAAGGCTTAGAGGTCAGCGGAACCTTCACCCGACGCCAAGGCCAACTCTGCATGGATATGACCTTCACTAATAAAGCCATGCAACAGATGAGCCAGTTTGCTATACAGCTCAATAAGAACAGGTATGTCACACAGAGCACTAACTCACTGTATGGAATGAAGCCTGCTGGTCTCACTGACGAGTGTTGGGTGATTTTAGTAAATAAAACCCATGGAAACCTCGACATATAGTATAGCTTTAGTTCAGGTAATTGCACGTCAGCATTTGTTCTGATTCTTATGCGTTAACTCTATAGGCCAGTTCGTACTCGCTGCGTACTCACTGCGTACGCAGCTCGCTGATCCATTTTTAGTGGTCTTCAGTGCCCAAAAGAACTCGCAGTGCGTAAACAAAGTTCGTATGTGTACATGCACTTTTGAAAAGATTTTGAAAGAGCGTACACACTGATCGCATGTGTAGTCGCACATGTTCAAATAATTTAACATTTGACGTATGCGTATGCGCACACGCATGAAATCGTACACGCAGTCGCAGCGAGTATGAACCGGTCTTAACTCCCTCCACCATTTTTCCTCCAAGTAACCTGAATCCTCCAACATCCTCTGATTTCAAAGTGTTAAAGCTGCATGTAACCTGAATCCTCCAAAATCCTCTTATGGGGACCATTGCATGAATCCTCCAAAATTTTCTAGGGGTTTTCGTAAATACCCTTGTAACCTCAATCCTCCTGATGACCTGGATCCTCCATTTTCCTCCAGAGGCAAAATCCTCTTATGCCCTCAATCCTGCAAAATCCTCTGATGCTTCATCTTCCAAAGACCCTCAATCTTCCAAATTCCTCCATTTGCAGGGATGTGGTTTTTTCTGTTTTTTTCCAGAACTCGATTTTTTTTTGGGCGATATTTCGGTTTCAAAATAAAAGGATATCGAACAACCTTATCTTATACGCGTGTACACTTTGCTGGATCCGAGCGCCGTTTTATATAGTCCCTTGGTTCTAAGATGTGAAATTTAATGTCTAGATATACTAAAGGTAATTTTTCGCATTTGATGCGTGTTATGGATTAACGTGCGTGCACTTCTACTTGACTCGACATTGCAACATGCTCAATCGCTTGTTCCAATCATGGAGGAATAAAACACAACATGGCTTGTAGCAAGGCGGTATTGCACAGCGTTAAGATTTGTCAGCCGTAAGAGACCTTGACAAAGGTTTGAAAATAAAGTTAGAACAAAATATGAGCGAAATACCAAGACCAATCATGCTTTCCATAGATGGGATGTGCTTTAGATTAATTAACCCTCCTGTTCTCAAGGCCAAAATGAAGCCAGCTACCCTATATATTAAAACCTATCAAGTGACAGGTTGAAACACACACAAACTGTGAGAGTTGGTGTTTAGAGTTTTGGAGGCTGTGATAGTTATAAGTATAGGAGGGTTATTAAGAAAAAGAAAAAAATGTTTCTGCTGTTCAGGCAAGGATGACACTAGATTATTTATTAAAAATGGGTAGCAAATCAATAATGATGTTGAAATGATGAGACATAATATTCTGAAAAATTGAAATTAATATAACAAATCTGGCAAATGTTCTTGTTCAAAAGATGTCCCATAAAGGCTTAGATTGCATTACAGACCATCTACATTTCAACATTTTCCCATGGTCCTTAAGCGGGCCCCAGACCCCACGCCATTAATGTCTTCGTGCTTCGCGCTCGCCGGTTTCTGTGCTTGGCGCACACCTTTTCAGGTTTTTTTTTTACCAAAGTCCAATCACATCCCTGCATTTGGCAAAGAAGATTTTGGAGGATTTCGGAAGGTTAGGGTTAAAAGAACCAACATTGTTGATCTCAACACTGGTCAAGACTAAAAAAGATAAACACACCAACTAAGTACTCATACGTTTTTGGGTGACAGTTTTGGATGTTTACACATGCAGAATGACCACACAATGACACTTTCCAGATATTTAAAATTGTTTTTTAGTCTACACAAACCCCAGTCATGACTGCACCTAGGACAACTTCAAAGTAGGTTTTGTGAGGGAATGTGGTGGAGTTATAGCGCCTTGTACCGGACAAATCCCATAACAAGTTAGAGATTGAATCAAATAAATTGTCTGTGTTGTTTTCCCAGCTTTGGCCTGGTGCCTGCCCAGCCACTATCCATCTCTAGCCCCTTAAATATGAACCAGTCCCTGGATGCGACGTTGCAACTCCACACAAACGGTCTCATACAGCGTATGGACCCCATCAATACCCTGCAGGTTGCCGTCAAGAACAACATCGACGTCTTGTACTTTAGTTCCCTGGTTCCCATCCACGCACTGTTCCTTGAGACAGGAGAAATGGGTAAGCTTACCAGTGAAAAATAGCCATCAACTTGCAGAACGTTTAGGCAAGGGCCATCGGTCGATTAGTGGTGGTTGCTGTCTAAACCACACATGCATTGTAACATTCAAGCACAAATAACACCAATCTAACCATTGTGTGACAAGGTCCCTCTTCATTTGTCACAGTTTAGTGCCTGTAGGCTGGTTCCAGATGATGGATTAGAACAGGGTTAAGTAGACAGGTGTCAAGCACAGTTAGTTAACAATAGCTCTTGCAACCTTACACCCTTTAATGGTAATATACAACATTTGCCAACATAAAAAAACAAAACTACTGAATTATTATGAAATACCTTACTTGACTCTAAGTAAATAATAGTCGCAAGCATCCTGTGAAATCATGGTGTGCTGTCATTTTCAAGAAAAGTGTAATTTTTGTATCAATTTCCAGCGATGGTCGGCTGACCATCGTTGGTAATAGTCTAGTTCCCTGACATCAATAAATTGTTCCATTTTGTCTGAAGTACGATCAGGGAACCAGACTACAAGAACATTTTTATCTTTCTTTTCCCAGCATCTATACACACAAAATTTAAAACAGGTCAGTGTTACAGTATTTGCTAAAAAATACTTGCCCCCCAAATCCATTCATTCCTGAAAATAACAGCAAATGCAAACGTTGCATACTAACTAAAGAAAAAAGAAAAGGATCTTAGTTTCACATCAAGTGCAGATTATGCCATTGAACCCTTGCAGTATTTAACCCCTTGAGTACGGTTATTGATAGTGAGGCGCCAGGGTGCCGGAGCGGCCTGTGCAGCTAAGCGAAAGGGAACAGAGCTTGACAAATCCTGGGCCCGGATGCCCATGACAACCACGTCAGGCCTCCGGGCAACCGGAGTTTCCCGTGCTAGAGCCCGCCGGACCCCCAACTGTATTGCACATGTTTTTCAGAGAATCAAACTCCATAATCATGGACCAGAACACAGTTACACAGATCAGCAGGTACAAGCAAAAATAACATTAAACATTCACTCACAAATAAAGTTTAATATCATCGCCATTCAGTGACTTCATATTCAGAGAAAAATAAGTGAAATACTCGTTCGCACAGAGCTAGCTGCCATCTTTATGCCACTGGTACCGCGCATAAGAACCGACCAGCAACTTTTCATAGACTTGTTCCCGATCCTTCCAATTATCTTTTGGCTTCAAAAATAACGAAAAGTCGGCACTAAATAATAACTATAGCAGAACATTTCGCGCTTACTATCAGGGATGTATTTCACGGGTTAGTAATTTTTTGTTGGCTTGAACAAACTACATGTACTCATGGTCACTTTGCGTATGTTAGAAAATGATGAAGGGACCGGGAACTCGTCTATGATTGATCACGATGTGCTGAACTAGTTCCTGCCGCATGCTATGAAAAATACAAATGCATAATAGAGGCCGAAACCAGTCTGCACATATGGGTATTATAAACATTCAGCGGGCATGTAATTATTCGCGTGCTATGACGAGCTGTACCGAGGGTGAACAGTTTTTATTTTTTTTTTGGGCAGGCGCTGGATTCGGATATTGTGTGGAACAAGCAAACGCTGCAATTTTGTAAATTCAGTAAAAATGCTGTATTCTGCTTGGCTATGCCACAACAGAAGTGAAAATGAAACGTTTTCTGATTTCATCTAAATATGGTGGTGCTGGGTCCAACAAGAATCCAAAAAAGAACTTCAGTTTTATTTCCACAGTCCATAATAAATAATACAATTTTATAAAGTTTTCAGGTTTGAGTTTGGCCGCACAGGACTACCAATTTCAAACATTGGGCTACCATTTTTCTCAGTGTGGTAGTCCGGTGGACTACCAGTTGAAATAAAAATTTGTCGAGCTCTGCGGAAACAAGACGCTTGTGCAGCCAAGCGTAACATACACAATAATCCAACAATGGATTGAAAATGCAGAAAATGGCGTGTAAAGACGTCGTCCGGCCTATTGGCAACTCTTTTTTTCCCCATTCGGTGTCATCCGTACACGAGGGGTTTAAGAGCAGACCTTCATATACTGCATACTTGGAGTATGTATTTGAAAAGCTTAGGACGTCCTTGGTATAGGCTGGGAAGGTTTATAAGCACAACTTAGGATTTCTCAGTTACCGGACTAAAAAAAATGCAGTGTCTGAATAGTTGTGGAAAAAAAATATTTGATGAGCCTGGCCAGTTTTATTGACACTAAACAATGAAGCTAGAACTTTAGAAATAATAAAATATGTAGATTTTCAAAGAAAGTTTCAAAGAAAGCTTTTTCAAATTGTAAACCAGAATTCAAATGACAATCCTGACTGTTTAAAATTTAAAAAAATGTGGACACTACGCATGTAGCCCAATTTTAGCCTTGATAGTTATCAAAGATCAGTTTTCAATCAATCACTTGTCAATAATCCTTAAAAAACAAATATCCATGTCTTCTATGCCTCTTTGAATAAAAAAAAAAAGGAAATTTTTGGATTTTGAAAAAAAAAAAATTTAAAACCAGTGAAAGGGAAATAATATTTGGCTAGGTTGTACGTACTGTGTGTTTATTTTTTCATTGCTTTAATTTGATGTGATATCTTCTCAAAGCTATAATTTTCCGCCTAACACTTTGCATCTTCCAAAATGCCATTTCTTTGTCACCATCATTCGGAGTTCATGCTAGATAATATATTTCGTTTCATTTCTGGCTGCTGCGCTTGGCTAGTAGAAGGTATGAATGATCAGGATATCTCAGGTAAAAACCCCGAAGCCTCACCCATGACTGCCCCCCCCCCCCCCAATCCTTTCCTACTTGGTGATGTTAGCCATGATCCTGTCATCTTGACTCTAGTTTTGAGCTCAGTGCACAAAGTTGATAAGCATAGGAAAGGAAAGTGAGGTGGTCGTGTCCATGATTGGCAATTTACAAAACGCCCCAGTATTTTCTGTTTGTACGGTAGTTATTTTGATTGGTTGTTTATTCAAATCATGTTTTTAAAAACAAATTTCGCCATACATGTTATACTGCAGGGCATAATTTTCCTGGTATCGCATCGCAGTTTGCGACGCATTAACGCACCGTTTGCGATGCATTTTCCAAAATGGATCGCATTAAACTGCGATACATCAAACTTGCTTTAATGAAGCAGTTGGATCTTAAAATGTAGCCCAAAACAACAAGAATGTTCTCTTTAAAAAAATGTGCAGTTTCGGCTCGGAACTTCTGCACTGAAGTGGGAAACTGATGCCTGCAATTACCGGTACGATATTAACAGTAGTCCGATGCTGCATGTTTGAAAGGCTACGTTGAGGGTTTAGTTTAAAGTTACGTACACAGCCAACAACGAGAATCCAAACCTCTTAATCAAAGATGCCCGCTACAAGCAGCAACCTCGGCCCCATTTTCCTGGATTGCGTCGCTGTGTTGTTTCCATGCATGCGCGATGTGGTTTGCGTTTGAGCGAGAGTGAGCATGAGCATGCTTCAACCGGGTACTGCAAAATGGACCTTACCAACAGAGGGCACTGTGAATTACACTGTCATAATTCGAACTTATTTACGCTAAAAAAAAAATCAAGAACTCCACACCAGTTAGAATTTTGAGAATCATTTTCATACTCATTGACCCAAAATTAGTAAAGGTTGACTACTTTAATTTCCGAAGCTGTAGAACAGTGTCATCTTAAAATGCATTTTTGTGTTTTGGTTTCATATATTTGTCATCATGCATTTGGCATATTGCGTATATTTTGAAACCAGCATCCTACATGAATGTCAATTTGTATGCACTCAATTTGCTATGTGGAAGGGTCTCAAAGTGAAAGTCCTGTTTACCTAGAATGGTTGAATGTTCTGGTCTTTTCTATTATCCAAGCTCAAACTTGTTACTCAAACTTTGGCAATACACTGATCCATTGAGGTTGTCCCTTGGTGTATTGATCAACCACAGCCGCAACTATGGCCCAAACAAAAGTCTGACAAAAGTGACGGACCTATGGCGCATAGATGTGATTGGTCAGTACGTTAAGAGGCGTGGCTTAACGGTTTGTCCACTGCTAATTCAAGATGGCTGGATTGTGGATTAGTTTGATTCGGATTAGAGCATTAACCCTGCTGTGCTTTGCACGTTTCTCACAGCAAAGATTGGATATATGTAGTCTGCCGTCTTATCGTCAATGTAGTAACACAAACCTGAGTTAAATCACACTTGTGTGATTTACATTACACCAACAACTTGTTTAACCCTAACTACCCCAGGCCTTACAAACTCCAACAGCAGGTTATGTCTAATGTTGATGGGTTTAGGACTGTAGGTTCGGGACCTTGGCACCATGATGCCCCAAGTTGTCCCAAGTCCAAAGAATGTGCCACAGGTATACTGCACAGTGTTGGATTTTGACAGGTTGACTTCCTAGTAAAAATGCCTATTGGGTTAGGGTAATAAGGACGTATGTTTGCCTAAACAAAATTACCAAGGAAAACTCATATGAGTGTTTTCAAATTTAAACCAAAAACTTAGCCAGGAATTGAACCCCCCCCCTTTTGTAAAAAAGTATATATCCTTTGTTCATACCTTCCTATTTCTTATTTTCCTTGGAGTTTGTAGATTATTATTTGGTTTTCTTGTAGATGTACTTTTGTTCTTTCCTTTTGATTAGAAACTCCTTCATTTTCTTCAAGTTGCATCTCTCATCTTAAGTTCTTGGACTATGAGTAACTTAACTTTAAAGTAACACGTATCATTTCACTATGCGAAGTGGTGTACAGAAAAGTTAAAAAATAAAAAAAAAAAATACTTTCATATGAACCAAACGAACCAAACGAACCAAACTGATATGATCAAGTCAGTGTATTATTTTGGGAACATCGTAAACAAGATGCAATAGGGACGACTCACTGTACAGTCCACTACCAAATAGTGCTACAGAGAGGCCATTTTTAAACTGCAGACTCGACTAAGTACGCAAACCACCTCATCCATCCAAGGGTATTTCTCAGGATAGTAATATTTAAAAGCATATGAAAGCCTGGGAAATATAAGCAATATAACTGCCTGTCAAACTACTTTCAAGTTTGCGCATGTCATAGTATACAAATATTGACTGCTTCAAGTGGTATAGTAAAACTAGCCTCCCTCGGTGATCCATGGAGCATTCTATTTTCCCGAGGTGAAGCCAGCCGAGGGAAAATAGAATGCTCCATGGATCACCGTGGGAGGCTAGTTTTACCACACCACGAGATAAAAGCAGTAAAAATTTGTTTTATAACACCTCACCCACAGATTCTGCTTGATTTTACAATTTTAACATTATTTAAATCTAAATAGTTAAAATTTACTTCTATTTTAATACAAAATTAGTGGAAAATTTATTTGCTCTTTTCAAAACCACCCCTTAACGAAATGTTTGAACCCAGCTCTGTAGCGCTGGCACTTTGGAACAATATGCGTTACGCGCAATGCTCAACGCGCTACGCTCAACGCGCACACTCGCATGCATCTGCACACAAATACCACGCCATGGGTATCGTACTTTGGTTGCTAATGGTATAGTACTTTGGTTGCTATGGGTATAGTACTTTTGGCCGTGCACTGGAAGATAGCAAAAATAGAAAATGCCATGTGACTCGCTCTCGGCCAATCAAGACACAGAATCTGTGGATGAGGTGTTATATGTTTTATTTGCTTCTTGAATGTAATATGACAGTGTTTAGATGGATGGTGTTGACGTTTCCAATGCATTGTGCACACATTTCCTCTCCATGACACTCTTTGTGTAGTGCTGGAATTGGAAACCCGCTCTACTGTTACCGTGTGTGGGATTGAGCCAGCAATCTGGAACATTAGCTTGTTTGAACCAGAAGATTGCTACAAGTTTCCAGTGCGTTGATTGTGTGCACAGTAAAGGACACTTCTCTTCCTCTTAAAATCTGGCAGAGAGACGAGATTTCCTGAACGAGTGGAAGAATCTGCCAGCAGCCAATGAAGTCCAGTTTCCTATTGAAGTCCACATGACGGCAGGTGAGTACATTAGACATTTAAGTCTTCAAAGTCTGAGTGCTGAACCTTACAGGTGATGGGTACTGTACGTCAGATTTAGGAATTATACCTTAAGGTTCTGCCAAATTAATGTCGAATTCTCTCCAATTGACAGAAATCATAACCAGAATATTGGATTTAACAGTGATTACATTACATTAGCATAATCTTTAAGCATAATCTTAAAGCCTGTTCACACAATTTAAATTCTGAGAGTTAACCCTTTCTGTTCAGCTGTTATTAATGGGGTGCTGGTATGCCAAGTGTAATGCAAACGATAGGCACACTATGGGTCGAGTATGCACAGGAATGTGCATATAGATGACAACCGGCCATGTGGTCTTTTTCAAACCATCGCTGTGGCCTTCGTCTGTATTCAAGAGGTTAATTCTAAAAGGTTCAACAAGTTTTAAATGACCAACAAGCAGTTTTGCCATGAGTATCTACAATAAGCTACAGTTACTGAATTGGAATCCAAATCAGATTCTTCAAAGTCAAGTTAAGGATGGTCTCAAAAGTGGGAATGCTTGGATCTTTACAAGAAGATTGCTATTATAATGAAAAAACCCACTGTTTGTCGTAGGAACAGCGTAGAAATTCCACACGATCTTGTGGAAACCGTGGTCTTGGGAATGACGGCGGGATCACAGCATATTCACGACGGGAACACAGTGGTCTCCAAAGGAGAGTTTCAAAGAAAACGGGAATGTTCCGAGTCGCATAACTCATGCTTGGCTGTAGTCAAACTAGCAAGTCATACAGATAGCTTAGCAAATATTTTTCAGTAGTGAATTCCAACTCACTGACTTTGTACCTACAGATGAAACGGTTCAGAAACTCAAAACAAACAATATCTTCACCGTGGCCCGACGGAACCTGGACGGTCAAGACATGTTGTACCAATCACTGAAACTACCCAACAATCTCTTTGTGATGGCTGAGCTGAAGATGCAGCCGGGTAATCCATCTACGACGGTGAGTCCTGACTCTTATCTATCGCACCCAAGACAATAAGCCAGTTCGGTATTTCAACTGCGCATGTGCACAAGGACATTTTATCCCGAATGAACTGCGTGACCTAATGCGCGCATGTAAATGCAAAAGGTGGTCGGACAATGCGCACGTGTTAAATTCAATCAGAATGGGCATTCGCGTAACATGGCGTGACATTACGGCAGCAATTTTATCCCAAATGACCTTTGAGATACCAAACTGGCTTATTCATCATTAATGCTTGTTAACCCGATGCCTTCGGCTCTTACTGATATACCCAGCATGATATGGGGCAGAGGGGTACCCCCCCCCCTTTTGTCCCTATACACTCTCCAGACTATTGTTACCTAACACATCCCCCTAGAAATCTGAAAAGAATTCCTGAGATTCCGGGAACACAATGACCAACACAAAAGGGGGGGGGGGGGGGGTCTATCTGCCCCATATCGCGCATATCATACGCTTACTGATGGGGGGGCTGGTATGCCAAAATGGGCTGTGCAGCCCATAAATGCAAACAATAGGTACCACACGGAATAGAGTGGTCCTATAACCACACTTGGAGGCCCCCTTTCGTGTGAATGAAAGCTTTGTTTAAAAAAGCCCCATCTATTCATTACACTCCATTCAAGAACCATATAGTTGAAACATGAATGGATTGAGTATGTGCAATAAATGCACCTATAGACGTCAACAGGCCAGCTGGTCTTTTTCAAATCGTCATGGTATTCAAGAGGTTATATAACCCCAGATTTGTAATCACAAGTCAATCACAAGTCAATCACAAGTCAATCACAAGTCAGTTCACAAGCTACATGGGATGAACAATGACAAAGGAATGCTTTTGTTATATAGTGTGTTTGAATAGCTCAGTTGTTACATGGCTTGAGACCAGAATTGTGAAGTGACTTGTGATTGACTTGATTACCTTAACCCTCACAGATCCTTAAAAATCCACCAGGTGGTTTGGCAGGATTTTACAGGATTAAGGCCAGTAGATCCCATCCACTTGACATGAGGCTTGATGTCTCTTGAAAGTTGAAGTACAGAGAGTCTTGAATAGGGTTACTGCATAGTGGGGGGGGGGGGGTTTGTCTGTTTCAGTCACTCATGTGATCGCCGCTCAACCAATCGGAATCAATGATTGTCTGTGGTATTTGTGGATTCAGCAGCCGATTTCACGAAACCTTTCGCAGTTGCATAACTCCACTTACGCCACATTTTATTGCGTAAGTTGCGCAACATCAGTGACATTAAACAAAAATTGATTTCACGAAAGGTACGCAGTGCGTAAAGTCGCTGACTAGTGCTATGAATTATGGCGTAACTTGCGCACTTGTTTTAGGTGGCTTAAGTTGTCTGCACAAACACTGAAATGATGACTTAGCTAGCTGAGCGTGAGCAACGTAGAGCCGTTAGTTGCTCAAATTATTTATTGAATTCACTAGATTATTTCAGAGAGTAATGAAATGATCATCCACTGCAGGTTTACCTGTGAGGTATTTACGAAAGTTGCGACCAATTTATCGGAGCGAAAAGTTTCAAAATGGTGCCGCACAGTTATTTCACTGCTGTTCTATGCATTTTTATTGCTGTGTTCAAACAGTCGTCGTAAAAGCGGCATTCAGCCTCGTCCATGATGTATAAATGAAAATATAACATTGTGCAGCTACGCACCGTTTCATGAAATGGATCGCAAGGATGTTGCGCAGCTTCGCAACATTTTTAAAGCGCAAGTCCTATGGTATGGCGTAAGTTACGCACTGTTTCGTGAAATCGGCTACCGGGGTCCTTGAAACATCTTGTCTTGAATTGATACAAGCCCTAAAAAGCAATAAAAGTATTAGATTGAGTAAAACAAAATTTGTTTTTGGTATCAATTTTCTTGATCTGTTATGGAAGAAAGTTAATGTTTGGCCAAAGCAAAACAAGTACATCATGACTTGAATGTACAATTTGTGATTTGCGCAACCTTTTCAAGTTACATCACACATGCGCATTTGTCTCCGCATAGTGATGTGCTGATTTATAAAGTCCCCCCCCTCTGCCTCCGAACAAAGACACTGACAATTTGGGAGACCACCAAGATTGCTCAGTGGGTAAAGAAACGGTACGGTATTCCGGAGGTCACAGGTTCAAATCCAGCTGCTGCCAGTTTTCTTTGTTTACTTTGAAAATTCATTAAAAAACTTGATGCGCAAATAATACGTTTTCCTTATCAGCTCATGAATAACGGTTGTCTGGTGTCATTTTATTTTGTGTACAAGCTAGGTGTTACAGTTAATAGTTACAGCAACTTTATTAGTATAGCTGTTTTCCTTGCTTTGTGTTCATTTTTTTTTCTTGGGGGGGGGGGGGGGGGTTAAGTGGTCTAAATTCCATTCAGGGTCGCATTAAAAAGATCTTAAAGTCATATATATATTTATCTTTTTTTCTTACAGTTGTCTATCAAATGTCAAGTAGTGGACTTCTCCAACCTGGTTTACGAAAGCTTCAAAGCCATCCTGCAGAACTGAAAAGTATCTGTCTGTTTGTTGGTCTGTCCATTAGTCTTTCCATGCAAAGTCACCTTTACAGTGCTCATGAACTGGAAAAAAATTGCTAAGTGAATAATTTAGATTATTAAATAAAAAGCTGGCAGCTAGCAAAAAATCGTCATAAATGATGTTCATTCCTTGTATAAATGGTAAGCAAAAGTTGTAGACTAATTAAGTTTTTTGTGCTTCAAAACTGACCCCTTACTTTAAAACCTAGCAGTGGATCTCAACATGTGATTTGGGTGTAAAGTGATTGTACTGATTTGCACAGTTCCCCCGTAGTCGGTTGTTTGAGTATGAAATGGAAATATAACTATTTTAATATATCAGGGCTACTCACAGTATGAAAAGAAAATATTTGAAATGGTTACAGAAACTGTGGCATCATCTTCCATAGTTCCAAAATTAACGGGTGATTCAGACATCTGTAGACAAAGCTTCCTGGTGTTCAACTTGCTTACCGGTACTTAAATATGCCATAACACATATAGCTGGTATTGTAAGTTCCATTTGTGGCCTATATCTTAAGCCAAAGCCCAAATGCAGCAGCTTGAATCTGAGTTTTAATATCTGTATATTCTAGGGGTGTGCATCGGAACCGAGTACCCTACCGTTCATGTCAGCAACCGGTTCCAGATTATGGAATCGAGTACCTGTACACACAGTCGTACTTTCCCAATACTTCCGAGGACAATGCTTTGTGTTTCCTATTGTTCCTTTAATATAACCCAACCCCATAGACTATTAGCACGTACTTCTACTTGCGAGGACCGAAAGGTTTCTTTGTATTTTCTTTCTCCTCTTGTCCTCGGAAGTATATACAGAACCTGTACTTTACATTATTGCATAGTAACTTCCCAAACAATGAAAAAGGAAAGGTTTTGAATGTTATTTGCGGGGAATTTTCAAAATTGAAACCCGACTACATGGGAAACGATCACAGATTTCATGTTTATGATGACGCTCACAAAAATTGACAAAGGGAATTTACCGGTTGTGGTTTTTGTAGTCTGGGTATGGATGAAGAGACTCGACGAGACATAATGGAATACCTCATTTCACAATAAATACAACTGTATATAGCTTCTGTCTTTTGGGATATGCGGGCGCATGCACGTGCCGGAACATGTAATGGCGGAGTAGTGATCATGTTTACTGGACAGGCTTGTTCAAGAAAATCTTGGGTGTGACATATCTAAGTTCATTGTTGACTTTCCTGGGTCCATGTATTTACGCACGACCTACCCTTACCTATCATTTTGCATTTATATTAGCTATTTTTGTGGCAGTTTATTATATTGGAATTGCATTGATGTGTATATGTCCTAAAACGGTATGTTGTCTGTTATATATCTACATATCAAAAACAAATGTGATACATGTTGAATGAGTTTGATTTCGCCATAGGTACTTATGAGTTAACACATTCTAGCCACGTGTCATTGATGGGGTACTTGCACAAGATAGGCAAACAATGGATTAAACACAAGTACGAATGCACAGAAAGACAACCGGCCAGGTGGTGTTTTTCAAACAGGCTATGATCAGTGGTTTAAAGGCCAACAAACTTGACTTGTTACATTCACATTATCCTTGTCTGCACTTCTAGGTTAAAAGTGAAGCTCTCGGTGCTGAACAAACAGTGCAATTCATGCATGCCATAAATGGCAACACACGTTCAGCATTCACCGAGAGCCTCGCTTTCAAACCCGGAAGTGTGTAGATCAGCGCCGTTTTCATCAATTTGGTATTCGTCTACAGGAACTGTCTGAGTTTATAAACCTGCATGCTCATTTTTTTGGTCTGGTCAAAGATCTAAGTGACATATCCAAATGGATAGCTACTTCAGCTATTTTTTGGTAAGATTGTCATATACTACTTGGTGAAAGTAGACTCAGCTAAATGTGTACAATGCACTTCCACAAATAAGCTTCTTCGAAATGTTTGTTGCTGATTAAGTTAACCAATCATGGCAGTTTCCTTTAAAGCACCCCCCCCCCCACTTTAAAATCGTATATTGGTTTAATTACATCATTTAAACATGATTAGTATGTTATACGTTATCAAACAGCAAATTCGATATAAATATTACAGCTAATGAATAAATTAAGAAAAGCAAAAATCTAACATCAGTTTGTTTGTTATTGCTGATTCTTTATCAAATTGGTCAAGTTAAACTATTGATACATATTTTTAAAAATCTTATATACTTCATCTCATTAAAAAAAAGCATTGGACTCGGTGTTCTTCAACTTATTAATTTTGCCTGCAATCCGTCTCTACATGGACAAATGATTACTTGCAGAAACACACACAAATCAAAAGGAAATGGAAAATGTTTTATTTGATCACCGATAATTTTAAGATTAATTCAAAACACTTCTGACCAGAAGGATGTCAAGTACTTCATTGAAATTTAGCTTTTTACATTTCAATGGACCTCAAAAAGACAAAATACAATTAAAAAACAATTTTCCTTTAGAAAAATAAACAAGTCAGACGTTTTATTCAATTTACAACTGCAATGACTTCACAGTTTTCTTCAAAGCATACATTCATCGATTACGTCAGTAAAACAATTTATAGAACCAATAAAGTAAGTAAAACTTATACTCGTTGCAATTTCTTGTGACTTCAAATGTATAGCAGGGTATGCTACAAAATAGAATTGTGACCTTCATACATCCAAATAAATTAAAGAAAATATTTTTTGTTGGAGGATGTAAGGCTTTGCGTTTTCAAACTCGTAATACACTTAATTCTTCTTGGGTTGATGTCTGTATTCAGGATTTATTTGCCTTCATCTAGCCCTTCCTTCAACTGTTGATCGGAAGTCTGGAAATTGAATCAAATCAAATTAAATTGAAGCTAAACAATCCCTGCCGGAAACGAAATTTGCAAATCCCCCAAAAATAGTTCTGCTTCCGATTACATGGCATTTGAAAATAGGGTAGGTAGGTAGGGAAATGGCACTGTTTTTTCTGCTGAGCATGTGTAGGTGTCTACGTTTAGTCAAAGTTTAAAGGTAGTATATTTACAGCATTTATGTTTTTTTTAATTTTAATTCTTTTTTTGTATCCAGGCCACGCCAACAAACTTTCCCAAGCACGACCAACAAAAACTACATCAGACCACTCACGACCAAACTGTACTCACTCAACCCAAATCAAAGCGCTTACCATAAGCTGTTGTCCCTTCGTTTCAATAGGAAGAAGCATGCTTGCAATTGCACCCAAGACGGCCATCGTTCCACAGATATTAAATGATAATGCTGGGGACGTAGCCAGTAAAACCTAAAGAACAAAAAATCAAGAGATCTCTTCGCATTGAAATACTGATTTCATCAACATAAATTGGGCCAACAAAATCCAACTTGTGTTGCCCTTGGACCGACCAACTGTAAGTATTGACAGAATCAGGGTCGACGTTTTTTTGTTTTTTTTAAATCAATAAAAACATAACTCAGCATCTCTGTCTCAAAAAGTGTTTGTGTTTGATGTAAAGAAGGTACTTCTTTACATTATGCGTATTTTCATGTAAAAAATGAAACTAGGGGGTTCGTCCAACATTTAGGCCTAAACACGCCCGGGTGAGCGTGAAGATGACTTTGATCCGTCGTGCTCGTCAAAGCTCTATTCGGGCTGAAGAGTAGCCTAGCTAAAACCCTAATCTTTCGTTATCAGGAGGTCTAGTAAGAAAAAAACTAAGAACGCATGAGAAAATGCTCTGTACATACAACCAATTCAATCTCTTTAGACATGTATAAATATAGTAACGGAAGAGTCAAATCGAATCAGTTGATATGAAGCCAAAAGTTAGAATACTTCCATTTGGTTTGCTTCTCGGTGATTCAAGAATTTGGTGGCAAAGCTGGGGAAAAAACAACTTTCCGACCGACAGACCCTCTTTTCCAATTTTACCTGTCCGAGGGGCAACAGTGGAAAGGCTGTGGCGTAGTGGTTTGGCACATTGAATTCAAGATCTGTGGGTTCGAGCCAAGTCCTGGGCTATAGCACTTCTACACTTAATATAGGTATTATTGATGTCTTGCAGTGGACTATTTACCCATCCCGACCCTATTCATACTGTGAAGAGATTAGCTTGTATTGTTTCAATGCGAGGGGATGGTTCTTCCACCTCTAGCCTAAAAAAAAATAAAAAAACTGTTTTGGTTGGCCTTATGATCATTGCTCATATGCCTAAATGTGTTTCCTCAGCGTTGTCACGTGCACTTCGAATTCACTGACAAAAAAAATTCAGGGATGCCGTAAATATTACACATTCAAATTTTTACACTTGGAACTTGGAAATAGGTTATATCTAAATAAAGAGATACAATTTGGGAGGATATCATGGCATTGTGTATCTGTAAGCAAAAAATGACCAAAAAATGACCTCCTTGTAGTAGGGGTAAGGGGAAGTGTTCAGCCCATTCAAGATGTCAGTTGTTGTAGATGCATGTGTCCTTACCTGAGTAATAAACGGTGTTGTGAGTGCTCCTAACCGAGCGGCCGAGCTGCAGGACCCAAGACCAGTGGCACGGACATGGGTCGGATATACCTACAAGACAGAAGATGTATTATAGTCTTATTATTTGCTTTACAACGACTCCTATTCAATGCACAAGCTGTCCTGAAACTTAGTGATTTGAAAACTTATTTCTCTCTTCGAGTACCCATTTTCCTCCTTGCAGGTTCCTCCTTACAGTACTCAAGTATTTGTAAAGGAATCTGGCCTCATATAAACTCCCACTTACGGTCAGCTTTCCTTCTCTGTATTTGGCTTTTTAAGTTGTTGCTTCTCATTTGTTGTGATGGATGGAAAATCAATCAATCAATCACTTTAATTGTCCCTTACAGGCGCTAGTTTGCTCAATCACAGGTGCCCATTTTCCCATATAACAGGTACTTGTACCCATTAGCCTTTTAGAGGTATGGCGGACACAATAGGAGAGGGCGCTATTTGATTTGGGTATACCTTTTGTGAAACCACAGGAAATGTCAAAGGTGAAGATTAGGCATGATCTATGGATTGTACTATGGATTGTACTTTAACTCAAAAACAATATCTGATTTTGACTTTCACTGAAATTTGTGTTTTCACAAAATGTTTACCCAAATCAAATAGCGCCCTCCCATTGTGTCCGCCATACCTCTAAAAGGCTAATTTTAATTCCACCCTCATCGGGACTCAGTTCCCCCTTACAGGTACCGTACCCAGTTTCCCCTTTTGGGTATCCATTTTAATTCTCCCTTACATTTGCCAATTTTCTCCTTACACCCATTTCCCCCCTCCTCACAGGCACTCAGTTTCGCCCCTTACGGATACCTAATTTCCACCCTTACAGGTATCCATTTGCCCCTGGGCAGGGAGACATGCGCAGTAAATTACTTTGATCAATTCAAGCTAGGATACGACCACCATGATCTCTTAGCTTGATTTGAACTTTGAACCCATACTATAATTCCAAATAAATTTGCAATCAAACAGCGAGTTTTTCATTTGAACCACTGGCTGTGCAAGCTGTGTCTTGTTACAAGAGTTGACAACTCGGTTTTTCATTCCGAGACTTGTGAGAATTTTGTTTGTATCAATCTTCCCTAAAATAACCAACAAATGTATGTGATCTTGGTAATCACTGTAGGACTCACCTCTGGTGTGTAGACAAAAATTGATAGGAAAGTTCCTAAGATGAACGCTCTCGCTCCAAACAAAATAACCGTCAGGCCAGTTCTATAAAAAGAAATATATGTATTTCACTTTTAATAAAAACAAAATTGAAGTTCAATACACATCAAGAAATTATGTTCGCACCTTATTTTTTTGATTTCTCTTCGGCCTTCAATACTATTAAACCTCATGTTCTCCTATGAAAAGTGCAAAGTGTTAACCCCTACCTCGTACTATGGATCAATGATTTTTTATTAGATAGATCAAGTTTGCCAATACAATGTCAGATGTCATTCACATTAGTACAGGGGTCCCCCAAGGGTGTGTTCTGTCACCCTTGTTATTCTCTTTGTACACAAGTGATTTTTATCTTGATGGGGGGTCATGAGTCATCAAAAAATATGCTGATGACACTGCCTTGTCTGGATTGATTACCAATAACTGTGAAATTGAGTATAGGAATGCAATCAACAAATTTGTTGAATGGTGTGACCAAAATCATTCAATTTTAAATGTACATTTAAAACTAAAGAAATGATATTTGATTTCCGGAAAACAACCATCGCGAATTACAGAACCTGTGGAAATCAATGGTAACGTCTGTCGAAGTGGTCCATGAGTATAAGTACTTGGGTACATTGGTAGATGACAAATTTAATTGGAATGCAAACACAACCAGAATTTCAAAAAAATCCAACCAACGGCTGTACTCCTTAAGGAAATTGAAATCTGTTAATTTTAGTCACCAGATTCTTAGACTTTTTATCAGAGCACCATTCAATTAATTCATTGTAATGTTTTGTTGTATTATAGTTGGTTTCACTTTGTGCAATCTTAAGAAACTCCAGCATATAGACAAACAAGCAGGGAAGATCATTGGTGCTGATTTTCAGGGTATTCAAGAAATCGCACAGAATCATGTCACAAACATGTCTCAACCCATCCTCTCAACCCCGTCATTATGTTTTTAATGCTTCTTGGTAACCCACTGGGAAGAACATTTTCATGTTTTTAATGTGATCGAATAAAATTTGAATCTTGAATCATTAAAAAATTGGAAAATGAATCCAACGGTTTACTGTAGTCCCAATACATGGGAGGAGGGAATGTTTAGAGCTAATACACCTTAAAAGAAGTAAATATTTCAAAATGGTCCAAAGATTAATCCACATCAATAAAGATTTTGTTCTCTTTTTCCCCCCTTTTTTTTTGGGGGGGGGGATGTTGAATTGGGAGAATTAATTCAGTAATAGGTCTAATTTTATCCATTCATTTTTAACATTTCTCTGTCATGTTGTAATTGTTTTAATTAATTGGTTTTTAAGCCTAGAATAGCAACTTTTGTGTTTGTTTTTGTCTCTTTTGTTTGGTTTTATGTAAACAGTCTCAGAGCTGTTCTAGTTGGCTAATTTTTTGCTTGTAAAAAAACATTTCCTGGACAGCCACAAAACAATTCCTAGATCTGCCCGGCTGGCTAGCCAGCAAATTTAGAAAGTATGCCATTCATTTAACTTTCCCGTCTCTGTGTTACACTGAAGTTACTAGACTTTTACCTAGATGTGCATACATTCAAGAAGAATACGAAGACGGCACAAATAAGCAACTCCATTGCCATGGTTTTCTTACGCCCCAGACACTCAATGAGAAGAAATGTGAACAGAACACCTGCAACAAAGTCAAACATTGACAGTTTTTGACAAGTGTTAGTACAGCAAAATGTTGAAATTGAAACCATAAAGGTAAATAATGCAATATCTGATTAAAAACCAAGAACAAGAACAAGAACAATTTTGAATATATTGTAAAATTAAAAATAGAAACTTAAGGGTTCATATAGCGTAATTACGGAAGGGTAGGACACGACCAAAAATATTTCTACAGCCCGAGTGGAATAGCTATATCATTAATCCTGTTATCAATGCACATGTCAACTCGGTTAGTATAATCCGCCTGGGCGAAATAGTAATCCGCTCGTAATCCGCCCAGACGAAATAATAATCCGCCCGGACGAAATAATAATCCGGCCAGACGAAATAATCCACCCGGACGAAATAATGGGGGCTGGAAAAATCTTTTTGGTTGTTTCATAAATACGCTTCCTTATTTAATAGGCATTTTTGTTCACTCAAAAAGGGAAACTTCGGGGCCTAGAAAAAAACTGGGCAGTAACAAATTTTGGAGCAACGGTTTTGCACAATGTTTATTGGAAGTGAACACACATTGGATCTTTTTACAAGGAGAAGAACAAAATTTAAATAAAAAACGATTTCTGCCCCTGGTCTAAAGTGCCGGATTAATTCTAGTTTATTCTCCTCATTATTAAATTCAGAGATTACCATCATGCTCACACAAACTGTCCATAATCATGTTACATGTATAGATCTCAAATGTTTTGCATGCATTTTAAACAGGAAAAAAGGGATAAAATCAGTTGTTTTTTTACTAGGTAACTCTGCACATGAAGTCACCAGTAGCAATCCGTAGTCGCTAGGATCCAGAGTTTGGCAGTTATCGAAACATCTTTCTGTTGTCTCAACCACACCCTTGCCCGCTGTGGAAAATATTTCAAGAATAAAGTATTACTAGTAGTTACAAAACACTAAAATAAAAGGAGGATAAGAAAACCACTTTTCTTTAGATATTTAGGTCTTAAGGTTTGAAATGTGTTTGTATAAAACATTTGTTTTTGTCGTATGTTTCAGAAATGAATGGAGTTGGGGCTGGGGATTAGTATACAAATAATGAATGTTTATGAGTGCGATGGTAAGAATAATTTCATGAGGTGACAGATTGAATGTTCTATTGGGACATTCCATCTGTTACCGAATGAAATTGTTCTTACTATTGCACGAATGTGAAACATTCATTATTTGTTTTATACAGCGCCTGAATAAATCAGACAGATTGCATGCATGGATTTCTTGGTGTAACGTTACAACGTGCCGTTTACCTTCTCAGTCCCGCATAAAACCGCGACAAAAAGTGGTCCAGTTCCGAATCAGTTAAAGCTTTAATTGTTGTTCCTGCATGTCTTGCAAATTCCTCTAATCATTTGATTGCATATTTCATTTGTCTCTTTGCGTTAGCAGCGTCAGCCATCGCCTACGAGTTCCAATATTTCGTCGTCTGTTAGGAGAACAAACCGCGGCAGTTCGGGAAACTCGGCCGCCATGTTGTGTAAATGACAGCCCTGTTGTAGCGCCACCATAGTGACCGTGAAATTAGGGAAGTTCTTTTGGTTCTATCAATGCGCGCGCACCGTTTGATAGAACCATGTGATAGAACGTTTTGGGCAGTGCGGGTTCGCGTCGTGTGATGGGTCGAATAATTCAATGCACGTGATCGACGATCCACCAATCGGATGGCTGGGATTTATTCAGGTGTTGTATAATATTTTATAGCAAATGCATGTACTGTACTGTTTTCAGTTTTGTGTGCATATATGCTGGGAAAACAAAGAGAGAAACAAATGTTCTTGTAGTCTGGTTCCCTGATCCTACTTCAGACAAACCAGAGCAAATTATGGAGGTCAGGGAATTATCAGGTCAGGAAACTAGACTATTTCCAATGATATGGTCGGCCGACCATCGCTGGAAATAATTGATAGAAACATTCCATTTTACTTGAGAATGACAGCACACCAGGTGCCACAATATCATAGGATGCTTGAGACTATTTATTTACAGTCGAGTAAGGCCTGCACTCACCAACAGAGGATTCACGCCACTGGGGTTCAGGTAGGGCGGGGTTAAAAAAAGGGGATTAAAAGCATGGAGGGGTTAGGAAAAGTAGGCCAGATGGGAGAAAGGGAGACAGAGTATTCAAGAGGAGACAGGGACAGAGATGAATTATGAAGAGTAAGAAAAACCTCTACAAAAGCATTCAAAATATATTTCTGTCATTTCACTACTGTGAGTCTAACACGAGTGAGTGCACTTTTTTTAACTAGAGACAATTAAATAGCATTGGCAGGCAGTGTTTATACTTTGTGTGATTCAACAAACATTGAAATAACAAACCTGTGACGGTTGGAGTTCAATCAGTCAACCGACTCACGAGAAAACCGTTCTGTTTGAACAGTGATTTTGTGCATAATAATATGGACTTATTCAATTCTTGAAATCCAAATAAGCCACAGTTTTAGAGGTCTTCAGATACAATTTTCTCAAAGATGACAGCATTTTAGATGGAAATATTTCCTGGAGGATTGGTACTGCTATTTATATAACAGGTTTTATAAACCGTCAAACAATCCACAAGGGAAACTGACTAGGTAAATTTGAATACATTTTCAAAGTGAACAAAGAAACTGGCAGGAGCGGGATTCGAACCTGCGACATCCAGGTTACCGTACCGGCGCTCTACCAACTGAGCTATCTTGCCCTATGTTGGCGGTCTCCCAAATTGTCAGTATCTTTGTTCGGGTGGGCGCTAGTCAGAAGTCAAAAACCCAGAATGCCGTATAGCCAGGGATCACACCCAATTTTACGATACAACCTGGGAAACGACATTGTGGGGATCACTCAATGCGGATATGACTTTTTAACTTATAATTTGTCAAACAATCCACAAGGGAAACTGACAAGGTAAATTTGAATACATTTTCAAAGTGAACAAAGAAACTGTAGGTTTTATAAACAGTAGGCTTTCAGATTGAAACCAATCAATTTGGTTCTATATTATTACCAAAACTACGTCATACTTTAACAAAAAAACGTTGCCATGCCTACCACATTCATCCTTTTGGGAGAAGAGTTCAGTTGACAGCAAAATCAAGCCATAATACACAAAGCCAGTCACAAACCTGCAGGGATGGAGATAAGACAGAATGTTTGTACACGGAACTTTATCAATACCAAAAACACTGAATTAGTGGGAACAGAAACTTCAAAGAATAAGCCAGTTCGGTATTTCAGCACAATGACATGGGTCACAGGTCATTCGGGATAACTAATGCACGCGCGCGTATGAATGCGCAAGGTGGTCGCACAATGCGCACGCATTAAATTCAATCAGAATGAGTGTTCGCGTAACATCGCATGACATTACATCAGCAATTTTAACCTTTGACCTGGAATACTTCATCAAGATACCAAACTGGCTTAATATTAAGCACCTTCAAAAAGACATTTTCTACAAGAGCAGGGACAGAACTACTGACACAATGTATAATTAGCCTAGGGGAAAATACAACTTGTATGAGACATCAAAAGAAAAACCCTCAGATTTAGTTATTTCATATATTACTTTTCATAATTACTTTACAATTATTTCCGGCACAACAATAATTTGGGTGTATCCTGTGTGCATTAGATACGCGAAAGCAGCCAGAAATAGCAGCCTTTTTGGAGGGTTTTTGGACACCAAAAATGGGGGTTTTGTGTAAATATTTAAATACTTAGATGAAAAAACAATTCTTTTTAAAGCAGGGAGAGTGTATCTTTCATACGAGCAATTTCCTGCATTGTCCCTGGTTTTTGCCTTAGAACCCCTTAGTGAAATGATTAAAAGTGCCCTTTACACAGAAGAACATTTCCTGCGCTTCAACAACAAACTTTCAGGCCACTACATTCCGATACAGGCCAGTCATGGTATAAACAAATTCTGGATCAGAATGATGCCTGGTTCAAGTCAATAAAATTAATAGGCAATGGGTTTAACCCCTTGAGTACAGTTATCGTAGTGAGGCGCCGGGGAGTAGGGGCGGCCTGTGCAGCCAAGCGAAACGGCCGCAATGTGTTTGTGCAGACAAGTGTAACACACACAATAATCCAACAATGGATTGAAACTGCACAAATAGCGACAAATGGCGTCATCCGGCCTGGTGCCACTGGTTTTTTTGCGCAAGGGGTTAAAGTTGTATCTAGTGGTATTATTGGCAGAGGTGAGTTAGTTTCACCAACGGTGGAAGTTACCCCGCCTGGGTCTACAGATCTGAAAATTGAGATCATTTCTTTGGTATCTAATAAAGATTTATCCTTTTCATAGTGAACAAAGAAACTGGCAGGAGTGGGATTCGAACCTGCGACCTCCTTGTGGATTGTTTGATTGTCCTGTTTAGTTCTGGACCCAGGAAAATCATAAGGGTGGTACGGTAACCTACTAAATGTGGCCAACCCTCTGTTCGTAGGCCTTTAGTGGTATTAATGGAATATTTGAAGTGAAAATAAAGAGTTGAAACAAGCAGGTAATGTATGATTCATAACTTATACATAATTTTCCCGAGTTGAGAGGGTAGCCTACGAGTCAATTTTAGCAATTAGATTTGCAAATACATAATATATGGCACATACGTTCCATCCAAACTCACTATGCAGTATTTTAATTCCTGGCAATGTGGGGGTATAACTGCTTGCATACGTATAATGAGGGTCCGAGTTTTACCAACCTGAAGAAATATCACAGACAACAGACAAAAACCTAAACTATACTTATTCATTGGTTTTGTTTTACTTGAATTTTCCCCCTTTTTTCTTTTTAATATTTATCTCTAAACTTCATTATTTGGCTCTGTCACGCTGTGAAAATGACCAGGTTATATAACATACCCTGCACAATGCAACCACCGCTCGATCTGACACGGGGTACATGGTGCTGACATGGATCTCTGAGATTTTTACCTAATATTCATACCAAACTAGCTGAGAATCATTCGAGTAACAAAGCAGTCTCACAACCAAGTCCATGAAGTACTCCAGAACCAGAAACTGATCAAGGCCAAAAAACTCCAAATTCTTTATTTTAAAGATGTCCAAATGCAAAATGTTTACATTGGAATACATGGCTGCTGCAGGTAATTAGTATGAAAATTTATTAAAATTTAGCACATGTGCAGAAACTTAGTAGTCCATTTGAATGTACGTGATGGCCAGATTGTGTTAATTATAACCAGTAATATATATTACACGAACAGCTTGTTCATGGGTAGAGTATAGCAGTGATAGAGGTCCAACTACCACATGCCAGAACTCACTAACTTAAATAACAGATAGAAAGCTAAATTTGCTGTGAATGAGGTTATTGCCTGTAAACGAAGTATGAATAATGAGCTTACCATATGAAAAGAAGCAACAACGTTGTGACTGAAGACTGTCTGGATGCAAAAAGGTCTTTAAGGTGCCCTTGCTGGTTCTAAATTGAATGGGAAAAAATGGTCCACTTGTGGTTTGTTTTCATTTCAAAGTGATAACACGTATCTGGAGAGGGTGTTTGCAAATAGAGGAGGGGGGGGGGGGTAACTTTCCCCCTGCTGGTGAAGTTTTGCCAAATTATTTATTTACTTACATTTCTCATTTATTTCTTCATTATTTCTTTTTTAAATTTAAGCTTTTTTTTTGTTAGCAAGTGCCACCGATTGACAACTGGTACTCACTCCCCACCTATTTAAATTCATTTCCGGGCCAAATAAATTACCTGGACAGTTTTCCTTGTGGTTTGTTTGACAAATTATAATTGAAAAAGTTGTATCCTCATTGAGTGATTCCCATAAAGTCGCTTCCCAGGTTGTATCGTAAAATTGGGCATGATCCCTGGCTATACAGCATTCTGGGTTTATGCATTCTGACTAGCGCCCACTGAACAAAGATTTTTTAATTTGTTTTGTTTTATGCAAATCGCCCATCACAAGCCCTAGGGCACTCGAGGTGTGAGCTACAGAGGATTATGTGGAAGAACCAGCCCCTCACACTGAAACAAGACTAGCTAATCTCTTCACAGTATGAATAGGGTTGGGATGGGTAACTAGTCCACTGCAAGACATTAATAATACCTCTACCCATATTAAGCATAGAAGTGCTATAGCCCAGGACTGGGCTCAAACCCACAACCTGCAGAATTACCCACAGACCTTGAATTTAATGTGCCAAACCACTAGGCCACGGCACTTCCACAAGTGAGATATTGACAATTTTGGAGACTGCTAACATAGGGCAAGATAGCTCAGTTGGTAGAGCGCCGGTACGGTATTCCGGAAGTTGCAGGTTCAAATCCTGCCCCTGCCAGTTTTCTATGTTTTCTTTGAAAAATCTAAATAAATTAAGATCACCTTTTAACAAAATACATAATTTTTGTACCAACTTGACAATATTTTCCCCAGGATCCAAACCTGAATGAAACCGCCTATCATAAAGCCAAAACACTTCTCTTTGTGTCAATCCGTTTGTTTGTCTTGTGTTTTTGTCTGTCCATCCATCATTCCTCTCTTACAATTTTTTCATCCATCTTCAGTCTGCCTTTGGGCATCGGTTTGCCGTTTCCATCAGCGACTTGTTTCAGGACGTTCATTGCTTTCTCTCGTTCCCCACAAGCGAGGTAATAATAGGGACTCTCAGGGACAAACTGAACAAAACAAAGACAATAAAGATTAGCTATTTGTGCTACTTATATGGAACCGGCATCTTTTATAAGATTTGAATTTGAGTTTAATTAATTTTAATACAGATGATTAAGCATATGTCTTCCACCGGTTTTATAAATGGTGGTCATTCGTAGGCAATAATTTTTGAAAGTAAAATGCAAAAATGTAGCCGAATTAATCAAATTCAGGCATGGCTTTTTTTTGGGGGGGGGGGGGGGGGTATCAGGAAATTTTGGATGGCATTCAATCTTGAGAGCCTACATTTCAAACATTTTCATATAAATTTGAAAATCTTCTGTTTGAAATATAGATTCTTTGAGGCAATTTTCAGACTTAAAAAAGCAAATATTTAGAGGTCTTTTGCCTCTGATTCATCACTTAATTTAATTCTGTAAAAACATTCTTTGTGCCGGTATCTTTAAATTCCTGGTATAAAGAAATCTGAATGACTTTATCATTACAAACTGACTAAGAAAAAGTTGAAGAAAATTTGCACTGTCTAATCATGTCTGGGTTTTCTTCAATGGTTGTTGAAATGTTCTCACCTTGCAACTGATGATAAATACGACCAATGGGAAAGCAGAGAACAGAAGCAGATATCGCCATCCTAGCGTTGGCATGACGATCAGTCCCAGCAACACCTCAAACACAACGCCTAAACCCCAGAAAATCTGCAACGAAAATTTGACCTCATCATGAATGACCGTACTGTAAGCCATTTCATTAATATTCCTAAAAACATATGCAGGAAGGTGTAACAGATAGTTCCAAGGGACTCACCTGTATAGACAAAATACAGCGGCCTCTAATTTTAGAAGGAAGAAATTCTGAATACAAGGTCACTCTGCCAATAAAATACAAAAAGGGAAAAATTAATACTAAAAAGAAATCATTTACATCTATGCTCAACAAATACCACACTTTAAGTTTGGAATCTTAAGCAAAGATTATACAGTAGCAAAAAAACACTCCAAAACCGAAAACTGATGGAAAAATGACGAGGGAAAAAAAAAAAGCCTTGACGATGATAAGATGCTTACGACTGTGATGCTCCGCCGATACTGAATCCGACCAAACCTCGCATGATCAAAAGCCACGTGTAGTTGGGTGTCACAGCGCTCAGTAAACCAAAGTATAAGATTGAACTGGAACAAACAATCAGACCCTGGGAGGAAGATGGTTAAAATGACCTTCATGAAGAATTTATTAAACAAGAGATTAAAGGCCATTAATTATAATGCGTAATGAGAAACAGGGGGGCAGCAAACAGGCCTTTTAAGACTGCAAAACAAAATAACACAAACAACAACAAAACCGAATGGGAGAGAGAGTTGGGCTGGAGTCGGAGGGGGAATGTATCACAAAACTAATAAAATTACATAAATTAAAATCAGTTGAATCCTCCAAAATGTTTTTGAGAACATAAAGCTTAAATAGTTTGAAAATGTTCCACATTTCCAATATGCATCAAATGCTTGAAACATCTCATTCTTATTTGCGATTTAAAAAGTAAACTTAAGTCCCCCCCTCCAAAAAAAAATCATTCCCCCCCCCCCTCAAAAATAAATAAAAAATAATAATAATAATTAGAATTTCCCCATGCACCCTACTAAAAACACTCCAAAGGGGCGACTTTCACAATAGGGCGACAGTTATGTGTCGCCCTATTCGACCGCGTCGCCCGAACCCACTCTTTTGTAGCATTATGTGTCGCTCCATTAGGCAATTGAGGAAAATTTTGTCATATAGAAGTTGGCCTGTGTGTATAGGATGCACGCTATGATGTGTATGCCATAAAATCACTACAAAATCTGTATTTTCAATGGTAGACAATAAAAACTACAAGCTAGTTCTGCAGTTTCAAATGAAAACACTTAATATCTTCAAAAAAGAAAAAACGTTTCCCACAAGACCCAGTCAGTACTAAATACAGTAGAATTTGATGACAAACACTGCTATACCGAAAACATTTGGCTGTAACGAATATCCTCTTGGCTTCCAAATGGTTGTATTCAATACATACCATTATTCACTATATAATGAACGACCATAACCACGCTTTTTGTATATCCCATGATGTTCATTATTATGCCCTTCTACTTTAGTTGCAAAAATCCCTCCCCACAAAAAACGCAACAACTACAAAAACAACAAGTAATTAGGGAAAAGAAGTTTACACAAACCCCCCCCCCCCCCAAAAAAAATGTTAGTAGTTTTATTTACGAATTTAACATTTTTCTTAAGCTAAAAAATCACTGCACCGTGGACCTGTTTCAGTGTGCCAATGGAAGACTACTTCAATAAGATATTCCAACTTACCATTCTCCGGCCGTACTTGTCACAAAATTTACCCCAGAGTGGCGAACCGATCAGGAAGCCAATAAAGACGACAGTGGTGATAAAGGCTTCCTCCCATCGTGACAAGTGCCAACGACATAGAAGATCAGGTGCCAAGATACTTAGAAGCATAATCTCGAAGGCATCCGCCATCTTTCCAAAAAAGCAAACACATTTAAGTCACTCTCTCAACTATAAGAATAGGCCTGCCTGATAGCTACAACTTGAGGGGGGGGGGGGGGGGGGGGGGGAGAAGGGAGACGAGCAAATTAAGATGAACCTACCCAACATAGACCAGTTAAGACAGTCAGCTTGATCTGAAATATGCCAAAGCCAATCTGTTCAATGGCATCTTCTAGTGTGTACTCCTCTGTGAAGAGAAAGATGAAAATGATCACAGGCGTCATCGCAAGGTCTACTTCTGCATCATGCCCTTGTGCCCACAGTTCACAAGTTTAACATGAATAAAAAGTCAACCTCCAGTTTATCATTTATTAGTACCAACAGGAAACACAAATAGGGCAATAGATTTCAAGACCATTTTAAATGGAGAGAAATTTTGCGGATACACCAAGCGAAGTCACTTACTCAAAACGTTTTTTATGGAAGTCGGCCAATACACGGTTAAAAGCCACTCTAGTTAAAAGGCTACGACTAGAGGTTGCCCAACCCTACCAATTTTCCCGAGTCCAGATCAAAATAGAGGATAAATCTTGAATAGATACCAAAGAAACTGTCCCAAATTTCAGGCCTATAGACCCAGGTAGGGTAACTTCCACCATCGGTGAGACCACTGAATTAACTCACCTCCCCCCTCCAAAAAATGTCTCTTTAATTATGCCTTCCACCCCTCAGATCACATTCATTTTTACTGGATTTAACCATCATTCAATATCACCAAAGCTCAACCCTCTACATCATCGCATACCATCCAAGCCTTCCGGGAGTGCACCAGTTGTATAATCCATAGAGTTGGAGGTCTTGCCAGATTCAACCATTAACGGCGTGGTGCTGGATGTCAACTTCCTGTCTCTCATGTTGAATAATGTCTTGAGGAAAGTCTAACTTGAGGAAAGTCAAACCTCTTTGAGTTGTGCTATGTGACCAAAACCCAGACTAAACCAGTTTCATACTATTGGCGCCAGTCTTCTCTTTATGTTAAAAAAAATGTAAAACTCCAACATTATAATTAGGTCGGTATATATGCATCAACCACACAGTTACCAGCACCATGTAATGCAATTTACATAACATATGCTACCTCTTTGCATATACCAAGTGCCATACCCATGTCTGTTGACGTGTATTGTGGGTGAATCAGTTTAGTTTATTCACAGGCTGGTATGCTGCAGTCGCACAGTATAAGCCGTTGCCTGGATCGGATCTGTTGTGGCTACAGCTTCGAATTTGGCCATTGACAGGATACGGTGAAGAGCCGTAGCCATTAATAATAATGTCTTTGAGATAGTCTTACATCGGGCTGCTACTAGACGTGTTGCCAAAATTCTGTACAAACGCTATGACAACATGAACCATTCAAATTGTCTCTTACGGGGTTTTCTGTCAGATGTACCCCAGAAATATATGTGCACAAGAAGTTTCCCAAGACACACATCATGAAATCAGGCGTGCAATTTTTTTTAAAGCAAAATTGTTTGATTTATTTGTAACATTGTCAGGTAAAGTCGGAAGTAGATAGTATCGATTCTTGGCATATTTATATAGTGATTGGTATCGATATGATTAAAAGCTATTGAATTATGCACTATTCGAAAAATCACCGGGATCGCTGGTTCAGTTAATCAATTGCTGCTACAGAATCGAAGCACAACCTACACCGGGTTTGAACTCGTGAATCTGACCAAAAGAAATATTGCACACTAGTAATCACCAGAAAGGTTTCAAGTTGGTCGTTAGCTTCACTTCCATGGGATTCGCATTCTTGTAAAAACCCCGCTTCTAAAGAATCTCATGAAAAGTATGACAGCTACAGAGGAAATCAACAAATATCACTGCTTGTAAAAGGCTAATATGCAAATCAATTACGCAACACCATTATGCCTATTCAAACGCAAATAAGCACCTCATTGCTTAAAAAAAAAAACTGATCCGACGTCACTTGTACAGAACAAAGGGTAAACTGTAGATCTGCACAATAAGCAAAACTAAGTTGGCGGAGGAAACATACGTGTACCCTAAAGTCAGTCAATTGGATGTATATAACTACCACCAGATAATCTTGATCCAGAGCCAAAGGAATTGCATAAGGGTCAATTTACACACGCGTGACAATTTTCTAAATTTACGCAAATCAATTGGTGCATTTTCATTTATGCTACAGAGTCGTGCGATGAGACCTCATTGATTTGTGCGTATTTAGAAAAACGCTCGACAATATCGCACGACAAAGTCGCGTATGTGTAAATTGGCCTTAAGCCTTATCGCAAATGCCGCCTGGTTGAGACGCCGCCTGGTTGAGACATCACATGGTCAAAAAGCATTGTGGGAAGGAAAAATGAGCAATGTTTGTGCCTTTTTTTCTTCCCACAATGCATTTTGACCTTTTAATACCTCCATGGTTATATTTACCTATGCTATTTTTCAAAATTTTCAAAATCATTTGGCACAATTGTTTGGCCCAATTAATGGCTAGTCCGTTTTCTATCATGTGGGCTTAAACCTGGGAATCTTTTTGCTAGAACTGTGCGACAGCAAGAGACTTAACTACAATTGCCTCATCCATCCACCCAGGCATATAAATAGGTACCTCGGGAGTAGAAAACTAGCTTGTGCTGATCTCAAACTGCTCAATAACTGATTTAATGGTCTGATGACCAGGGATAATACTGTCAAGCAGTTTGAGATATTAGTGTAAAACTACAAGTTACTACTATTATTATCTTCAAGCAAACGAATCCGTGATCCTAATTGGTCGTTCCATATTGCAACAACAGCGTGATAGTACCAAATTGCATTGTCCATATCGCACACATTCATTGTTCTAACTCGGTGTACTGCGCGCGCTATATGCAAAACATAGAGCTGTACAATCCACTGGAAATTCAAAAAGTGTCGCGTTTGCGTCCCATGTGGATTGTCATGTATTCAGGATGGCGTACGAAAAGAGGTCTCGAAGTTCCTTCGGTCTCGTGGTATGTGGGACACAGACACACTATACCATGTTCCAATCGCGCTCATAGGATAACTTAATATTTTTCAAGCACATTAAATTAACAAGTTCATAATACGAATTCGGTCAGTATTCGGTCCACCCATCAAATTTCACTCCTTTCACAGAAAATTCAAGAAAAATCCTAAGCATGTTATTCAAACTTGAGTGACCAATTCTGAACAGCAATAAATTGTCTTGTTTTACAGTTTGCGAGTTCCCTTCTGTGACGTGTGCATCAGATACCTGGCACTGACTGACGGATCCTCAATCAGTTTCTTTGCATGTTTGTTTGTTTGTTTGTTTGTTTGTTTGTTTGTTTGTTTGTCTGTCTGTTACTTGATATTTATTGATTGAATGACTGGTTGATCAATGAAGTAATTACCTTATTGATCTATCAGTTGATTAAGTAATCGGCAGCTTAATCAATCAGGATTAAGTATCCTTTGTTTAATGTGAAGATGGCATTTTTGCGTCGGGGATGATGATGTAAATTAGAACAGATTTTTCTCTTTTTGCCCTATCCCGATGTAATGTATGAAGCACTGTATACTCGGTGCTTTCCAAGAGCCTGTGTGGAAAATTCACAGGCTTAATCGGGCGGGATTCGAACCCACGACTTCCTACTTACAAGTGCAGATGTCTTAACCGCTCAACCACTGAGCTTGCCAAGGTCGGCTGCTGCATTGGATTCGGCAAGCTCAGTGGTCGAGTGGTTAAGACGTCTGCACTAGTAAGTAGTCGTGGGTTGGAATCCCACCCGAGCAAGCCATGCTTCATACATTACGTCGGGCTAGGGAAAAAAAAAGAGAAAAATATCTGTTCTAATTTATATCCTTTGTTTCTTATACCTCCTTGGGGGAAAACAATGCTGATTTGCCGTTATTATAGTCCATGGGCCAGACCAGATATCGGTACCACCTAAGGTGGCAAAACATTACGGGTGCCAAATGCTTTGTAGGATCGACCTAAGTACAAAAACATGTGATAGCATCTCCAAATGAGTAGCTTAGTCTCTTTTTTTCTTAGTTTTTTTTTTGCCATTAAGTTACATTATAATAGCATTCTACATGTATGTACATCCCTTAGCATATGGGTTGGGCTAATATTAATTACGCTGTTATTGCACGTGATGTATGACAATAAAATAGAGACAGGCAGTTGGTGAACAATAAATCTTATTCAAGTAGTGCATGTTGATTGTTGCAATAAATAAATTCCGGGGGGGGGGGGGGGGGGGGGTTTGGGGGGGGGGGGGGGGGGGGGTGGGGTTTGGGGGGGGGGGTGGGGTTTGGGGGGGGGTGGGGGGGTGGTGGTATGTTGGTAGTTACAGTACTCTGGCTTGACAACTTATAAATATGCGCTATTTCAGTGCTTTCCGCTGAACTATACAACAAAGCATAATGGTGTAATTGCGAATTAATCAACCATATACTAACCTAACTGCTAAGGATTTATGTAGTAAGCTCATTCTGACTGGGCTTAAAAAGTGGGCATTTACTACCACTAAGCTACCACCCTGGGATTGCTATCACATCAATTTATCATCCTTAGACATAGACCTTTCAAAAAAATGTTATTAGATTTTGCCACCTCAGGTGGTACCAATGAGTGAAATTTTGGCCTCTGGCCCATGGACTATTATACTTATTGGTAGTATACAATATTTGCTTTTGCTGTAATTAAAAATTACTAGACGTGTTGCCAAAATTCTGTACAAACGCTATGACAACATGAACCATTCAAATTGTCTCTTACGGGGTTTTCTGTCAGATGTACCCCAGAAATATATGTGCACAAGAAGTTTCCCAAGACACACATCATGAAATCAGGCGTGCAATTTTTTTTAAAGCAAAATTGTTTGATTTATTTGTAACATTGTCAGGTAAAGTCGGAAGTAGATAGTATCGATTCTTGGCATATTTATATAGTGATTGGTATCGATATGATTAAAAGCTATTGAATTATGCACTATTCGAAAAATCACCGGGATCGCTGGTTCAGTTAATCAATTGCTGCTACAGAATCGAAGCACAACCTACACCGGGTTTGAACTCGTGAATCTGACCAAAAGAAATATTGCACACTAGTAATCACCAGAAAGGTTTCAAGTTGGTCGTTAGCTTCACTTCCATGGGATTCGCATTCTTGTAAAAACCCCGCTTCTAAAGAATCTCATGAAAAGTATGACAGCTACAGAGGAAATCAACAAATATCACTGCTTGTAAAAGGCTAATATGCAAATCAATTACGCAACACCATTATGCCTATTCAAACGCAAATAAGCACCTCATTGCTTAAAAAAAAAAACTGATCCGACGTCACTTGTACAGAACAAAGGGTAAACTGTAGATCTGCACAATAAGCAAAACTAAGTTGGCGGAGGAAACATACGTGTACCCTAAAGTCAGTCAATTGGATGTATATAACTACCACCAGATAATCTTGATCCAGAGCCAAAGGAATTGCATAAGGGTCAATTTACACACGCGTGACAATTTTCTAAATTTACGCAAATCAATTGGTGCATTTTCATTTATGCTACAGAGTCGTGCGATGAGACCTCATTGATTTGTGCGTATTTAGAAAAACGCTCGACAATATCGCACGACAAAGTCGCGTATGTGTAAATTGGCCTTAAGCCTTATCGCAAATGCCGCCTGGTTGAGACGCCGCCTGGTTGAGACATCACATGGTCAAAAAGCATTGTGGGAAGGAAAAATGAGCAATGTTTGTGCCTTTTTTTCTTCCCACAATGCATTTTGACCTTTTAATACCTCCATGGTTATATTTACCTATGCTATTTTTCAAAATTTTCAAAATCATTTGGCACAATTGTTTGGCCCAATTAATGGCTAGTCCGTTTTCTATCATGTGGGCTTAAACCTGGGAATCTTTTTGCTAGAACTGTGCGACAGCAAGAGACTTAACTACAATTGCCTCATCCATCCACCCAGGCATATAAATAGGTACCTCGGGAGTAGAAAACTAGCTTGTGCTGATCTCAAACTGCTCAATAACTGATTTAATGGTCTGATGACCAGGGATAATACTGTCAAGCAGTTTGAGATATTAGTGTAAAACTACAAGTTACTACTATTATTATCTTCAAGCAAACGAATCCGTGATCCTAATTGGTCGTTCCATATTGCAACAACAGCGTGATAGTACCAAATTGCATTGTCCATATCGCACACATTCATTGTTCTAACTCGGTGTACTGCGCGCGCTATACGCAAAACATAGAGCTGTACAATCCACTGGAAATTCAAAAAGTGTCGCGTTTGCGTCCCATGTGGATTGTCATGTATTCAGGATGGCGTACGAAAAGAGGTCTCGAAGTTCCTTCGGTCTCGTGGTATGTGGGACACAGACACACTATACCATGTTCCAATCGCGCTCATAGGATAACTTAATATTTTTCAAGCACATTAAATTAACAAGTTCATAATACGAATTCGGTCAGTATTCGGTCCACCCATCAAATTTCACTCCTTTCACAGAAAATTCAAGAAAAATCCTAAGCATGTTATTCAAACTTGAGTGACCAATTCTGAACAGCAATAAATTGTCTTGTTTTACAGTTTGCGAGTTCCCTTCTGTGACGTGTGCATCAGATACCTGGCACTGACTGACGGATCCTCAATCAGTTTCTTTGCATGTTTGTTTGTTTGTTTGTTTGTTTGTTTGTTTGTCTGTCTGTTACTTGATATTTATTGATTGAATGACTGGTTGATCAATGAAGTAATTACCTTATTGATCTATCAGTTGATTAAGTAATCGGCAGCTTAATCAATCAGGATTAAGTATCCTTTGTTTAATGTGAAGATGGCATTTTTGCGTCGGGGATGATGATGTAAATTAGAACAGATTTTTCTCTTTTTGCCCTATCCCGATGTAATGTATGAAGCACTGTATACTCGGTGCTTTCCAAGAGCCTGTGTGGAAAATTCACAGGCTTAATCGGGCGGGATTCGAACCCACGACTTCCTACTTACAAGTGCAGATGTCTTAACCGCTCAACCACTGAGCTTGCCAAGGTCGGCTGCTGCATTGGATTCGGCAAGCTCAGTGGTCGAGTGGTTAAGACGTCTGCACTAGTAAGTAGTCGTGGGTTGGAATCCCACCCGAGCAAGCCATGCTTCATACATTACGTCGGGCTAGGGAAAAAAAAAGAGAAAAATATCTGTTCTAATTTATATCCTTTGTTTCTTATACCTCCTTGGGGGAAAACAATGCTGATTTGCCGTTATTATAGTCCATGGGCCAGACCAGATATCGGTACCACCTAAGGTGGCAAAACATTACGGGTGCCAAATGCTTTGTAGGATCGACCTAAGTACAAAAACATGTGATAGCATCTCCAAATGAGTAGCTTAGTCTCTTTTTTTCTTAGTTTTTTTTTTGCCATTAAGTTACATTATAATAGCATTCTACATGTATGTACATCCCTTAGCATATGGGTTGGGCTAATATTAATTACGCTGTTATTGCACGTGATGTATGACAATAAAATAGAGACAGGCAGTTGGTGAACAATAAATCTTATTCAAGTAGTGCATGTTGATTGTTGCAATAAATAAATTCCGGGGGGGGGGGGGGGGGGGGGGGGGTTGGGGGGGGGGGGGGGGGGGTGGGGTTTGGGGGGGGGGGGTGGGGTTTGGGGGGGGGGGTGGGGGGGTGGTGGTATGTTGGTAGTTACAGTACTCTGGCTTGACAACTTATAAATATGCGCTATTTCAGTGCTTTCCGCTGAACTATACAACAAAGCATAATGGTGTAATTGCGAATTAATCAACCATATACTAACCTAACTGCTAAGGATTTATGTAGTAAGCTCATTCTGACTGGGCTTAAAAAGTGGGCATTTACTACCACTAAGCTACCACCCTGGGATTGCTATCACATCAATTTATCATCCTTAGACATAGACCTTTCAAAAAAATGTTATTAGATTTTGCCACCTCAGGTGGTACCAATGAGTGAAATTTTGGCCTCTGGCCCATGGACTATTATACTTATTGGTAGTATACAATATTTGCTTTTGCTGTAATTAAAAATGTATAGCAAATACTGTAACACTGACCGGTTTATAAAGTTTTGTGTGCATAGACACTGGGAAAAGAAGAAGATAAAAATGCCGTTCTTGTAGTTTGGTTCCCTGACCCTATTTCAGACAGTAGTTTATACAATTCAGGAAATAGTTGTTTCCAACGATGGTCAGCCGACCATCACTAGAAATTGATACCAAAAATTCCACTTTTCTTGAAAATGACAGCACACCAGGTGCCATGTTTTCACAGGATGATTGAGACTGCTATTTACTTACAGTCTGGTACGGTATTCGATAATAATTCAGTAGTTTTGTTTTTTGATGTTTGCAAATGTTGTATATTACCTTTAATGCTGTTATTACATGTGCGCATGTGCTCAATTTTCAGAAGTTCAGCACATGTTTATGCAGGCACTTACCATGTACGTTTTCTGGGACTGATGCGTCGTGCATTCTGTGCACAAAATTACAAAACAATGGCAAACAAAAATAGCAATTTCTGATTGGCTAACAGACCTAATTAAAATAGATACAATACAAGGGGTTAATTCTGCGCAGGGCATATTAGATGGCATGGCAAGATCGTACCATGGTAACGAGGTTGACTTCATCCCCATTAAAACAAATCCTATAATATTTGACTCAATGTACACGTTCACTTATAATTTAGCCTGTAGTTTTAAATTTTTCAGATTCGTCTATCTCTAGATATAAAAGAGCACTTGTGAGAAATTGAAAGCGCACACAAATTATAAGAAAATAGATCTTGTTTTATTGATCATCGATAACTGTAAGATTACTCATTCAAACCATCACCAACCAAAATTATTTTCTAATAACCACATTCAAATATTCATATCCCTTTACAAAAATATAGACAAGTTTTTCAATTTACAGCTACGATGAATGCAATCTTTTTCAATTAAAAGTATACCTCGCACTTATCATTTTAAGTGATTTTAACTATTTCTGGCAAATATATATGCTCTAAATTTAAGAGGAATTGCATTGTCAAAATATAATTGTTACCACATACAAATGAATAAGATTCCATAAGATGTCATGCCTGAACTTCTGAAAGACAATATAAGTCGCAGAGAACAGAATGCAAAAGGTTTGACTTCCCTGAAATTCTTAATACATATCTGGCATCCACAAGGCAATTCAGACATAATTAAGTCGCATGACCTATTTTTGAGTAATTGCAATTGATCATGATTCCAGTTGTCAAAATACTGTAGTTTAAAGCATATTTAATTCAAAATACCTGGTTGGCTTTTGTGTTGAGACCATTACATGTGTAGAATTTGACATTTTAGTCTGGCATACGTCCGCAAAAAATTCTGTAACCTTCGTATTATTTTCCATTCTTAATGCTGAATATACGGGTCTATATATAACATATAACAGTAATTTTTTCACCATTACAAAGCTTACATTATATATTTAATTATGGAATGGGAATCTCAATTTTAAAAATTTCCAACTTATGTCTGATTTCGCTTGCTGGGTGCCACATATTACACAAGACGGTATTCATAAATAGATGATTGGCTCTTCACTTTTGTATATATATCACTGTTTGACATTCTGATGAATATGGACATTATGCAGGTGAAAACCTTGACAGTTCCTGATTGATTTCCACTGTATAAGTCATGTTGAAGTTCTTACTCAAAAGTAACTCTGGGGACTTGTGATTCATTTTGTTGGTTTGGGCCACAAATCCTTCAGTTTTCAATGTCTAAACTCACATCAGCACATTCATATCCAGTGTGTTTCTTTCCATCGAACCTCTGTGAAGAGCAATCCTAAAGGTGATTTCGGAATGCACTGCTCGGCACGACTACAAACGGGTGGTCTATACACTAATCCAGCGAACGAAATTTGAAGCCATTTTTGGGTATAACTTGGGCGGTACCGCGCTCGCATGGGCGTCATATGCGTAATTACCTGAGGCGTTTACATTTTGGCAATCCTATTGGTTAAAGGAGCACTCAGTGCGCGTGTATGACGAGCGTGCGTGCATGGTACCGCCCGATTGGGTACCAAAAAATGGCTTCTACGTAATTTGTTTCTCTGGATTAGTCTTTATAGC
>JAZGUH010000685.1:0-120200 GCA_037893225.1 Hippasteria phrygiana
TGCAATTCTGTGTTGTTAGCTTCAACCGATGCTAATTATTGTCAAAGAGCACTTGCTACTTTTAAGAGCGCTCGGACTATCTCAGCTGGTTTTTAAATACTCGGGTACATGCGTGGGTTTATGTATTAAGAGCACAGGAACTCCTCCTGCTTGTAGATGGCTGGAGATACATGTATTTGAAATGACAAAACGTCTGGATGTTCATCAAATACAATTTACCTGGTAACCAATTGACGTTTTTTCCTGTAACAACGGGACTCCTTGCTCAGGGCTCAATCCAGCATTCCTTGTACTCGGCTCGATGCAGTTACTTCGGCTGTCCACGTTAGCAGAGGCATTCATTCGACTGTGCATCCGAGTCGCGGCATTCTCGCTCTCGCGGACCATTGCCCACTGGAGGGAGAGACTACGATCGCTGATCATGACACACAAGTGCTGACGCCCATGCAATTGTGGGAGTGGCTGTAGTGGGAGGGGGACCTTAGGCGACATCAGACTGTTTGGCCATGTACAAAATCAAAAAAAAAGTATCTACAATTAGAATAAGATAGATCTAAGATATAACATTTTCAACATGCAAGACCTTAATCATATCTAAATAACTCATACATGTACTACAATTCCAGTATGGATCATAAAAGGGTTTCGTCTTGGTGTTGGCTAGATCCAATAAGCTATAGTCAAATTGGGTGATAGTATTCTGAACTTGAGGCAAGGAACTTGATCTTTTCCTTTGTTTCAAATATTCAAGTGTTTCAGACTGACAATGGAACTGGAGATGAAGCCATGGCGAAGTTAGATCCCAAGCTTTGGTTCAAAGGTGGATTCGGGTTGCAGGTAAGGTGGGAGAGAATATGCTCCTTTTTAAGGAAAAATCATGCATATTAAAATCCGCAAAAGGAGCTACGAAAAGGGTATTAAATTATCGTTCTTTGTATAGTGTTTACACTTTTGTTACAAGCGCTAAGTAATTTGTTATTTTGTTAACCAAATGACAAAAATGTACATGTCAACATTGTTCAGCGTTGTTTTAGGAAAATTTCAAAACGGTCTGACTCGAAATACTAATTTTCAAAATTGTTCATAAAGGGATTATAGCCTCTAGGTTTGAGATTTTATCGTATCTTGACCCTAATCTAGAGAAATAACGATACAGCAAGTTGTCACCCAAGCTGCAATCTTAAAACCCCTTAAGGGTGAGTTTGTGTCATGAAACTGCGATCACGCGGGTATCACTGTGTCCTTCAGCCGTCTATTCGCTCCGGTATTGAGACTCTACCGTTTATTGCGCCTCGTGGCAATCGTGCACAATTGAAGATAACTGATGGGGGGGAGGCGTGTTTATTCCATAGCGGAAAGATTATTTGACGCAAGTTTGATGAATACAGTATATGGAAAGGATAATACTGACGATGTCATCAGACAGCTCATTTTTCTGTTTAATGCATGCATGCACTGTCAGTTGAAACGTGCTGCACATTGCAGTGTTCTAATGCAGACCCTTGAAGTTTACTTAGAGATATAAACTTCGTCAAAAAAGAACAGTCAATATTTAGCTTTACGATGCATTAATGCCTACCTTACATCTTACATGTCCTCTGCAAGTGAAAGGACTTTAAAAACCAAAACTCACAATAGTCCGGCAGCCATAATTCTATATCTTTTCTTGACTCGCACTTTAATCTTTATTCGGCACCAACAAAAATGCTCTCCCATTGGATTCTATGCAAAGCTTAGCCCATAGGACCCTTTTACTGATAGCGCGGGAAATTGTAGTGAAGGAATATGCTGGCATCGGTTGTGGGGACGGTTTGCGCTAAACCCAAAACCTAAACCCAAACAACAAAAACAAAAAACAAAAAATACCTGTTCCATCGTAGCGGAAATCGAAGTCTACTTAATTTGCACCTTGACTACACTGCCTGGGAATAGCAAAAGGCTAGACTGATGATGGAATACAGATAACTTAAAATTGACATTTGGTCAAAACAAACCAACCGCCCCATTCACACACACAAATGTGTAAATCACCTTTAATCGGGGACTCTCGATCTCTTAGTCATACTTTATACTTTTTGGCAAGGACCCTTCATATAGTTTTGTACACGATTTTCATACGGGACCTTTTGCAAAAAACAAACCCCTACACCTCCTACAACCGCTAACCAACCAACCAACCAATCAATTCGATTAACCAACACCAGCAATTAAGGTAGTCCCAACCAACCAACCAACTGACAGACCAGGAAACCAACGAGCCCGACCGTCGACCGACTAACCACCAGCAAACAACCAATCTAATGTAATGGGGTAATTTCTACTCAAATTTCGTCATATAGGTGATCATTGGAATTAGTAAATAAAACAATAATAACAACAAACCCACAAACCAAGGCACAAATAAAACAAGCAACCCAAATAGGAATATATAAATTATCAAATATACGTTGCTTTCATTCTCTTTGCATTCCTATCTACTTATCGTCATAATTTCATCCTCTGTTTTCCTTCTATTAGGGGTCCATACATAAGCAGCTGCGAGCTCAGGCAAACAACAGTCCATTCCGTGATTTGAGTTTTTACAGGTCCTTCGGGAGTGGATGAGAGCTGAGAGTGATGTACGGTTTGCAATCCCTTTTTTTCCTGTCAATTTGCGAGAGAAGGCACCAATTCCCTATTCGCCTGTCTCAGGCTATATATCGAGCAAGCCGTGTTCAAGTTAAGACTCCAACCCGCCGGCTATGAGATTCAGTCTGAGGGGTCCATTCTCAATACTGACTGGACGATATGTTCTAAGTGCTGTCATGCATAGTCAGCAGTTGGAGGCACAGTCGAGGAGAAGTTTGATGTCGTCTATTTTTATGCTGAATATTTTGACGATAAAAGAAAATGGCTAAAAATGTGCATTGTGAAGAAAGCTTGTGCGACGTGAGAAGCTTGTATACTACTGGAGTTTCTTTTCCATTTATCTGTTTTTAATATTCGGACGCGAACGAGCGGGGGGCCCCCTCCCTTTTAGTCATTTTATCGGCGAAATCGTATCAGCTGTCGGCAAACGTTGAATATTGAGAAAAAAGGTATGTGCAGTGTGTATATATAATATTAGATTAGTAATGGAAAATCTCCCGAAATAAATGGCATCATGAAAAGGCACAAGACGCATGCCCCGACTAAGGTTAGGTTTCGTGACGGATTATGAAAGGGGAGGGAGGTGAAACGATGCTACATTTGTAGACTGCCCATTGGACGTATATAATTTTATAATGTTCATCGAAATATTGGGAAGAAATGATCACTCATGCACATCTATCTTTGCTTGCTAATAACAACCTGTTTCTTTCAACTGTATAAAAATGAGTTAACAAATCCTATCACAATTGAGGGCGAGTGTTTCTAGTTTGAAGGTCAAGAAACTGTCGTGTGTGGATTCACGCTCTGTGTTTGTGTTGAGTGATCGACTCCCGAATGTGACTCAACCAAATCAATTTATATTCTGATTTTTATCGGAATACGCAGGCCAAACGGAAGAATAGAAGTTCTCATTATCGTTCCCTTTCTAGATTTTTTTTTCAAACGCGGAGGGGGGGGGGGGGGGGGGGGGTTGTCAACATATTTGCAATATCCAGCGGTTCTCTTCTCTATCTGTTGGGAGCCCCGCCTAACCTGGATTTTTTAATAAGTTGCCTCAGGTCGTGACAGTTAGAAATGAAGTTTGTTCATACGCGTAGAAGCTCTTATTCCCCGCCGGAACAAGTCGACGACCGACCGACCGACGACCGACCGACTGAACCCTGTAACCTTTGGGCCTTCGTCCCGCGGACACTTCAAACGGAAGAGTTCCAGAGTAACCACAGTACGAGGATTAATATGCAAACCAAAAAGTATGCAAAAGGTTGCTATTCTTAATACCCTTACTCAATAGTATCGCCTTACATGGGAGGTTTTCAGGGCACTTCAACAAGTTCGTGCGCCACGTTTGGGGGTTAAAACAAGCACTTAAGATGCCATTCACGACTCGCAATATGTAAGGTGGAGACCACAGGCCAGCTAACTTTGTTTTCATTTTCAACAAGTTAAATTAGTCCATCTATATTATTATTTCAATTTTTTTTCAAAGTAGCAAATATTCGGTCAAACTCATCACTTACAACAACCAAAATGTGTCATATTTGTAAAGTTTTGTGGCTTATTTGGATTGTTCTGTGTCCCGTGCGCATGCTCAAGTACTCGCGCAGCATGCTCAGAACTACAAAAAAGGACAGGTATGTCCTGCTGTCCACCAGCGTCTCAAAGTCTCCCATTAGCTTTATATTCAGTAAAGTTTCCTAAAATGACATCACTGCAATAGATCCCACGGTCTCGCTTATGAGGAAATAGACAGGGATATTTTAAATGGGTGTAAACAAAGGGATTTGTATTAAAGCCCAAGAAAGTACAACTTATGTTTTAGGGCCTAATAGGTTACAATTCCTGAGGCATGGATAAGGTAAACTGAAGGCTGCAACAACAACAACAACAACAAAGTTTCAATAACAAGGGATGCTTCACTATAATTATCCACTCCCTAAATATTCACGAAAAGAAATTCACGCAAACATCGCAACTGCAAATATGGTGTTTGCGAGCATGGCCAACTATAACACTGGTATACCGTGAATTTAACGGGCGATTATGATAAATCACGGGTCAAAGATCATCATGATAACAGATTCCATGAAGCTTGTTGATTATGACATTAAAGCAATACACTTTACCTTAGCTTGGCGGGTATTGTGCTTTTAACATATATGATAAGCAGAAAATAATGTTCTCTGTCACCCCCCACACACGTCTCCCCTCACCATGTCCAAACTGCTACTGTTTGTTTCATATCAGTGTCACGTAAAAGTGTTTCTGATTGGGCACAAGTTAGTCGGTGGAAAATAATTTATAGGCTCTTATCCATAAATTTTTCTATGTTCTTCAACATATTAATCAGGTATTGGTCCCCCCACCCACCCACCCCCCCCACCCCCCCCACCCCCCCGCCACAGTGATACTTTGCAAAGTATACTGTAGCCCTAAAGGCATGAAAATGGGCGTGTTAACTGACAAGACAGACAAGAAATCAGACAAACAGCGAATACAGGAACCACCTTTTTACATGCCTCATAACTACAGATACATAAATGTAGCATGAAACATGTAAATAACATGTGGACACATGCATATTATGTCTGTGGTTATGTTGGGTGGTAAGTCAATACATTCAAAATGAACGAGGACACCTTAATTTGAAGAAAACAATATTGTACTACTAATATAATGAACGTTACAAATTTAATATAGAAAATTGTTTTTAATGATTATTAATCAGAATAAGATGTTTCCCCTTCTTTAACATTGACAAAAAAACAATTAACTTTAATTTGCTTATGTGCCTTATCGGTTAGTCTCTTGGTGTAAGGATTCTTAATGAATTTATTTAAAATGTACAGCTATAATGTACACTGTCTAGCTCGCAGGCATGGTGTATGGACCATTGTGTCTGTCAACCATTGTTGTTAAAACCTACAGACATGACAACTCATAACATATCCATTAAAAAAAAAAAATTTTGAAAGACAAGGTCTGTGCTTACCTTCGAAAATTAATCCTTCCTGTTACAGGTCCCGCCAATCATATACTGATTCAACATGAAAACAATCATGTCCAATTAGCGCGATCTTTAGGAATCCCTACAACATTGACTGTCCCTCCGCATAACATGATCAAATCTGCACTAATGTGTACTATATTTACGTGGCCAGCAACAATGAAAAAGAGCGCAAAGGGGACGAAGTCGAAATAACGTGGACTTCGGATTGAAGAGTCAACATTGTGCTTCGTTTAGATACCGATCATGGACCTACACGTGAAGATAACGATGTTGACTCGAGAAAAAAGGTAGAAAAAAAAAAACTAAAGAAATGCATCGCCGAAGTCACGGGGCGCTCCAAATGTAATCGGGTATTCCGTTCTTGATTAAACCCCCATTGGCTATATCGGTGGCTAATTTTCATAATTGATTCAATTACACAGGATTAAGTCCTGCCGATTTCAACAAGTAGCACATCACACGGAAGATCGGACAGTGAGATAATGATTGAAGTTGATTATACTCCTAAGCGACAATTGTGTTTATAGGCCTACATCAAGATTTGCACTCATGCGGGCATTGGTTTTATTGATAACATCTCTTCAGGAAGTGAACAAAAGATGTCCATATACGCGATCGACGGCAACAATAATAATTCTTTTCGAGATGCCGTGGAATTGGGATGGGATATTCCTCGTGTGGGGATAACTGTGCAGGTTGATGGATGCACCAACCACTCCTTCCTCATTGACGCAACAAAACATCCAAGAGAACTACATGTAATTTTTTTCTATTTTATGGCCAACCAACAATCAAACAACAGAACAAACAAACAAACAAACACCCCAACAACAAACAAACAAACCCCAACAAACAAACAAAACAAACAACCATACAAACAAACAACAAACAAACAAAACAAACAATCAAACAAACAAACAAACAAACAACAAACAAACAAACAAACAAACAAACAACAAAAAGATCCACATCTCCCCTAAATGTCCATTTAGGACTGGCTGTGTGGTTGTCGTTTTCTTTCAGGATAGCTGCAAGGTCAGTTACTTTTGTGTATTTAGACTTTTGAGTTTAACAACAAAATGGATTTATGCCGTCGGGCGATTTTTTCAAACAAACAGTAATCATTTAACAACATGAGATACGATACTTTGTTAATCAGTGTTTTTTCTAATCATGATGAAGTGAATACTTAAAGAACCCTTGATCTATCGAAGGGAAAAATATACGCGGGTTCGATACGCAAGTTTTCCTGTCAGGCCGCGACAACGGTCCCATCACAACATCAACACTTTTTGAGTTGTGCTGAAAAAAGTAAGCTTCCATCTATGAGAATACACCATTGAATGATAAGAAACACATGCAAGGTAGGTTTAGGAGTCCGGATTTGGAGTTGGGAAGAAAGGGGGCAAGTTACAAGGTGTAGATCCACTCGGCATCTGGTAGAAGAAAAAGACATTTTCAACGGTAGGGTGCTTAATTGAGATGCATTTTTTTTTTATTGTGGGATGGGGATAAAAAAAAGTTGGCATAGCAAACTGCCATCCTAAATGTGACCGGATCCTACGAAATGAGTCTTAAGGCGGCATCAGGTCGACCCCTTGCGAGAAACAGAACAGTCCGCGACTTGACTATTTAGGATCAGACTACGCCGGCGCCACGACCTGAGTTTAACTGCGACGATATAAAGATGATTTGGCATCAGTTAGCGATCAAGAAAAAGTCACCAGTCGCAGGAGTAGAAAAAAATCAACTTTACGACGTAGTTCCCGACAGGCGGATATCAATCAGCAGTCGACCTGTAGTTTGAATTTACGACGCTCCGTGCAAGCATCAATTTAGTTTGTGAAGCTATAAACCTGAGAAGTCTAACAGCAATCCCTAACGTACCTTGCGATATCGCCAGAACGAATTTTTTCAAGGACGGATCCCGTGGAGAAGGGGGGTTTAAACCGTACGGAAGTAGCTTGAAATTCCAGCTCTAGGCTCAAGATTCGCGAATCTTGAGCCTAGAGCTGGAATTTCAAGACTATACGGCATGAAGAGTGCTGTTGATGAGCCTGACGACCCAGTTACAAGATCTAAAAACAATCATCCTCACCCGTGACGGGTTTAGTCCTTCTCCAAATATTCACCTTCTAAAAATATAATACTCCGTTCCGTGAGGTTTAATCATCTCCAAAAATTCTTTCTAAAAAATATCCTCCTCACCATGAGGGTTGGTCTTCTCCAAATAATCCCTTTCTGGGAAATATCCTCCTCACCGTGAGGGTTTAGTCTTTCCTAAAATTCCTTTTAAAATTATCATCCTTCACCGTGAGGTTTATTCGTACTCCAAAATTCCACTTCTAAAAAACATCCTCCTAACCGTGAAGGTTAGTCTTCTCCGAAAAATTAATTCTTTAAAAATACCCCTCCTCACCATGAGATTAGTCTTCCTCTGAGCATTTTCGCGTTAGTTAAGCAAGACTTAGAATTTACATCAGTATAATATGTTAATCCTGTTGTCCATGATTTTTCATCATTTCTAGACTAAGTGTTTTTTTTTGATTTTATTTTATTTTTTTATCCCCCCCCTCAATTTACGAGGCAAATGAAACCCCTTGTTCGTTGAGTCTATCTGTTGTCTCGTGACGTTGTCTATTCTGTTGTACCGTCGTTGTCGTCGTTGTGCGAGCGTTGTCGTCGTTGTCGTCCGTTGTCGTCGTTGTCGTCGTTGTCGTCGTTGTCGTTCGTTGTCTGTCGTTGTCGTCATCTCCTCAGTGCTTGCATGTTAAAGCTTCTTAGTATCCCCTGCTGCCGAGCTTGCAATGATTAGGATCTTATAACTGGTCGTCAGGCTCAACACAAGGCCTCATCCGACGTTTAATACCACCCCTTCTCCACGGGATACGTCTGATCGTCTGGCGTATCGCAAGGTATGTTAGGGATTGCTGTAGACTTTAGGTTTATAGCTTCACAAACAAAAAAATCACCAGTCTGCAGTAGTAGAAAAATTCAACTTTTACGACGATGTTCCCGACAAGCGGAATCAATCACAGTCGACCTGTGTTTGAATTTACGAAGTCGTTGCGGCGCATCAATTTTGGTGGGAGAAAAATATGAGATTTACAAAATGCGCAAAGTGCTTCTTCGGTGCTCTGTTTAATTGTATTTAATGTACAGTTGTTTCCATTGCATGGGAATTCTTGATAATTTTACTGATGAATCTTGGGAATTTCAAACTTGATGAGTTGCCCATGCTGTCCACGAGAAAACAATACGATTCTCAGTTTTAGTGTGACTACAGAGCATTATTTTTTCATGCTTGATGTCGACGGTTCCGTCGTGGCGCAAACAAATCGGCGAGGTCGTCCTGAGGCCACCTTTTAAGGTAATTTGTTGACTTTCATTCTGAACACTCAGTTGGACACCCTAATGAATATGGGCATCGTGTGAGGTGTAAACCTTGACAGTTTCTATTTAATTTCTACAGCACAAGTCATGTTAACCTTTAAGGGCCGTAACCAAACTCAAAGTACCTCTGGTTGACTTGTGACTTGTGACTCATTATGTTGGGTTGGGGTCCCAAAATTATAGTAAAACTATATTTGAACCAAGAAAGCCACTTACTACACTCTCAATCTATTTAGTCTTGCCTAGCATACAGTTTTATTGAGATGTTACACACAAAATCATTTCTGATTACTGATGATTTTCGAGAAGTCATTCTGATTTATGAACAAAGAACAAAAATCCGAGCCATCACCTTGTTCAGGCCCTGAACTTTGTTCTGGGAGGGTAAGGCAACCTTCTCTTTAGCAACGGCACTTGAATAAAAAAAAAAAACTGGTATGGGAACAATTTTGATGGAAACGCCGGAGGCGGAATGACCAGGCAAGGAAAGAACTTCCCCTGACATGGTCGACCAATCACACACCCAGGCGATTTGTAACTTTTGTCAGACTTTCGTCGGACCAGTCGTACCTTTGATTGATCAACACATCAAGGATGCCACCCCTACTTAATGGATCGTTCTGCCAAGGCCATTGCCTTTTGTTGCAATCTGAATGCTCAGGCTACTTTTTCTTTGGGGGGGGGGGGGGGGGGGGGGGGGGGGGTGTGTGGGGTTAAAGCATAACTCAAGTTTAAATCTCCCCACCCCTCCCCCCCCCCCCCAACCCCCCCCCCCCCCCCCCACAATGCCATGCAAAGAGCTAAAATTCATGAAATAAATTTTGAAATGTTATCTCATTCATTGCTACTTCCATCACTCTGGAAAAAAATCAGCTCCAAGAATATTTCAGCTGAGAACTTGCAACTTAAGTGAGAGCCAAATTTACAAAAGGTTGAAAACCTGTATTAGGTGTTACAGTATTAATAAATTGTACAATGTATCAGTTGCAAGTCTGTATACAAATAAATACAATTTAATACATTGTTTAGCATCTGCATTGCCAAAAATGGCTTTCTTAAAGCCATGATATAGGTTTTAAAAATGAAAAAAAAATATTATTTTTATTATTAAGATATGTATGCAAGAAAATATTTTGGGTATCAATTTCTGGTCCATCTTAATAGTAGGAAGTCACATGATTTCTGGCAGCAATTCCGCTTCCTGCTTCTTAAGGAAATCATGCTTGATGACCAAAGAACCTGTCCTTGTTGGTTCTTCGAGCTCATCCAGATCGTCATCCACATCACTAATCTTCCTCTCCAAACAGGTCTCTTTCTTAGGTCACCGAGTTGTATCAGGAAGGCCCTGTTGGGTCTGGCCCTTAGGGCGCTTGGTCCGTAAGAAGGTCAGCCCATCAGACAAAACTCCAGCCTCGGTATTTCATAAAAAAAGACAAAGTTACGGTAGAGCTGCGACTGCATCCCCTCCACACAGTGAACCCGAACGCGACCCTCACTGCGCAGAGCGTCGAGACAATGAAATCGGCCGCAGCAGGCAGTCTGTGCTTCATGTTGGAGCCTCAGCTCATCGGTGTACTTCAGCTGTAGGTGACTTGCATTCCATCCCCCCTCGAAGGCATTGGTGTGCACTCTGTGTGGCATTGATGACATGAGTGTTGCGCAGATTCTTAATGACTTCATGATTATTAGCGTGCTTAGCATTACCCTGATAACAGGGCACCCCTCTAGAAATCTCTGAGGGATAGGGTGCGAATCTCGCGAGCCTCGGTCACGCTCGACTGCGGATCAGTTGATCATTGCACAGAAATGGAATATGCCGCATTAAATGCCTTGAATCCTCCAATCAGAATGACTGGGTCTAGGTTCCTGTGCTCGTAACACGATCAACGAAGCTTTTCACAATAGGTCGTTGTGTTGTTACGTGCTCTGACCATCGTACAGCACTATAGGGTGAACTTTTTCAGTTTCCCAGCTTCCAATAAACAGTCATAGTCAGTGTCGATAGAAGAGTGGGGCCTGGCTGTCAAGATGTGGGGACTTTGCGCAAAATCACTTTGCTCTCTCACATCAAAATAAGCATGAACTCAGGCACGTGTATGAACGGCAGCCGGAAACATCATTGAGAAGGTTGTACAAGACATGAATGGTTTCATAGCCATCCACTCGTCTTCGACAGGTGGAGTCTGAGGGATGGTATCCCCCCCGCCCCCCCCCCCCCCCTCTGGAGTCTTACTGAGGGAAGGGAGGTGTGGATTGGAGGGCTTCTGTGCTTGTTTAACCCTCTGCCATGGGGACAGGTGTCCTTGGAGACAGGTGGTGGGGTTGTCTTGAAGGAAGAGTGACTCTTGGGATTCTGGAATACAAATAGAATCTTAAAATTCAAACTTACAATTCTGATATGTAGCACACAGCATCAAGATTCAAATGCAATAATTATTGTTAACTCTACACTGTAAAACTGACAAAGTCCATCTTTAAAACTTTCAAATTTCTTAATATAGAATGAAAATGTGAACAATAGTCATATAAACCCACTGGCCTAAAAAAATGAATACACTGAGAAGTCAGCATGTTCTTTGAAAGAACTCCTTCTCTGCTACTCAGAAAATAGTAACAATGTGTACAGAGATAAAAAAGATAACTGTACACAAATTGGCCCAGACATATGAACAGACATAAACATATTGGGAGGGAGGAGGAATTGAAAAACATCTGTATGGGTGTTGAAGTGACACTTGACTTGATACATGCTTTCATCTTGGTTATGAAGATGTGAGACCTGTACTCACCAAGTTATTATTGTGTTTGTCTGGGTCACACACCTTGACTGATGTCTTTGTCTTGGTGCATGTTAATCCCATTGCTCAGAGGTCGGCGGCATTGCCTGATGAAACACACAAAGAACGATGATATTACAAGTTTTGGCTTAAAACGGGCTCAGTAACAAATCAAAGCTGCCTGAACTTACTTTATACTTTTACTCCCCTACAATATCGTGTATTACTACCAGTTACTACTTACCATCAAAACAATGAGAATTGTTGATTAAACCCACTCTGCTGACAAAGGAGATCTGTTTGCCAGAATTACACAGCATGAACAAACAGATCATAATACATTTAGAATATGTGGTGTAGCTACATGTATGTAACGCAGAAAATTCACATTCGCATGCACACACATGCGCCTTTCCAGTCTGCCATCCAACTTTTTACACTGTATAGCACAAGGACAAAATGCACCACGACCTATAAACTGTTTGTTGACATCGAGTCTCACCCACAATTTGCTGTTTGGGCTGAGTTGGCCCCTCAGCTTTGAATGTAAAATTAAGTCAATAGTTACCATGTGTGGATTTAGTTGCTTGGACAACTGTTGTTCAGTGTTTGAGGGTTATTAAGTGTGGGATCAGACATGTACTAATGTGTACATAAAAGCAATTTACTTTCAATTCATATTGATTATTGTTACATTGTAGGTTAGTGTACTTGAATGTGCATATTATGTACGACACATTTTGCTTAGCCTTCAGATTTGTTGAGATTCAAATTTGTCAAATAAGGAACAGTACAAAAATCCATCCTTCATACAACCCTAAAATATGTGTCGCAGCACAATCTGGTGTTTTGCGCAAGTTTATTGTACTCCCCCAGCTAATTTCCCTTTGAATGAATCCATTCAATAGGGATATGAACTCAGAGGGAGGTACAATAAACTTGCGCAAAACTCCAGATTGCGCTTCGACCAGTGGCGTAGCCAAGGGGGGGGGGGGGGGGGGGGGGGGGGGGGGCAAGGGGGGGGGGGGGGGGGGGGGGCAACTGCCCCCCTGTGGGAACTCTTGCCCCCCTCTTTGCCCCCCCCCCCCCCCCCTCTGGAAATTGGGATATGCGTTACTATATGCGTTACTATAGCGAATTTCCCCCTTGAAAAATAGCGGCATCATGTCTGCGCAGGCGCACACAGCTTCATCGCACCAAAAAACCAGACGGTTGTTTTATGAAATTGGATGTCCATGCACCAGTTAATGGTATTTCATGAAACAACCGTCGTTTTTTTTGGTGCGATGAGCTGTGTGCGCCTGCGCAGACATGATGCCGCCATATTGAATTGGTCTTCACGGCTGAGAAGGGTAAACAGTTTATGTGGAAATTTTAAGGCAAATTACACCAGACAGAACCATGAAAAAGTCCTAATTATGGTGAAATATTGAGATGCTTGGGTAAGTGAACCTGGCTCTATACCGAGTTTAAGGCCGAATGATTTCCATTTAAAAAACCCAAAAAATCCCCAACTTTTTGCACGCAGCGCAGTATGGCCCAGAGCGTGAGTCTACTCGTGCGGCGGGGCATAGTATAGGGCTACACGAGCGCCTATTCCATAGCATGCGGCAAGACGAAACAAGAGTTTCTTAATCTATTCTTAGATATAACGTTAGTACTAGCATGGAGGTAGGAAAAGATCCTACCTCCATGGTACTAGTACTGTCTTACTAATTACTATACTAATCTTAGTGCACTCATATGGAGGTAGGAAACACTTAAGTTCATCGATAACTAAAACTCGGTTTCAATAACTTAAATGAACGAATACATTTGTAATATATTTAGGTGTTAAAATATTAACACAAAACTTAAAAACTTACGTCAGATTCGCCAATTTTTTGTTCGACAATTTGCCAAGAAAACAGTATGATGCGTGCAGAGGTTCCTCGGGGGAAGCGCCCTCTCGCGTCGAATGATCGCCATCCAAAATAACACCGCGCGACCTCTATCGTTTAAATAGTTCCTGCAGCGGCTGTCTTAACCGATGCTCGCAGGGTTCCCTCATCCGTAACAGTTCAGAAAACTAAACCAAGCAAGATGACGAAAATCTGCAAAAAACCTCCTTTAAGTCACATGATGAGTAAGGCTAGAATATAACAACATTCACAAGAATTAGCAGCATGCAAACAGTTTTCGTTTTTCTTTCAATCATTACAAGCCTTGCTGACAAAGTTTAAAATACAACCACCCTTCCTTTAAATTGAGGCTACCTTAAAATTACGGCTACCTCAAAATTACATGTTACTTTAAAACTGAAAATTTGGAATTTATAATTAAATGATTGATGTGATTTAAAGAGAAAACTGTCCGGGCTCTTTTCGAGTTTCACCCCGGAAAATAAATTTTATTTTTAATTGCTATTTTTTTTGCGATAGAAAAGTTATCACTTTTAAAGGAGATATCCAACCAAAAAACACCCACGTTTTGTTATCGGAAAATCACTTTTCAAATGTCGAATTATTTGCGGCCCGACAAGAATTCGAGCGCATCTTTGTGTGCAATGATGCACGAAAGCAACCAATAAAAGTCTTTTGCGGAGGGGGTTGCAGAGGGTTGCGGGTGTCAAAAATAGAAAAAGGTGATTATTCTGTTAACATAACATTTTTGTTGGAAGAAAATAACCCTATTTGTTGACAAAGGACGGACAGTACGTGTACATCTTTAAAGATGATGCGTCATTTTTTAGTTTGATGTAGTTATTGTAAAATATTTATGGTTTTTATTACTTTAATACTTATATTTTTAATGTTTTACTAAATTGTTATAATTATGTAATACTTAATCGCAGTAGTGGATCTCATTATGGGTTTTTAACCTTTTCCACGACCAGTGACCTTGTTCTCAAAGCTTATAAATAAATTATTTCTGCCATGAAATAACAAAAAAGTGACTTCTGAGAGCTAGTTTTATCAAGTCCCCTAGCCCGCCGTAAAGTCGTCGCTGCGGGCAGCAAACAATTCTGATGTCATAAGACGAACTCCTTTTGTGTCTGGCGCAAGCACTGGGCCAAAGGAGGAGTTCGTCCATGACGTCAGAATTGTTTGCTACCCGGCCCGTAAATAGCACCAGCGGGCATGCTGCGCTCGCAAGAGGGAACTTGATAAAAATAGCTCTCAAAAGTCACTTTTTGTTATTTCATGGCAGAAATCATTTGCTGTTTTATTTTACAATACGCAATCAACATAAAACTAAAATTCACGCAGACTTCTCTCAGCAATCAACATCATCTTTAAACAATAAATTTGTTTCCATTCATGCTTAATATGCGCTGAAGATGGTGGGTGAGCAACAGCAAAGAGACAATACCTCATACGATTAACAAGGGAAACGTTTTTAAATGTGTTTTTCTCAGTTAGCAATCTTCCTTTTTCTTGGTTTAATCTGTAGACTTATAGTGTCCTGACATTGTCACTTGACACTGCAACCATCACTCTCACGCAAATTCGGGAATGAATGGGATCTAATTGGTTCTTCATCTTTGCTCTTGTACACCGATATTTGTTTTTACAGTCTGGTCTTGTGGGTCAGACTTGTGAATTAATATTTAATGTTCAAAAGCATGACGAATTACGAAAGGCCTGTTGAAATAAAGATTATTACTAACCTTTCCTGGTTGACTTTTATACTGACAAATTACAGTACGGATTGGGTTTCAGCAAGTACCAAATGTCTCAGTTTTCATATTGGCAACTGGAAGTTAAAACTGGAAGTTTCCTTGTTAGCATTATTCCAAATCACATTTGTTAATTCACTTTGGTAGGTATAGAGCCCCAAGGTTATGTGTTCATAACTTTAATTCACTTCTTTCTACAATGGGAGTCATAAAATGCATTAACAATGAAGCTTTATAGAGCACATAAGCTTTTGCATGAAGGTGACATAAGGACAAACAAAATACATGTATAACAAAAAACGAGAAATTACAAAGCATGCATAAAATATACAATGTAAAATTGTGTCCCATCATTTCATCTCATTTGGCTTCATACAGTTGGCTGTGCACTGTGTGGTGTAATTAGTGCTTAGTTCTTATTAAGAGGAGAATTATTCTCCTACAGTTTAGACCAGTGCCCATGAAAACTTAGGACCCCTCTGGGTCTAGCAATGATTACAGGATTTCACTGGATATTCAACTGTAGGAAAGTTCAACACCCAACCTCAAAAAAAGGTACATTGTATATTTCTCGTATTGATTTTTTCAGTTTCAAGGCTATATTTAAGTTTTGCAGGTGGATTAATAAATGTTTAATTAGCATGAACAGTCAAACACCTTTATAACAAGGTCTTTGGGACAATTTACCTTGTTATAACAGGTACCTTGTATTATCAGTGATGGAAACAAAGAAAAACAAAGACTCAGGACCTATTTTTGTCCTTGTTATAAACAGGATGTTGTATTAATAGTACTCTTATTATCATGGTTCGACTGTATATCTTAAAAATTATTTTTCATTCAATTATAAAACTGGCAAAAGACACCTGCCTATGCAGTGACATAAACGAGTCATACTTTCAATATTTTTAACAAACATCAAGTGATGTTAAAGTCTTTAATTTTTCATTCTAGTGAGGCAGGTGGAAGGCTTTTTTGTTGTGAAACTCTGAAATCAAGGAACATCAATGGGATACAAATTAAGTTTATCTAGAAAGCCTATTCTCTTCAGGTGTTAACATAGAATCTAATACATTATTTAAAAACTATTCTAACAATCTATAACATATTGGCAATTCTGAATACTAATATGAAACACATCAGCCTTCATATTAAAATTTAAAAATATCATCTAAATAAAAAACAACTGATATATCGTAATTGTACATGTACATAAGTGATTACAAATTGATGCCACTGGCTATAATCATGATTTTTATAGAGTAATTAGATTTCAGAGTGATTATTTAAATGAGCTTCTCAAATCTCATTGCCTTAAAAAATCAAAAAACAAAATTAAATGCAGAACTTTCAAATTAGCTCTATAAAAATCTTTAAATTGTCACAATCTGCAGTCTGTATATGTACCCAACCTAATGATTTCAAACTTTGAAAAATTAATATAAAATTCCACACAGCATGGAAGATGCCAAAAGACCAAAGTACATGTTTTCCATTGGACAAGCCAGTTTTGTGAGGAACTATCCGCTAACTCACCCAAGGCTTGTTTAAGAACAACAGATCTATAAATATATTTAATATATTAAATTCCTTTCTTCCTTGGAGGTATTTGATAAAATATTTAAGTAAGATGTTCACTTAAGTAATGTATAGAATCTAAATGTAACAGGACGAGACCAACAAAATAAAATTAATGTGAAACACAGTTTCACATTAATATCCACTTCTTTACTTAATGACAAATAAAAAAAAATAAAAAAAAATAAAAAAACCTTTTTAAAATAACAATCTTTTTTGGAAAAATCTGTTGACCTTATTTAATAACATGCTTTGGATAACAAAGAAATGACAAAAGGGAATGAAGGGTGCTACAGGGTGGATGGGGAGCTATGAACCCATAATTTTTGTCCAGCACAACCCCCCTCCCCCTAAAAAAAGGTGGGATTTGTCATTTTGTTGTTTTATTGCAAGACATTTTCCAAGTACATTTATTTATGAAATCTTGATATTTTGTTAAAGACTTAATGCAAATGTCATGACAAATTCTGAAATTCCAGAAATTACTGGCAGTCCAATTTTTAGGGCCCCAATTTTTCAGTCAAAACCCCAAAATACAGGCACATGCAAAGTGTATTTACAGACAAAATAATCAAATGAGGATTTAGTGGTATTGATGAACTGCAATCAAAATCTACAATTTTGTTCCTCGACTTCTATAATCAAAACAAATCACTCATGTGCAGTATAATCCAATGTGCTGCTTGATGACGCTGCTTGCTACAAACAACTTGACCACAACTGACCAGCTAGCACGGCATGTATATCTTTGATTCATCCAATGACGTTAACATGCATCATATTAGTCTTGGTTCCAAGACGATGCAGAGTACACAGGTTAATGGACTGTACAGCACCCTCTACACACGCACACCAAGGCCATCGCTGAGGAACCAAGACTAGCATCATATCAGACTAGACAAGACTTTTGAAAAAGTGACAAAGAGGTATTTTTGAGTAGAAGCTGCTGACATAGCCCTCTTACCTAACTTGAGGGTGTTAATTCGTCAATTGAGGGTGTTAAGTTAGAAAATGCGTTTCCAACCTCGATTTTTAGCCCTTCACCTAAAAACAAAGATTCAAATATTAGCAGAAAGTTCAGACGACGCTTACCATTAGTCCAAAATAGTCGGATCCACTACATCTTGGCATTAATTTCGTGTTGAAAAGATATCTTGACCAGACTAGCCGGCACTCTTGCTGTGCTTATTTCTCACACAGAGGTTTTTAGGTTGGATTTTCATCCAAGATTTTTTTCAACATTTTGTGGGGCGATAACAACCAGAGATTTTCTCGGAGAATAGTATACATTTATTTTCACTCATTCTTTACTCTTACTTAGAAGCACACTTTCGGTACTGACTTCCCCACTGTGGAATGCCAGTTGTTCCTTCAGTCACAATTCCAAAACAGAATTTACTATAAACAAAACCATGCCCGACCTCATTATTACCATGTGACCTCAAACAGCGACATCCACCTAAAAAGAAATCAATGCCTTAACTTACAAGGAAATTAGTTAACAATGTTACGACATCAGACAAATGAGGAATAAATATCCCTAAATTCCAAGGTTATTTCATTTGATAAAAACCTTTGGTAATTATATGGAAGATTGGGTATTATTATTATAGAATAGGTTAGAGCTGCCAGTAAGGATAAATGAAACTGTCCAATCTTAAAATTTGAAACCAAAAAATGGAATACACTACAAAATGTGATCATGTAGTTCTTAGGTATAAATCTCTTTTAAAAAATATTTTTTGAATTTTCAAGAATTACCACCCGACAGTATCATGTAAATTTCTCTATCCTGTCATCCACCATATGTGCGATTACGCTTGCCTTTTCAAACCACACAAGAAAACCACACACAGACAACCAAACTGCATACACAAACAATGACATAAAAATGACTAGAGCCATGTTTTGAGATAGTTCTGACATGAGGTTCAAAATCTTGGACAAAACATGGCAATCAAAGGCCCAGTACACAAAATAACCACATACGCACAGTACTAGTTATGCAGCATTTTACTGGACACGTGGACCAAAAGCTAATCAGGCCTGTTGCAACTGATCTCCATGTAAAAATCTGGATAGCTCATTGGCCATTGTGCACTCTACAAACTGAAGCCAGCAGCCGCCACATTACCACTCCCATCGTATGGGGGCATTTCTGTATCAATACAGTGATTGGCATGTACTATTGGGAATGAGGATAAAAGTAGAGCCTTTTGACAAGGTTGGCAAATGTATTGTTTTGGGAGTGTTACGGGAGTGTTTAGGCAGTGGATGGAAGCTTCAACTCGCACAGCCAATGCGATATATATATCTTGTACAAGGAAATCGGTGCTTGTCACTGCTCTCCTAATATTTGGCTCCGTTTCTTGTTGCATATAGCGCCCTCTAGTGTTACCCTTAGATGTCTCCCTTGGCCACTTGCAGGGTGTTCTTCATTAGCATAGCAACTGTCATCGGTCCCACACCGCCAGGTACCGGTGTTATATGGCCCACTTTGTCAAAGACTCCTAAAATACAGAAACAAACATAGCATAAAAAACTGGGAGAAAATCTTGATTTGTTTTTCTAAATTTACCTGATTTTAAGCTTGAAATGAATTTCCAGTGAACAAAATTAGAGGCCATTTTTGGCTACCCACTTGGGCGGCACCACGCGCGAGCACTCATTATACACGCGCACTCCTTTGACCAACAGGATTGACAAAAACACACGCCTCAAATGTAAGCACGCGTATGATGCGCGCGAGCACGGTGTTGCCCAAGTGGGTACAAAAAAATGGCTTCTAATTTTGTTCGCTGGATTAGTCTATATAAGGACCTTCAGCACCAGTTTTTAATATGGACTTTTTTGGACCGAGCAGACAAATTAAACTGGGCAGAAAGGTTATGGTGACCCCCACCCCCCCCCCCCCCCCCCCCAACCCCGAAGGAAATAGTTAAAAAGAAGTCAGTTCCACGGAGCTGCAGATTTGCCGATAAATATGTCTTTCCCTGCCCGATCTCTTACTACTTTTTTTCCTTTTTCAGGTAATTTTTTTTCAAAATCTGCCAACCTGAACCTCCCAATCCCCCCTGTTTTTCCCCCTGTTTTTGGAGGCTCTTAAAAAAGCAAATACTGCAGGTTCTTCCCTCCAACTGCCCCCCTCCCCCTAAAAAATAACCCTGGATCTACCCTCTGAGTTCATGGGCAGTTTCAGCAAGTGCTCCCAGCTTGTATTGTCCATTGTGCAAATCTTTAAATCTCATTTCATCATTATGAGACAAACTTACAAGTATAAAGACCAATCACGACACTGTCTGCTCACCTTCGTAATCTACATCCCCAACTAGTCTGAACTTTCCCGTCTTGGGGTTCTGAATTCTATTGATGCCTACGTCAAAGATGGCTGCCCCTTCCTTGACCATGTCTACCGTGATCATTCGAGGGCGTCCTGCTGCTGCTACGATGATGTCAGCGTTGGTCATGTAGTAACGCATCATCTCCGGGGAAGTCTTGCTGTGGCAGATGGTCACGTTGCAGTTCAGCCCCATCTTTAGGGCTGAAAAGAAGGCATAAAATCAGGGGTTTGTAATTCAGAATACAATCTCCTACATTATGGGGATGGTAACTCAAGAAAATGGCTAGTCTTGAAAGAAATTCCCAGGACGAAGTGCATAAACAAATAAATGTAAAGTTGAAAAATAAATTTATGGGGGACTTGTAATTCAATAAATACCTTTGGCCGTTTCAACAGCAAACTTCATTACACTGCAAAACACTTAAGTTCTAGGTCGGATGCTTTTTGTTTATTTGTCACTTTTCCAAGGGGTGAGATTGGCCAAAAATGAAAAATCCACAAAATCACGAAAAATCCACGAGGACCCCAGATCAACATATAGTTTGTATTTGCCTAAAGGCACCCCTTTATAATATCCGTTTTTATTGGTCTATATCCACTTTTACAGGTAAAAACACCTTTAGGACAAAACCTCAGGATTTCCAAATTGCAAAAGAGATTCTTTAACAATTCTGAAATCCGACCAAAAATCCTGAAATCAGGAAAAATCCTGACAAATCTCACCCCTGCTTTTCATTTGATCTTACTATTTCTCTGGTCTGCAGCAAGTAGTAATGCAAGAGGAAGTCCAACGTTCTTGGATCTGCCCATCACAACAGCATTCTTGCCGACCGTCTCTACACCTTGGGGTTGTAAAAGCAATGAAAATTAAAAGGAATGGTTAGAAAAACGGGAAATCATGATAAACAAACTAACTCAACTCCAGCAATATCAACAGACAAACTCAATGAAGCAGCAGAAAAAAAATATGTCTGTATGTGTGCCCGTCTTCTATAGTTAACCGCTGTCTTCATGATTAATTTCTGGTAATGAAACCAAACTGCGTTGTAGTAAATATGATTTGAAGCTTTGCATGGTGGGTACGATACGAGAAAGACTGAGATTGCGGGTAACACCATGTGAAATAAATCTCTTCTAAGACGATGTATGGTGCTGAAAAGAACCGGGATGAGTGTGTTACACACTCATCCCGGTTCTTTTCAGAACCACATATCTTCCTAGAAGAGATTTATTTCACATGGTGTTACCCATAATCTCAGTCTTTCTCGTGTGTTGTATTCATACTGTGTACATTCTTCTGTACTTGTATTCAGTAACCCTTTCCTTACCAATGTCTAGTTTACTTGACAAGAAAGCCGCACACAACTCTTAACCCCTTGCGTATACGGATGACACCAAATGGCGCAAAAACAAACAGTACCACCAGGCCGGATGACGCCATTTGCCGCTATTTGTGCAGTTCCAATCCATTGTTGGATTATTGTGTATGTTACACTTGACTGAACAAGCACATTGTGGCCGTTTCGCTTGGCTGCAAAGGCCGGCGCGACACTCCGGCGCCTCCTGTAAATATCCGTACTCAAGGGGTTATGGCTGCAAATCATGACAACAATCTGCCCAAAATGAGCCTAATGGAATACAGATGTTTGACATCATTTTGACACTGTTCCAGTTCATGCGCTAACGTCTTTACACACACAGTTGTGCAGGTAAACCAGAACTACGCACTACACTTTGGTACTCTATAGGTACCTGATCTCTTGATGAGTTCCCAGACACCGTACGGGGTAGCCGGCAGCAAGGTGGGCAGGTCCAAAACCAATCTGCCAACATTCACCATGTTAAACCCGTCAACGTCTTTGTTCGGAGAGACAGCATCGCAGATTTTCCTCTTGTCCATGTGAGGGGGGACGGGAAGCTGGACCAGAATTCCATCAACGGCGTCCGACTTGTTGAGGTCATCAACTAGGGAGAGGAGGGCGGCCTCCGTCATCGTGTCTAGTTCACGGATGGTATCTGAGGTGATACCTAAGACAAAAGGGAGGGGGAAGGGCAAATACTTGTTATTGTCCTGACCCTACTCCAAATACATATAGATTGCTATGGCCAAGCTGGATCTAACAGTATACACATACATGGTTAGAGGGGAAAATAGGGTGAGGGGTGGTAGGCTTGTAGCCAGTACCAAGGGAAAAATGGATGTTCTATTTCCCCGACACAAACCTTGTAGTATTTGTTTTATTGCACCTTCTAAATATCCATTCTGCTTCCGTGAATTAGCATTCAAACTTGCCCAATAGTTCGTCCAGTTCCGTGTCTGACAGCGCATCCGAATGTATTAAAAATAGTACATGATTGGATTTTGTCTCCGGGGATGAGGTTGTAGGGAAAATGTATTAAAAGATTGGCACATATATGTGTCAACCGGCCTGGTGGCAATTTTCAATCCGCACTGGTGGCAAGGGGTTAATTGTAGCGACCTTTTGCTTAACTACTTGCAGGAGTCAGTTGGTCATTTGATCTATCCCGGTAGACTTGCCTGAACACCAAAATTCTGGAAATTTTAAACCCTGGTGGGCTTCACTTGCTTCTCAATTTATCCATACACATGTGACCCACTAATGCAAACAAACAAATTATGGTGGGCATTTGGTGCTATTTTCCGTCACGTGCCCATATTACGGTGCATGACTAGACCAATGCACATGGCAGTACTGTTTCAAGTTGGAAATTGGTCCCAGAAACTGTGTGCCATACTGGCACGGTGACTCTGACCTTAACAAAGTGGTATGCAATTGAAGTGCCCACACTCAAGGCTAGGCAGTGCCATCAACAGCTGAGGCATGGAGTGGATCAAATTTATGGCTTCTACAATATTTCTACAATATCTGTGAAGATTACTCACCACACTCTTGAGCAGCCTTCATCTTGTTCCTGACATAGACGGCACTAGCTGGATCCTCCCCTACAAGGACGGCAGTGAGATGAGGTGGACGGTGGCCTGTCGCCACCCATGCCTTCACTTCCTCTGCAACCTCAGCCTGAACCAGTTTGGAAATCTTCTTCCCATCAATGATCTCTGCATGCCTAAAGAAATCAGTGTAATTAATTGTGAGACCAGAATCATTACAGATCTATTTCAAGCATAACTGTATTTATTTTAAAATTTAGTATTGTATAATTTGTTTGTATTTTTCAAGTTGATTATAGTTTAACATGATCTGGCGATAGTAGGGTCCAAGCAAGTCTGCAGTAAAAAGTGGTGATTCCGAAAATATGTCTGAAATCCCAACCACTGCCAACAAAAACATCCGATTTCACCCTTAAAACGACCACCAAAATACTAGATACGCCACTTGCGGAACAAGTGGAGTTCCATGATTAAGATGGAGGTACTAAGGTTCACTTACCATCCGGATAAAAAGTGAAATTTACCGTTCAATTCGCAGAGACCCGTAAGACATGTCTTTTCGCTGCCATGGAGTTCAAATCGTGACCCCTCGACCTTATGACATCACCTCTGTGATCCCCGGCGACTGTTTTATGAATGGTACAATGAACGTGAAACAGTCGCCGGCATACGGCTTGTCGCGCATGCGTGCATGAGCCCGCGAAAAGACTTAATTGAACGGTAAATTTCACTTTTTATCCGGATGGTAAGTGAACCTTAGTACCTCCATCTTAATCATGGAATTTTACTTGTTCCGCAGGTGGCGTATCTAGTATTTTGGTGGTCGTTTTAAGGGTGAAATCGGATGTTTTTGTTGGCAGTGGTTGGGATTTCAGACATATTTTCGGAATCACCACTTTTTACTGCTTGGACCCTACTATCGCCAGATCATGTCCAAATGTTAAAAAAGGCGATATGAAGGGTCCAAGTTACTCGGACTACGTGTTATTACGGAATGGCTGTTTCACAATTTTCGTTCGGATCAAGACTTTGTTGTTTAGAATAGTAATGTCAGAGAAAATAGCAAACCATTTCAATTGTTCAAATACCACCAGTGTCCGATTTAATTGTTGTAAACCTCTTCGTAAACCTCCACGGCCACACACAGCAGTAGCACACAAATTTGCGTTGGAACAAATTAGCGTGGGGGACAGTATTTGTAGGCCCTAGTGACACCCGGAATTCGGCCGTTCCGCTGTTCCGCGTTTTACTCATATCCTTAACTTTATAGGCATACGGTACGTGGGTATAATAACACTCTATGCCATTGTTCGGGATCCACTCTCCCAAGCTTTTAGGAAGTCTAAACAGATCTTTTATTTCTGTAGGGCCAGGCGTAACCATGGAGACATATGAACGGCCCAATAAACCTTTTCGACACTCAATGCAAATATTACGGCAATAGAACAAGGGTGATTGTGTAGTGTGGGGCCTCTGTTTACTAACTTTAGTTTTGATCAAATTAGAGTCAAGGTTATTTTTTTTCATTCCAAATTACTTTTACAACCTAAAGCAGACTTCTCATCAATTTTTGGAATTTTGAACAGTTTATTATTGCATTTTCAAAGTGAACAAAGAAACTGGCACGAGCGGGATTCGAACCTGCGACCTCCGGGTTACCGTACCGGCGCTCTACCAACTGAGCTATCTTGCCCTATGTTGGCGGTCTCCCAAATTGTCAGTATCTTTGTTCGAGTGGGCGCTAGTCAGAAGTCATAAACCCAGAATGCCGTGTAGCCAGGGATCACACCCAATTTTACGATACAACCTGGGAAGCGACATTGTGGAGATCACTCAATGAGGATACGACTTTTTAACTTATAATTCGTCACACAATCCACAAGGGAAACTGACTAGGTAAATTTGAATACATTTTCAAAGTGAACAAAGAAACTGGCACGAGCGGGATTCGAACCTGCGACCTCCGGGTTACCGTACCGGCGCTCTACCAACTGAGCTATCTTGCCCTATGTTGGCGGTCTCCCAAATTGTCAGTATCTTTGTTCGAGTGGGCGCTAGTCAGAAGTCATAAACCCAGAATGCCGTGTAGCCAGGGATCACACCCAATTTTACGATACAACCTGGGAAGCGACATTGTGGAGATCACTCAATGAGGATACGACTTTTTAACTTATAATTCGTCACACAATCCACAAGGGAAACTGACTAGGTAAATTTGAATACATTTTCAAAGTGAACAAAGAAACTGGCACGAGCGGGATTCGAACCTGCGACCTCCGGGTTACCGTACCGGCGCTCTACCAACTGAGCTATCTTGCCCTATGTTGGCGGTCTCCCAAATTGTCAGTATCTTTGTTCGAGTGGGCGCTAGTCAGAAGTCATAAACCCAGAATGCCGTGTAGCCAGGGATCACACCCAATTTTACGATACAACCTGGGAAGCGACATTGTGGAGATCACTCAATGAGGATACGACTTTTTAACTTATAATTCGTCACACAATCCACAAGGGAAACTGACTAGGTAAATTTGAATACATTTTCAAAGTGAACAAAGAAACTGGCACGAGCGGGATTCGAACCTGCGACCTCCGGGTTACCGTACCGGCGCTCTACCAACTGAGCTATCTTGCCCTATGTTGGCGGTCTCCCAAATTGTCAGTATCTTTGTTCGAGTGGGCGCTAGTCAGAAGTCATAAACCCAGAATGCCGTGGATTGTGTGACGAATTATAAGTTAAAAAGTCGTATCCTCATTGAGTGATCTCCACAATGTCGCTTCCCAGGTTGTATCGTAAAATTGGGTGTGATCCCTGGCTACACGGCATTCTGGGTTTATGACTTCTGACTAGCGCCCACTCGAACAAAGATACTGACAATTTGGGAGACCGCCAACATAGGGCAAGATAGCTCAGTTGGTAGAGCGCCGGTACGGTAACCCGGAGGTCGCAGGTTCGAATCCCGCTCGTGCCAGTTTCTTTGTTCACTTTGAAAATGTATTCAAATTTACCTAGTCAGTTTCCCTTGTGGATTGTGTGAGTTTATTATTGCGATAGAAAATGCAATTTTCTTACACGCTTTACGGCAGTTGCCATGTGAATCAACGCAGTTTTGCGTGTTACGGTGCGTCTGATCTGAGAGTGAGATAACGGTAACACGCACAACATGCATCGTACATACAATGTGCAACTTTTATCACCATGTTTACCCTTGTTTAATGAAGAAAACTTACTTTGTGGCTGTTCTGTGGAACAATGATGCACTCACGGATGCAAATACATTCTTCTTGGCGAGGAATGTTCGCAAACAAGGTCTTAAAACAGACATTGTCCCACGTGTGTGTTCTCGACTCACAGTTTTCTCAAAACGCTGCTGGTATATCGCTTGAGGGCGCTCTTGTTTTCACGGGGAGTGTTAAACTTGCAAATGTTGAAATATGTTGCAAATTTAGTAGCTGTTATCCAATCCCGCAGCACAATGCGCTTTCCAATCTGTACTATGTATTATTACACAGAGCCCTCAACGGCAAGCGCATGGCCATCTCAAACAACACAGGTCGATGTGTGTTTTCGACCGTCACACCTATTATTTAGTAGTAATTCTGAAAATTGGAAACTGTGGTGACTGCAACAATCATTGTTACTGCTGAGGGTTGTCAATCGCACGGCAGAAAGTTATTTTCTGTGGTTTTCCGTCCAAAATATGGGACTCGCTGCACTATTATAATGTAATGCACACAACCATCTCAAACGATTTGTGTTTCTACCGCCCCACATGATATCGTTGTAAATTTGCCGGGCACTTTCAAACTGCAGTCACTGCAACAATCATTGTTTCATACCGTGGTTCGTCCATCAGAGGGCAGAAATAAAAAAAAAATTTACCATGGAAAACAAGACTATCTGCGCTCTGCGCCGTGCAAAAAAAATCATCTCAAACGCTACAGGTCGATTTATAATAGGCTCTAATCGAGACCTCGTCCTTGCTATTTATGTCAATAAATTAAGACGAATAGTCTCAGGAAACATGACAGTATGGGAACCTTAATGCTCTATTACAATGCAGTTTTTTGTCAGTTCAGATGGTTCCCACAATGAGACGATATTTATAGACACTGGAAACGCAACTCTAGAAATTACCTTCTCAAACGCTATAGTGTCGACTCGCAAAATTCAGAGTTTAACGCCATAATGAAATGGAAAGAAAGTGAGGAAAAGCTGATTTATTTTTTATAAAACGGCAAGCACGGTGACCACTCTGACAGGAAATGTTGAAATAAGTTGCAAATTTAGTAGCTATTTCAATTTATCAAATCCCGCTGCACTATCACTATGAACATCTAACAAAAGAAAACCCACGCAGTCCTTTGTTACAAACAAAGGACTGCGTGGGTTTTCTTTTGTTAGATGTTCATAGTGTATGCGCTTACCAATCTGTACCATTTATTACACAAGGCCCTCAACGGCAAGCGCATCTATTCTGTGTATAATAATGTCCATCTCAAACGCCAGGTTGATGTATGTTTTTGACCGTCATACCTATTATATCGTAGTAATTTTAAAAATTGGAAACTGTGGTCACTGCACAAATTATTGTTTAGTGCTGAAGGTTGTCATTCACACGGCAGAAAGTTCTATTCTGTGGTTTTTCGTCCAAAATATGGGACTCGCTGCACTATTATAATATAGGGGCACACAAACCATTTCATACGCCAGGCCAGGTCGATTTGTGTTTCTACCGCCCCACATGACATCGTTGTAAATTTGCCGGGCACTTTCAAACTGCAGTCACTGCAACAATCATTGTTTCATACCGTGTTTCGTCCATCAGAGGCCAGAAATTAATAAGCTTTTTCTTCTACCAGTGGATAACAAGACTATCTGCGCTATGCGCCCTGTAAAAATTAATCTCAAACGCCACAGGTCGATTTTGTATGGGCTCTAATTGAGACCTCGTCCTTGCTATTTATGTCAATAAAGACGAATAATCTCAGGAACCATGACGGTATGGGAACTTTGTGCTCTATTACAATGTGGTTTGTGGTTAGTTCAGATGGTTCCCACAATGAGACGATATTTACAGAGCACTGAGGCTCCTACAGACACTGGAATACGCAACTCTAGATTTTTTTAAAATAACCACATCACTAAGGATTTATTCACACGCACAGTACGGGAAAAGAACAAGAATCGAATCTGGTGCTGGAGTTGACAGGACCACTACTAAAAAATGACATCGAGGAAATTTTTTAAATTAACATATGTTGTAGCCGTGGATCTTGCCTTTATACATCAGAAAAGAAAATATAGGGTGGCCCACAATGTATAACAAGACTTATTGACAGTTCCGTTAACCCCATCACTAAGGATTTATTCACACGCACAGTACGGGAAAAGAACAAGAATCGAATCTGGTGCTGGAGTTGACAGGACCACTACTAAAAAATGACATCGAGGAAATTTTTTAAATTAACATATATTGTAGCCATAGATCTTGCCTTTACACATAAGCAATAGGGTGCCTCATAATGTATAACAGGACTTATTGACAGTTCCGTTAACCCCATCACTAAGGATTTTATTCACACGCACACGCACACGCACACAGTCATGTAAACGGGTGCAATCGTGGACCTCCCATTGTTCCTCTTTTGTTTATACTCTAACTTTTTCGGAAGGCCTCCCATTGGTTTTGTACACGATTTTCAATCGTGGACGTTAGGTCAAACGTGGACCCCTTTGTCTACGCCCGAATTCTTTTGTCCTAGGTCCACGATTGCCGGCATATACAAACTCTATTCCAGCTGTGCCTTTTCCAGCTGTGCACCGCGTCTCTGGAACTCCTTGCCAAACGAGTTAAGAGATACAACTGATCTGTCATCATTCAAACGCGATCTTAAGACTCATCTCTTCAATCTTTCATTTGAAAGACAGTGATTTACAAGTGACCGGCGCCTTTGAATGGTTCGCCAGATACTGTGCGCCTTATATAAATTATCTGTAACTATTATTTTTATTATTAATCGAGACCTCGTCCTTGCTAGCTATTTATGTCAATAAAGACGAATAATCTCAGGAACCATGACAGTATGGGAACCTTGTGCTCTATTACAATGTATTTTTTTTCAGTTCAGATGGTTCCCACAATGAGACGATATTTATAGACACTGGAACTTGAACGCAACTCTATAAATTACCGTCTCAAACGCCACAGGTCGACTCGCAAAATTCAGAGTTTAACGCCCTAATGAAATGGAAAGAAAGTAAGGAAAAAGCTGATTTTTTTATAAAACGGCAAGCACGGTGACCACTCTGACGGGAAATGTTGAAATAAGTTGCAAATTTAGTAGCTCTTTCAATCCAATCCCGCAGCACTTTGCGCTTTCCAATCTGTGCCATGTATTGGGTTGTCGGTCACTTCGCCCAAAAACCACATCGCCCTCAACCACTTCGCCCTCAACCACTTCGCCCAAACGCCACTTCGCCCAAATCCCACTTCGCCCAATCACCCCTTCACCCAAACGCCACTTCGCCCAAAAACCACTTCGCCCAATTACTACTTCGCCCAAAAACCACTTCGCCCCAAAACCACTTGTGTTCGTTTTCGTTTTCTATTTCGTTTTGATGGTGCATTCAAAACTTTATTTGCGTTGTCACATCCTTTTTGTGACCATGCTTTTCTTTTCTTATTAGTTTATAGGCAATTGACCTGTCGCCGTTTACGAGTTAACCACGCCCCTTAGACAACCCTGTGGGATTTTTGTGTAGTAATTTTTGTTTGTCTCAGATTTTGCGCGTTCCACGTGGAATTGTATAAATTGATGTGATTGGACAATAATTCATAAGCTGCGTTGACGCGATTCCACCGCAATAGGTCAATTATTTTTATCAAAGTGGTCATTCAAATTATTACGATTTTATGACTTCTGACTAGCGCCCACCCAAACAAAGACACTGACAATTTGGGAGACCGCCAACATAGGGCAAGGTAGCTCATTAGTTGGTAGTATCATGGAGGTAGTATAGTCTAGAGCGCTGGTACGGTATTCCGGAGGTTTTTATAAAAAATTCGTAAAATTTATAACGTATTTTTTTACGAACATTTATATTCTAACATCTTAACTGATATGAGGGATGATGTACAATTTATGTAACAAACTAATGAAATGAAAAAAGGGCATACGGATGGGCGAAGTGGTTTTTGGGCGAAGTGGTTTTTGGGCGAAGTGGATTTTGGGCGAAGTGGTTTTTGGGCGAAGTGGCATTTGGGCGAAGTGGCGTTTGGGCGAAGGGGTAATTGGGCGAAGTGGCGTTTGAGCGAAGTGGTTGAGGGCGATGTGGTTTTTGGGCAAAGTGACTGTAAAGCATGTATTGCATAGCGCCCTCACTTCAAGAAACAAAATTAAGTTTTATATGCGACCGTACCGCGGGCCGGCTCCTTTTACAGCATGTGTTTTATGTACACGCGACAAATGAAACAACCATGGCTGTTTCTGGAATGAAACGAAAACTTGTTGATGTTCCCGATGACTTCTCAGACAGTGACGATGAAATTGGTAACTAAAGTTGCAGTCGCTGGTTGCACTGATTTGGGGGTGTACTAAATTAGATGTGTTCAACTGAGTGAGAATAAGAAATTTTTTGTTTACATGGACTGGATTTACCATGTTTAATGTTACGTTGCAGCTAATGCGTGATAAATAAAGTTAATCTCGACATTCTCATTGCATTGTGGGTATGGATGACCATGGAGGTAGGAAAAGCTACCTCCATAAGATGACAAACAAACTATGTATTTCGTCACCGTTTTCGCGAACTGACACTCACGCGCACCTGGGTGTCAGTTTATCAAACCGCGTAATGAGTAAATTTTGGTTTCACGAATTGACACCCATGTGTGCGCGCGCACATCGGGCACTGACTCGCTAGAGAAGAATTTTCGTTTTCACGAATTGACACCCAGGTGTGCGTGCGGACATCGGGCACTGACTCGCTAGAGAAAAATTTTCGTTTTCACGAATTGACATGCAAGCATGTAGCGGAAATACCATTCCAAGAAAAATGCTTTAAAAGCTTTGACACGAATCTACTCCATCTGTATACTTGTGGGGTTACAGAAACATTGAACTGAAAACCTCTAAACTCGTGAAATTAAGAATGGTTTCAGTTCGTGAAAATGAAAATGTGGTTAGCGCGCGCTCCCCTACTTGAGTGTCAGTTCGTGAAAACGAAAATTACTCGGTTCTGTAAAATACGCACGCGTGCGGGCACTCACGCGCTAGAGAGTGTCAGTGCTTGGTGTTGGTGACGATTTGTAAACAAATATATGACCTTTGTGATGACCAGTCACTGCATATAGGCCTGTACTAAAGTGATTTGGTGATTGTGTAATTTAGGACAACATTCCTCACTTATATTACTATTGCACTTTGAGTTTGACTTGCGTATCTTTTCAATCTTCCAGCTCCTGTCAAGGACACCAGGATTGACAAGAGTAGGAGCTGTCCGTACCTTGACACAATAAACAGGTAAAGGAAGACACTATGGGCTTTACTTGTGCACATCACCATTTTTCCAATTATTAATAATGTAACAATCAGTTTTTTATGGAAAACTGTCATTGTACAATAACAAAATTAATTTGCAGTCTGGCATTTGGCTGCCTTTTAAAGGCTGAAAATTTCAACAAAATTAGACAATGGTTACATTTGTCTCAAACAGTAAGTTTTTTTATTGACACAATAAACAAACAAACAGATAAAGTAATAAATATTGTAACAGAGCCAACTAAGTTTGGGTTAGGCTGGAGGGTGTAATTGTGGGTTTGAATTTGGAAATCATCTCAGGTATGCAGGAGTTAAGATGAGAACTAGTTGCTTCATTGTAATGGATAACTTATTCACTTTTTTTTTGCTTTTAAGAGAATTTGACTTATGCTTGCTGTTTTTTGTCTTTTCCCAACTTGTCTTGCAAATTAGGAGCTTGCTGGATTTTGACTTTGAGAAGCTGTGTTCAGTGTCGCTATCACACCTCAATGTGTATGCGTGCCTCGTGTGTGGAAAATACTTTCAAGGTATACTAACCCATAGGTTTGCTATAAATCTGATGCCATTGAGAATTAATGTGTTTATGGTATATTTTGAAAAACATTTAGTGTCATCGTGTCATGATTCTTAATTTGTGAGCAGAAACTAAGACTTTTGTTTGGACATGAATTCTGCCAAAATAAAAAAGGGTTCTCGTACGGAACTCTAATGCATGCAGATTTAAGAGTCTTTTTCTTCAATACTTATTGGAAGCCATGATTCTTGTTGGGAAGCATATTGCACAGGGCTATGAATAGCAAACTAGAAATAAGTCTCTGAAAAGAAGTATTTCCAAAGGTAGAACTGGACAATTTTAATCTTGAGCCTGTTACAAAAATGTACTCCGTGAACCCCTCAGATCATGTCCTACTCTATTCAAAATCACATCTGAAGCCTGAAAATTATTGTCCCACCTTGACATAGAGTACATTGTGACTTCTGGGTTTAACAGCTTAAACCGCATCATGATTCTAGGCTCTGGATGTGATTTTTGACCCTCATTGTTAAAATCAAATCCACTTAATAATCCTGTCCATTTTTAATAGAAAATCACATTCAAGCATTGCACAGTGTGAACTAATCACAAATGGACAGAAAGATTTTACTTTAATACCCCCCACCAAAATCAGTCAGGAACAGCAAATCTGTTCAGAATTGTATAAACACTTGGCACAACCTAGTTGGGAAATTTTCGTGCAATATAGGGGAAGAAAGGTTGTGTTTTCTGTGTTAGATGTTCTTGGCACAGTGTATGGTCACTCAAAGTGTTCACATACATGTATGTTAATTTCTGCCTCATTTCTATAGATTCTGCTGACAAATTTTGAAATAACAGGATGTGCCATATGTTTAGTTGTTATCAAGGAGGGTTGGTTATTTTCCAAAATGTTGCTGTTCCTGACCAATTTTGGTGTGGGGTATTAAAGTAAAATCTTTCCTTTTCGTAACCCCTTTGCAGGGCGGGGCAGGAAATCCCACGCCTACACCCACAGTGTCCAGATCAATCACCATGTATTCCTGAACCTGCACACCCTCAAGTTTTACTGTCTGCCAGATAACTATGAAATCATTGATTCTTCGCTGGAAGATATAACGGTGAGAACTGTACTCTGTAACAGTGTCATATGTATACATAAGGATTGCATTAGTTCATCTTCATAATTTAAGTCTTCAAGCGAAGTCAGAAGGCAAACCAACTTTTTTATACCAATAATTCCATATCTAAATTTTACACATCGGAGAAAAACAAAAATAAATTTTAAGAGATGTTTGTGTAAATTATTATTGTATGAACATTTTTCCATCTGTACTCACTTAACCAGTTCGCGTCGGAGGACGTGTTAACACGATCTGGCTGTTTTTATACATGGGCACGGCTGACGGGTAAAAACGTCAAGCTTGCCTCGACTCACCTCCGGGCTATATATCAGAAGTTGGCTGCTATATTTTACCTTTTTGAAAAAATAGCAATTTTCGGCAAAAATAATCCCGGCGCGAACTGGTTAAGAAGCATGTCTCATAGTACATCTAAGCACACTCTAGTCAAGTAAAAAAAATTACAGAAAAATGTACATGGTTATGAGAATGGGTAAAAGCGGGAATGCAGATAAATATTTAAATGCAGAGCACTGAAACCATAGTTTGTAGTTGAAGACACTTTGATGGGTAAAGTGAGAGGAACAAGTGCAGAAAACTGTGAGCATGAGTACATTTACCTATGTATTGCAGTATTGCCTTAACCCTAACTCCCTACTGCCTCTGCGGGGTACTGGACCAAATCCGCCAAAATGCATCAGTCGATTTTCTTTTTATACATGGGCTAATGGAACCACTACTGAAGTGTTGGTTGATGTTGATGGACTTAGTACACATGCCTTATATGACAACACTACTACTGGATCCTAGGCAAAATTCATCAATTGCACCGGCACTGCTTCAGGCCTCCTGGACCAAGTCCATCATAATCCATCAATAATTGTTCACGCCAGGCCTTTAGGACCAAGTCCGCCAAAATCCAACAATTTGGGGGGATGGATTTTGGCGGATTTGGGACGGTTAGGGTTGAGGTACAAAGAGATGACTGGCCTGTCTTGTTAGCTTCTGCTTTCTATCAGGAGTTTGGTGGGGCAGTCAGCTACCAATTGTTTTCTTTTTTTCAAATTTGGACATCATGGTCATATGTATACCTGTGTGTGGAGCATTTTAATTGTTTTTAAATGCACAAATTGTAAAAGTTGATTCATTTTTCTCCCTTCAGTATGTACTGAAACCAACGTTCACAAAGGACCACGTCGCAAACCTCGACAGCAATACAAAACTATCCAGAGCATACGACAAAACGACATATCTTCCAGGCATTGTGGGTTTGAACAACATCAAAGCCAATGACTACTGCAACGTACTTCTACACGTAAGAATACAATGTTCATTTAACAGCCTAGGAAAAAGTAAGGCGTGTGGGCGAATTACAAACGGTATGTGAATCGTTAGACGGTATGCAAATTAGGTCTTTAGACAGTCAAACGGTTTGTAAACTATCGTTTGGGCCTCGCTTTCAGACCCCAAACAGTTTGCTGTTTTGTACCAGCTTCAAGTGTCCAACAAAAAAGGCTGATTGCCATTGGGGTTTTACAAAACAAAGGAGCGTCCTGCCTGCTAATCCTCCAGGATTAATTAACCCTGGTGGATTAGCAGTGGCTCAGCCATTTAAGCAACCACTGTTATCACAATGGAGGCTAATCCGATAAGTACTCTATTGTGCAGCCTATTAACCTCCAGACCATGAGTGCTCAAGTGTATACTGTTTGGGCTGGGGATTAATACCATTTGGGCCCATACCATTTGGGAACTCTCAAGTAATTTGCATACCGTTTCTAAATCGCACTGACGCCTAATGTAAAAGATACCTATGAGATGTAGTCTTGTCGAGTCTTATCAAGTTTCAGAACAGACCTGTTCGTTTCATGGACCTATATCTAATACCTATTGTTTCCATAGCAACAACTCTGCCTCTGTGTATGCCACCATATTGTGTGCACATGATAATATCAGCACGTATTATTGTATGCACGTGTCCCACAACATGGCTGCCATGACATCGTGTTTGATATAAATAAATGTATCACCGAAGAGGCAGTGCATAGAGCTAATAGAATCTGGGATTTCAGAGTATCTGGTAATTCCATATGTAATAGAAACGTCAGATAATGTGAGTGTGCGCCAAATTATCTTACGATAATTTTGTTTTCCGGATAATAGCTTAGAATCTGCTTAGAAGTTATGCTTAATGCTAGTATATTTCACGATTTAAAAACAAGTGATTGCTCGTGCATACAATGGAATTTTGTTTGTTTATTATAATGGTACACATGGACGCACTCAAGAGCTACTTTTTGTCTCCAACAGGCCCTGGCACACATTGTACCCCTCCGGAACTACTTTCTGGAGGAGCAGAACTACATCAACATCAAGCTACCGCCCGGTGATATCATGTGCCTGCTGTCACAGCGCTTCGGCGAGCTGATGCGCAAGATGTGGAACCCAAGGAATTTCAAAGCTCACGTCAGTCCACACGAGATGCTGCAGTCTGTGGTCCTGTGCAGCAAGAAGAGATTTCAGTTCACCCACCAGGGTCAGGAAAGACTTTATTGCTCACAGTCAAAGCAAAACGTGAAATAAGGTTGAAGCAGTGAATCGGTATTGCACCCTCCTTCCACCTGTAGTTTACCTGTGCAGCCAAGCGAAACGGACACAAGAGGCTTGTGCAGCCAAGCGTAACATACACAATAATCCATCAATAGATTGAAAATGCAGAGAATTATGTGTATAGACGTCACCTGGCTTCAAAGGGTTAAGTGAACTTGATTTCAGTCCCAGCACAAATGTGTTTAATAAACTTTTTTTTTTTTTTTACTTGGCTTTGCTTATGTGATGATGGTAGGAGGGTTAACCCCTTAAACCCAGGCATACCGGGCATTTCATGGGGGCACCGGGGCAAGCGAAGCGAAATGGAAACAATAGGCTTGTGCATCTAAGCATAACGTACACATATAGACGTCAACCGGCCAGGTGGCAATTTTCAATCTGCACATATTTGTGTCAACCGTACGCAAGGGGTTAACATGTCTGAATAATTGATTTTGTAAACAGGTGATCCAGTTGAGTTCCTGTCTTGGTTTCTCAATGCTCTGCACGCCTCTCTTGGAGGATCTAGGAAAGTCAAAAGCAGTATCTTGTACACCACCTTCCAGGGAAGGATGAGGGTCTTCACTAAGAAGGTCATATCCATGGATATACCAGAGAAGGATAAGGAAGAATTACTCAAATCCGATGAGTATAAAGGTATTGGAAATATTGAGAAATAGTGGTCCATGGTTCGAATCCCCTGGGTCTGAATACAGATGATTAAGGGTGGATTGGAGGGGGTGGGATGGGGGCTACAGCGACCATTCCCCCCCACCCCTCTCGCCCCTCACCCAAGCCAACCCAGTTTTTGACTAATAATTGAAAACGGCAACAGCTTTTGCTGCATCGCCATTAGACCTGTTTTGCATTTGGAATGCAGCATTAAAATCACGCAAATTCTTTTGGGAACTAAAGTTTATTTGTGGTGCCATAACTGAATATCCATGTATCTTGTCGAGTCTTCATACTTGACAGCTGAAAAAAATTAAATACATGAACAAACTTTGAGAAGACAATGTTTCCAAATCTTAAATTTTGTTGTCTTCTATTTTGACAGAGACTGCCACAGAGACTCCCTTCTTGTACTTGACGCTGGACATACCTCAGGCCCCCCTCTTCAAGGATGAGTTTGAGCAAAACATCATTCCCCAGATCCCGCTATCTTCACTCATGGCCAAGTTTGATGGCACCTCTGAAAAGGTAAGAGTAAAATCATACTGGCACCAGACAAAATTTTAATATTTCAGTGATATTATAATTTCACTCACATGAAAGTTTCATGAAATTGGGTCTTAGAACCACGAGTTCTCCTGGTTTGCCCAAATGTGTTCTGAGAAATGTCACAGAAACATACCATCCAGCAGTGTGTTTCATTTTCTTCTTTAAGTTTTGTAGTCTTATAGATAATTTCCTTTTATCTTCCACAATAAAGGAGTACAAGACGTACAAGGACTCGACCATTAAGCGATTTAATCTGACCAGATTACCCCCGTATCTCATCCTATGCATGAAGCGATTCAACAAGAACCTTTTCTTTGTTGAAAAGAATAGGACCATCGTTAACTTTCCAGTCAAGTGAGTGGACCTTTGATTTTGGGGTCTTGTGGCTTGGTCACGATTGGAGCTTTTCTTTGCAATAGATTTGCTAGGTCTTTATGGTGCAAAACCAAGAGTCAATCATATGAGGAGCCTGGAGGGACTGTAGTCTCCGAAATTTGTCCGATTTTTTGTTGTGCAGATAAATACAATAAGCCAGTTCGGTATTTCAACTGCGCATGTGCACAATAACATTTTGTCCGAATGACCCGCGTGACCTAACGCGTGCGTGTGAATGCAAAAGCTGATCGCACAATGCGCACGTGTTAGAATGGGCGTTCGAGTTAGAATGGGCGTTCGAGTTAGAATGGGCGTTCGAGTAACATGGCGTGACATTACCTCAGCAAATTTTTCCGAATAACCTTTGACCTTTGAGATACCGAACTGGCTTATTGTTAACAAATTTGTAAGTATCTTTTTGTGAACATGTCCAAAACTTCTGAAAGATTTCCAAACAGTCTTCACATATTTTGGATGCCCTCGATCCATATTTTATGGGTTAGCCAGGAATGTTGGCTTGATCGCATGCGTACATCCCGTAACTAAGGATTCTGTACTTACTCAGAATTTCTTTGCTAGCTCGGTTACTGCAGAATTGCACACCGTCACGGATTCCGTGAAATTGGGCCTGATCCGAGGGTTTTCATCTGTAATGTTGGGTTAATTTTAAGCCTTAACCGACTTCAATTGCATATATTTATGCTATTCATTCAACAAAGAAAATCTGCATTGCAGATTAATTACAAAGTTTATTTGATATCCTTATCCCTATTCTGTCATCCTTCACCCCTTTGTCGATAAGGAACATGGATTTCACAGAGTTTCTGTCTGATGATCCAGAGGTCCGCAGGAGAAACCCTTTCACACACTACGACCTGATCGCCAACATTGTACATGAAGGAGAACCGGGCCCAGGCAAAGGAATCTACAAGGTGCATGTACTACACAATGTAAGTTTCAACATCTTTCAATTGTTATCCTCTTTTTGTGTGATTTTAGCTTTTTTGTTTGTTTGTTTGCATGCACTGCAATGTAAAGGGTGTCACGTTTCAACCAATTTATTCAGTAGCAACAGAATTTATGCTTTTTCAAAGTGAACAAAGAAAGCTGGCAGGAGCAGGATTTGAACCTGCGACCTCCGGAATACCGTACCGGTGCTCTACCAACTGAGCTATCTTGCCCTATTTTGACAGTCTCCCAAATTGTCAGTGTCTCTGACAAATATGCGAGTGGGATAATGTTGATTTTTTTACAAATAAATTTCCTTTCAGAGTACCAGCAAATGGCACGAGATTCAGGATCTGCATGTAGCTGACATTCTTCCACAGATGATAACTCTGTCAGAGGCATACATACAGGTGAATGACATATGCTCTTTCATGGTGGGCGATACAATTAAAGATTTCTCTCTTTTGGGATGAAAAGGCATCCTCGTTAGCCTTCTTGAGATACAGAGGACAGTATAGCAGGGTGCTATTTTGTTTTTTACCCCGAGTCCTATCAGCAATCTCTCAATCTCACATCTGGCAGAAAAGCTCTTGGTATTGATTAAAAGTTGCACTGCAATGATTAATTTCATAAGCATGCTGTAACAAAATGAGCAGCAAAGTCGTACTATGGCTTTCTGAGTTACAAGCCGAAACAAAAAAGTTTCACTGAGAATTTAATTTTGGGATTTTAAAAATTTTACGTTTGAAAAGCCCTATTCCATCATATCCCAAAATTCTAAAACTGAATTCAATTTCGAAATATTTCTTTTGTGAAGCCAGGTTATAGTGTGCACAGGTCACAAACTTTGGAATTGGAAACGGGTCACATGTTTGTAATGTTATTTTTGTCGAAGGTTTTGTTGGTCACATGGTGTTCAAACATTGTTGTGATTGGCTACTGTTTAATTGGGTAATTGACACACAGTGGATACAGCACTCAAAGATTTAATTCTGATGTCTTGTTCTCCTTTCTTAGATTTGGGAGAGGAAAGACAAAAAGAGCGGCGAGTCAACTGAGGAAAAGAAACCCGAACAACAGATGGAGTCGGAGACATAACGGAACAAGAAAGTAGGCTGGTGTCCCAAGTACAGCACTGCTGTCATTTCACTATAAATGAATTTTATACATGGGGATGTTTTTCTTTTACTAATTTCTACTGTCTTTAAAAGCTGGGTTCATTCTGATATCGGCTTTCTTTGTTAAATTGGTCTGTTTTTAGGGACAAACAAGGGATATGCAGTCAGACGTATGAAGCTCAATTCTGGTATACAACCATGCACGTTTCAATGGAGTATCGCTGCACATGCGCAATTCTGGTGGTTGCATCTGTATTGCGCATGTGCAGTGTGATGTTATAATTAATAGGCCAACTTTGAAAAAAAAAATTTGCATTTGTTGTTTTCAGCTTTAATCACGGGTTTGGCTGGGTTAGGGTTAGGGTTAGGGTTAGGGCAGTTGACCCATCAAAGTAGTAGAAGAGGCACAGAAGCTGAAAATTGTGCATCGCACTACAAATAAAACAAGATTTATATGACGTCAGATTCTGAAGCTCCATTACGCCTGTGCAGCGATACTCCATTGAAACGTGCATGGTTGTATACCAGAATTGAGCTTCATACGTCTGAATGGATATATAGCTCAAGCAGTGGTATAGACAGGTTTTGGACCCAGAGGGAGGAAAATTGTAAAAGAAATACTAAAAAGTTGCCCAGAATTTTGTTTACCCATAAAAACCTTTAGAAAATTTAAGGGGGGGGGGTGGTTAGTATTAAGCAAAAATTGTATAATGTCGCCAGGGGATGAGTCCCCCACTGCATGCACCACTTTATACAAGCCCAAAAAACTTCCCTCCTCAAAATCACCTATTTTTTTGAATTTCTCTTTGGTTGGATACTAAACTTATATTTTTTCTCAAGAGAAATTTTACGGCATTGTGTAAGTGATCCACTCCATTGAAGTCAGGAATATGGCCAAGGCTTTTTTTTTTTTTTTTTTTTTTTTTTTTGGGGGGGGGGGGCGTATTACATTTTTTATACGTAGGAAGTGTCAGAAATCATGACTCGAGTCGAATACCACCCTCCGCCCCAAATAGGCTACAGCTGATTGGTCAAATATTTTCCTGTTTATCACATGTCCAATAAACTACCCTTTTAAAAGTTCTGTATAGTTGCTCATGTTTTGGAGCAAATAGTGTAAAACTATGGCTGTTCTGTTAATGGTACTTACTTGACATGCAACGGATGCATGACAGCTTATGTTGATGATATATCTGAAGAGATGCATAACAATAAAGGAAATATCAGGATCATGATATGCTGTCTAATTTTGGGATTAATTTCTAAGATTCAATATTTTTTTTTTATTCTGTGTACAATTGGGGCCTTCATGCCATGGACCTAAACATTTCTGTGGGTACAAGATATCTCCAGACAAGGATAAAAGTACAGTGCCAAAATAATACTCCTTACTCTTTAGGATTCCTTGTCAAATTACTGAATGCCATTTTTCAGATAATCATTTCCAAGGTCCTCAGTTCATCAATATCCAGAATCTGTGCATCAATGATCTTATATCCGTTTTGCGTTTGACATCCTTAGTAATTGACTGATCATTAAGCTCCGCCACTTGACGTGTCTACCAATTACAGCCGAGACTACAGTCTGACACATGTCCGACACGCATGACTGACATGCATGGACGGCTTTGATTGGTCAATAAGTTAAGGGCGGGGCTTTATGGCTCGGTCTATTATCACATGTTGATTGACGCAACATGAATGGGCATAATACCTGCAGTGGCCTAGCTAGGGGGGGGGGGGGGGGGGCGGGGGGCACGAGCCCCCCCATAAAAAATTGTTTCCCTTCCCCTCCCAGTCGCCCCCACTGAAAATTTCACAAACGCAGAAAATAATGGTATAAAGAAAAAACACTGAGACCCCCCCCCCCCCCCCCCTCCATGGAGACAGCCCTGGCTACGCTGCTGAATACCTGGGGGTAGGAGTGGGGAAGATATAACCCAAATAAGCCGATCAATTAAGCCCCGCCCCTTGATATATCGACCAATTACAGCTGAGACTATGGTCTGACAAATGTCCGACATGCATGACTGCCCTGTGGCATGCACGGCTGTGATTGGTCAGTTTGATAAGGGGCAAAAAGCATGATTGGCAGATCATGTATGGACATACAATACCTGGGGGTAGGAGTGGGGACGATATAACCAAGCCCCACCCCTTGAGGTATTAACCAAGCACAGCTGCACATGCCACCCTAACGAACGTCCGTGCAACGAAAACTGAAGTAATCCTAGTTGCTGCACCATACCTTTCAATTTGGGAGCCTTTGCTCCAATGGTGTTCCCCCATCCTGGCAATGACTCACCAGATCTACATTTAGTAAGCTTTTCGGCCCTTTTTTATTACTGGAAGCTGGAACACCTAATAATAATTGGAACAATAGGTAATTCCAGGGCAAAGTGGTTAAATCAGTACTGATTTCACTTCATGGTTTTCTTTTTTTATAAAGATAAAAACACTCATTTTCACAATCAAAACTTTCTGATAAAAACAAAAACTGAAAGAGAACAACTTGTTGCAAAAACTTGGTATTGTTTGAGCATTCATTTTGTAGATGGAAATTGCTCCTTTGTGCTTTAATTTGATAAATTGTGTTAGTCACAACTTATCGGGAATAAAGAAACTATGCCCCGCCCTGAATGAATAATTTGATTAATTTTCACAATTATTCACCTAATTATTAACTTAACTGTAACTCCACATATTTGGTCTTAAAGCAAATTTAAAGCACAAATAAGCACCCTGCCGCCACAAAATGAATTTCAGAACAAAATATTTCATAGTATTTATTTGCAAAAAACGAATTCTCTTTCAGTTTGTATTTTGTTTAAAATATTTTCAGAGTTAAAGCAAGAACAAAATACCCTTTAAATAAAGTACGACATGAGGTGAAATCAGTACTGATTTAACCACCTCTCCATACCTGCAAACAATGTTCAATCGCTGGAAAATACTACCAAGGTGTGTTACAGGGGATGCAAACTTCAGACCTGGCAAGCCAGGCGGGGGCGACCCCATTCGAGCCTTCTATGCAAGGCTCCCAAATCAAAAGACAGGGTAAAGTATTATTTTTTTAATATTTCTTGCTAATTTGTTATTAGCTGTAATGTAATTCAATTTCCAGAGTCTATTACTTGAAGGCATTTGCATAAATGTATGAAATCATGCGCGTACTCCAAGTAAGTAACTAACTAAAAAGTGAATTTTTAGCTCTTAAAAGAAATTAACTGATGTTTCAGGTCAGCAGGTTCTGCCCTTTACAAGATGTTCTGTTTGCTAGTACTTTCCGTACAAATTGGATTCAGTTGTCTTTGATAAAAATGCATAAAAAAATATTGAATAAAAAATACTGTCGAATGTCATTAAGTAGATAATGCACGCATAAATAGAAATAGAGTACTGAAGTCTGACGTCAATTGCCGCGGCAACTAGTTCCAAACACATGCAGTTTAGAATGTATTCTGGTTCCAAACATTGCATTGATTGACGTCATCACTTCGGTACTCTATAGACATGCACATACATATACATTTTTAAAACGTTGAATGAGGGATATTGTAGGCTATTTTATCCCCCTTACAATTTCATCAGTAGGCCTAATCATGCTCGAATTGTTTTCAATATAAATTATTTATTCAACGGCCTGCAGAACAATTAAAAGAACTATTAAAAACACGAAGCAATTTTTTCTGTATATTTATTATTCTACAATTTTTTTCCCCATGAAATCTTAAGAAATTTTTTGAGTAGTCTTACGTACGATTGGGAATGAAATTAAGAAAGGAAAAGAAAATTCTATGATTAATCCTAGAGTTAGTTATTACCTGGGAAAGGCGAAAAACAGATAAAAACCACAAGGGAAAAAATCTGAAAATTCCTTTCCGACCCTCTTTACTGATTGAAGAGCGATCGAGCATAAGCTCCAGGTTGTTGATATATGCAAGGCAGAAAGTAGGAGGTCAAGACAAGAGGTACATTGCAATCAGAAATCATTTGTTGATAATAAATGTTTAATTGTGGGAATGCAAACTTTCAACAGTGTACTCGCCCTTTTTGACCCTCTGGTCTGCAATTGCAAATTGTGAAATTCATTTTTCTCTTAATCTAACTTGAAGCTGAAGCTGCCATGTCCGTGCTTTTGGGAATAACAACCAACTTCCTAATTCCTATGTATATCAATCTAAGCAGTAGTACGTAACAAGAAAACGATATATTTTAGGAAGACCAAATAGGGTGCACAGTGTAATAAGCGTGTTTTGTTCAAAAACACACTTTTCTTCGATATTTTGTAAGTTGGAGGAAATCCATTAACTTGAAATTTTTAGTCAGAGCACAGACATAACAGCTGGAGATTGGAAATAACAATATTTTTTGCAGTTGCATAGATGATGTAACAGACAGTTTCGCATGTAACAGACAGTATTATTTTGGCACTCCTTGTCTGGAGATGTGATTAAAATAGAATGCAAAGGCCAAGGGATAAAGGGCCAGGAAAAGCATTAAAAAGCTTTGTGAAGACAGCATTAAACAGCTTGTACTTTTACAATGATTCAGTAGAGAGTGGTGGATGTGTGCATTACATCATCTACAAGCAATTTTCAAAAGTGGCGTATGGGGGGGGGAACCCCCCCCCCCCCCCCCCCCCCCCGCGGCATTTGAGACATCATAAAAAACAAAAGGAAATTGTTTGCCCTCCCTGGCACAAAAAGCTGGATACGCTACTGATTTTCAACTTTCTTTTTTTGTTTAATTATTGCAAGAATATGTGATGGACTGTTTTAAATTAATGTTGTCAATGGCAATTCAGTTTTTTCTATCAAAAATGAACTTGACAGGTACATTTTTCTTACAGTTCATTAGTTTTTAAGCTCTTGAGAACAGTCATTCCCAAAATATTTCCTCTTGTGTGTGTACTTGGTTTAATTGGACTATCCAGCTGGGCTATAATGAACAAAACGTCAAGTTAGTGGGGTTTTCTCAAAGGCAAGCCAGGGGCGGATCTAGCCTTTCATTTAGGGAGGGGTTGTACCCGCCTATACCGGTACAGTGTACAGTGTATGGACCAGCGATATACCCACTGGTAACAAGGGTGTGGTTTAGCATTGCTTATCACAACTTTGCTCAGCAGCCCAGCAAGGGGGGGGGGGGGGGGGGTTGCAACCCCCACAATCCCCAGCAAGTTTTAAGATTCCACATGACAGCAGGATCTGGTAAAATTTGTTTGAAGAATGCACATGTATTATCTTGATAGAAAGCCATCGATGCCACATCATACACTTCAGTCTGGTTGGAGTTTGATATTCTCTGGTATGGTGCCAGCTCAATCTGAAAAGGAAAACAGAGAAAGGAAAATGTATTAGCTTCATACAAACTGCAATATTGTGGAATTGTCACTTGAGGCTTGAAGCCTTTCATTTTTCAAATCAGAATGAAACAAGAACATCCCAATGAGTTTAGGGGAGGTATCGTATACTTTTATGATTGAAATAAAATTGGGGAAAATTTTGGTTTTTTCCCAATTCAAATTACAATGCAGTGGCAGATCTCGGTTTGGCTAAAGAGGGGTTTCACAAAAATGTAACAAATTGATTTTGTGGGAATTACTCAATGAGGATACAATTGTTTATAACTGAGTACCTCAGTTAATAGAGCACCAGTAGGGTGTTCCAGTTTTTTATGGTAAGCAATTCTTGCTTGATTGTTAGAAATATTCAAAACATTTTTAAAACATTAAGAGACATACTAATTTTGTATTAACTTAGAAAAAGCCCTTTTTGAGGAAGGGGAAAGGGCTTGCTTCTCATGCAACATTATCTCCCCCTTCAGAAAAGTGCCCCTTATCCATGGAATAAATATTTCTGTAGGAATGATTCTAGACCTAAAATTTTGATATGATAATGTTTTTAGTAAAATTGGTAACACTTTTTGGACAAAGTAAATGGTTGACAAGGGGAAAAAATATGGGTAAAGCTAGCAGAAGAAAAGCACATTTCCAGGCTGTGTAGAGTTAGTAGAACACTTAACTGTCGTTTTTCATAAATACTTTTCTATTGTTAGGTTACTCGTGGTTTTGCATGCATGTCTTATTTGGGGCCAAATTTGAGGCTACATTGCCTGATATCGATTTTTAGCCAAGACTTTTTATTTTTACGGAAAAGTAGCCACATTTTAATCTTATATCTTTAAAAAGGCAAACATGAAAATCAACAGGTAAATATGAACGTGTTGTAGGTCCTTTGTATAACCACTGGTGGGTCAAGAATGTTTTTGTTGGGGGGGGGGGGGGGGGGGGGGTCAAAACATAGACCCCACAAAATTTTCTGATTGAGCAGATTGGGGAAGGGATGTCTGTATATAATACTGATGCTCAAACAAAATTGGGGCCGTCTAGAATTAAAAGGCTTACTGAGCTCAAAAAGTGGGAAAATAGAGCAATTAAGTACAACAGTACCTCCTTGGAAATTCAGGATCCTTTGATTCTTCTGTCCATGTTCATCTCTCAAAGCTGTTGTCGTAGACCTATGATCATCAACATGAAAATGGGGAAAATTCAATTTCGTGATTGATGTTCATTTTGGCAGTGTTTATGTGTCTCCACAAAACAGCATTCTGGAGATGGGAAGGGGGTGTATGATCCCTCTTTTTACAAGATAAATTTGCTGAAACAAATTTTGAAACCCCTCACTTTGACTGCAAATAGTGATGATATTTTTTACTGCTAAATGATATTTCAACTAATTATGATCTTGATCATTAAGATTTTGATCCTGAACTAATTAAAACCTTACCATTCATAAGGGTATCTTTCACCTCAACTTAGTTTCATCCATTTTGTAGTGACCTTGACTTCGACCACAGAACTAATTTTAACCTAGTTTCTTTTGTACAGTCTTTATGAATTTTTCCAAAATGAAATGATACTCTGAAGACAAGTTATTGTTAAGAAATGCAAACTGTCATCCAGATGGAAAAACAGACAAACAATACCCCTCTCCTTAGAGGAGTGGGGCGTGTATTTGATGGGAGTGGGGGGGCTTCTAGTTCTTCAAGACGTTTTGATTGAACCCTTTCCCTACATCATCATAGCACCATAAAAAGCACCCCCCCCCCCCCCATAAAAAGCATTGATCTTTTTAAAAGGTGAATCAAACTTGACCTTACCTCAACAAATGTGGTGTGTGAACACTGTGCACAGAGAAGCCACTCCCTCAGGCCAACCAAGGTCAAGATGTGGTTCAAGTGAAGGTCCTCCAGGCTGTGAGATGAGATATGTACTAGATAGCTCTTTTGGGAAAGAAAGGAAAAGAAAGCCTAGCCTTGCTAGGTTAAGGTTAGTACAATGGCTCACAAGAATGTAGTCTGAGTACTTGAACCTGGACTCTACTTATTGCCTTTTTTAATACTGGGACATGATCTGGCCAGATCATGTCCCAATGTTTAAAAAGGGCGATAAGCAGGGTCCAGGTTACTCGGACTAACAAGAATGGGTAAGATTTTAGCCTTCTGGGACGTTTCTTTGTGCAAGTACTTGCAAAAAGAAACATCCCCAGCGGGCTAGGTCAGTTTGTACTTCAATACATCCCTTGGAAGAGGGTTGAAAATCAACTTTTCTTGGAGTATCAAAGTACATGTAGTATCTTTCCAAAGAATGATTTACTTTAACCTGCCAGGGCATTCAAGATGGATGTATGGCAGTGAACTAGGCCTAGCTACTAAAACATAGGCCTACAATATCTCATAGACTAAGATAATAACTTACCACTTTATTCATTTCTTACTTACCAAACTTGGCACTCCTTATAGCATATTTCCTGGCCGATAATAAAACAGTACACTAAGCCTGAAACTACATTGTACTAAACAACTCAAAAATTCTGAATAGGTAACAGGTGACAGATGATATGCGTCATTATGTCCTTAGAAATTCATACAAGTACAATTCACATATCTTTTTAAGTGTGCCAGGCAACAACACCTGTTGGGCTCCAACAGGGATATTGTCATTGAAGACACCATTTCCTGGATAACTGGGTAAACACTAGTCACCTCTTATGGAAAATTAATTCTTTCTGGTGCTTGAAGTACTTTCACAGTAAAATCCTGCTGGTCATGGGGAAATAAAGTACTAGCAAAATTTACGAAACGCCAAGTTCCATTTAACGGTGGACACAAGGTAAAAATAACACATTAAATATAATGTGAGCGTTTTTGCAGTGCCATAGTTGTCACACTAAACCTGCTGGTCATGGGGGAGAAAATGAATTTTTTACATTTTTACAGAATCTGACGTCTTCACAAATCAGATACACGATTCAAACAGAATGTATCATGTATGTGAAGCACTGGTCATAATTAAGCCTGGAGGTTCAGGGGAGGTAAAAGTTGACAGAATTAACAAGCAAAATCCAATTTCCCCTAAAACAATGCGGGCTGAATCACAAACTTTGTTTTGTATATCGTGCGTGAGGCATTTATAAGGCATGGTCATATTAAATCTGCTGGTTATGTGGAGAGAAAATCACATAAATACACTCATGTACCACAATCCCATTAACAGCAATTGGGAAGATCCCAAAATTAAACTTGTTGATAAATCTGTAGAACATACACCTGCTGGCCATGGGGTAAAAAGTGCGAATCCGGTTAATTCTGCTGGTGTTTTTCAGCTGGGTGCAATCATTCATGATTCTTAAAACACATCATTTATAAAAGCAAAACAAAACAAAACCCCATAGTTAGATTGAAAAACAGTAACAATCCACCCTAGAGCTCTGCCTAAGACAAAATGGAGAAAAGCACATTTCATACATAGAAAACTAAACAGCATCTGTTGTTACACACTCAGTTTAGTATGATGCCAGATACAAAACTGAAAAATATACAAAACTGATATATATATATATAAATGGAATAAATAGTAAGAATTCACCCTATAGAGCTTTGTCTGAGAAAAAGCGAGACAAACCAATTTCATAGAATAAACTCATCAGCATCTATGGTTACACACTCAGTTTAGTATGATGCCAGATACAAAACTGAGAAATATACAGTTAAAATACCTCCATAATTAAATGGAATAAATATTAAGAATTCACCCTAGAGCTTTGTCTGAGAAAAAAGCGAGCAAAGCAATTTCATAGAATAAACTCAACAGCATCTATGGTTACACACTCAGTTAAGTCAAAACTGAGAAATATACAGTTAAAAACCTCTATAATTAAATGGAAAAACAGTAACTCCAGAGCTCTAATAAGACAAAATGGAGACAAAGGACATTTCACGGGATCTTGGAGTATAAACTATACAGCATCTACAGTACAGATACACACTCAGTTTAGTATGATGCCAAATACAAAACTGAGAAATATACAGTTAAAAAACCTCCATAATTAAATGGAGAAACAGTAACAATCCACCCTAGAACTTTATTGTCTGAGAAAAAAGCGAGACAAATCACATTTCATGGGATAACTCGACAACATCTATGGTTACACATTCAGCTAAGTATGATGCCTGATAGAAAAGTGAGAAATATACAGTTTAAAACTTCCATAAGTAAATGGAAAAACAGTAACAATCCACCTTACAGCTTTGTCTGAGACAAAAGTGAGACAGGGCACTGAGAAATATAGAGAAAAGGGAAAATTCACCCAAGAGCTCTGTCTGAGACAAAAGTGAGACAAAGCACATTTCGTGAGATCTTGGAGTACAACAGTAAAGCATCTACAGATACACACTCAGTTTATTATTATACAAAATACAAAACTGAGAAATACAGTAAAAAACCTCCATAATTAAATGGAAAAACAACAACGATCTATCCTAAAGCTCTGTCTGAGACAAAGGTGAGACAAAGCACATTTCGTGGGATCTACAGCATCTATGATTACAGACTCAGTTTAGTCTGATAGCAGATACAAAACTGAGAAATATGCTACAAAAGTACTGGAGAAAAAAGACAAAAAGAACAAAGCACATTTATGGACTTTATCTTTTAACAATTTTTTTTTCACAAACTTCTGAGCATCTTTCAAAGAGGCAATACAAATTTGTTGTTAACATTTCATTGAAATAATTTCACGAGCAGATTCTCTATTTCGCGTGATTCACGAGGTCACATTTTATGGATGTATTTATTTTATTTCATTATATTTTATTCTATTTAAATGCAGGTAAAATTCCCTAATACTTTCTTTCAAAGCACATTTATTTCGCTTCCCGGATGAAATGCTCTGATTGTTAAAATTTCAAGCCGAGATGTTGGATTTCTAAATTTAATAGTTTGTTCATTGGGTAGGCTAGAAATATCTAAACTGAATGGTTTGTTAGCCTTTTTTCGTTGGAATATATAGGCCGGGGGGCGGGGGTTAATGAAACTCTTGTTTCGGGTTCTTCAATCTTCCGAATTTTTAGATTATGTATACTAAATTGGTTACTTATCTTCAAAAAAAAAGTACACATTTTTGAGTAAATTTTTAATTATTAATAATTTAACTTTTAATAATTAAATTAAGTAATCAATTGTACTATTTAATATGTAGTTGTAGTGATTGATGGTAATGGAAATGTGTTATGTATGCTGTAATGTTTATGAGTGTTGTTTATGTTCGTTTTGTGTTGTTCCTCCGATACGCTGCTACTTCAAGTCCATCGTGTTGCTTCGTGTTGAAGTTATTGTGAAGAGCGTCCCTCGAAGTTCCTTTTCCCGCTCAAACTAAAACTGTAATCCACTGTTCCTTTGATATGTCGGTATATGTCATGAAGTCAGCATGAAACTTTATCCACATGAATCCGTCGCCTTTAATTTGAAGATCTTGAAGAATTTTTAAGCCGCGAAAAAATTATACTTGAGAAACACACCATTAACCGCTGAGCTCCTTCCAGTTCTTAAATTGACTTTATTGTGCCCGGGTGGTCGAGATCTATATATTTTTTACGTTTAATATAATTTATAAGTTTCTGTACTTTTTTAACTGGAGGGCGGTCTAGAGAATGTTTAACTCGGCGTCGATGTTTCGTTACAACAGCTGCCTGTTCGAAGTAATTCCTTTAAAACTCGCTTTTATTATGGGGAAAAATTTAACCACACTAGCATTTTCAATTATTATTGGAGCACGTACTCGATGAACATTTTTCGTTCCGTTGTGAATTTTTAGCAGCGCGCCCTTTTGATTAATGCGTTACCCTCTGCAAAGAATAACTGAAGAAATCTATCTACCGTACGATTTATTGTGCAAAAGAAACTTGAGGATTTTTTCAATTATTTCCTTTACAGACGGCCCTTTCGGGTATCAGTCTGTGATCCTATTCTGTTTAAACCTCATTTTAATATCTGCACTGACTAACATTAAATAATTATTTACAGACGGCCCTTTCGGGTATCAATCTGTGATCCTATTCTGTTTAAACCTCATTTTAATATCTGCACTGAATAACTTGAAACAATTATTTACAGACGGCCCTTTCGGGTACCGGTATCAATCTGTGATCCTGTTTATTAAGAGTATTTTGTTTAAACCTCATTTTAATAATTGCACCGAATAACCTTAAAGAATTATTTCACAGACGGCCCTTTCGGGTATCAATCTGTTAAATGGCGAATATTCCTATAAATCTCTGTTTTAAACATAACATTAAACCATTAAATTTCTGTTCTCGAAAAAAGGACCTATTGATGGAGTTTTCAAAGTATCGAGATATACCTACTAGGCCTATTGAGAATTCCATTTAAACAGACGTCCCTTTCGGGCATCAATCTGTTCAAGATAAAAATGGTTATTTAAGAAAATATTAATATCATATTTACCCAAACAACAATAAGTAAAATGTGCAACAACAAAAAGATTAAAATAAGTAGACAGACACCGATCGACCGACCGTTCGACTGACTGACCGACCGACCGACCGACCAAACACGAAAGAAGTAAGAAGCACTTAATACAAACAAACAAACAAATATCAACAACATGTATCACCCCTGGGAACCCCCCCCCCCCCCCCCCCCCCGCAATTTTCGTATGTCCTTGAGTAAACACCCCAGTTCCACCTGTCCTGATGCCTTGCTTGCTGCGTTATCTTCGCACTGCGTATGCCGCTCATCAGACCTTCTACTCGACTCGCGTAGAGGGTCCATGCTTACAAGTTCTACTCAAATCAACAAACCACACTCCGGTTACTGTACTTCCACTTTCTTAAACAACTTACTATCAATAACTACCAAGTTACGGCGCCGTAAACAGGTAGTTGAGCAAGTTTGCAATTAATTAAGAAAGCTGTTCGTAAGTAACAATCACGGAACCGAATATGCAATAAACGAGGCAAACTCGTAAATCGAATCGGTACCGATATGAATGAGTTCTGAACAATGTCACGAAAAATTCGTGACGATTATTGTTAGTATTCTCATTCATTAACCACACATGCAGTCTCACACACACTGAACAACAGGTACGCAGATATAGCTTCGCACAGCTTTGCGCTGCTATCGCACGGCTTCAGGCACTAGGCAAAACTGAGGTATGGCCTTCTTCCCATGACATAGAGTGGATTATAACAGATAGACTGGTAATGAGAATATTCAATCAATCAATCAATCAATCGATCAATCGATCAAAATATTGTTTTGAAAAAAGGGGTAACTGTCTAGTCGCAAGATCAAATTATCGCCCCCCAAAAATAGAACTTCGCAGCGATTCTAAAGTGGTGAGGGCCCAAAACCTCAAACTAGACAAAACAATACGAAAATAAAGACTCAAATCTCGAAACCCAAACAGATAGAAACAAATGACAGAAACGGCAACAGAAACAAACAATAAATAAAAAGAAACAATAAACCAAAACAAAACAAACAAAACACAAACTAAAAACAGATCCAAGTAAACGCCCCCCCCCCCCCCCCCACCCCACCCCAAAGAACTATACGGCCTGCAACTCAAGAAGCAAACATAATGTAGGGTGTGTTCTTGGACGATATAGAGGGCGCACTTTTAAAAAGATGGCAATTCTGAATGTTTTGTGCACACATAAACGTGGTGATTTTCGAAGTGCATGCTTTATAAAAAAGAGTAGCCTTTGTCGGTAAATATCATCAATTATTAATCATTACTTTTCGAAAAGTAAACTTCTTAACTTAAGTTTAGATATTTCTTCAGTATTATTTACAGAGGGCACGCTTATGAATCAGTCTGATATTTAGGCTAGAGGGTTAGCTTTTAATCGTTTAAGATTAATAAGTAACACTATCGAAAATAGCTTCTTTGTGTCGACTAAGCAGATGAGTTTACAAAAGCAGGTTATGCGATAATATACTAAAAAAAATAATAACGAGAGTCATGCGATCAGTTCATTTTATGAATAATAACTTCCCATGGTGACAGGCAATTTTCATCCTCAGTTAACTGGCAATTGTCAAGTTCTGGAAAATCTTTATCAATTGAAGAAGAAACTGAAGAAATCTGATGATAATGTTGATGGAGAAAACGAAGTACTCTGTGGTGGTGTACGCATACAGCATGCAGAAGAAGAATGGGTCGTAAAGTCCAAAAAGGAAGCTAATTGAAGGAAATCGGCTGCTCCAGTTTTGGATTGGATTCTTCCTTTGTTCTTGATGTTTGTGTCTCAGTTATTGTTTGTTTATTTGCTTGCAGTGGCTGTTAGCTTTGCTCTGTGAGTTATTTTTGTTGTGTGTCTGTTATGTTTTAATTCTTGTTTAAAATTAATAAATTATTGCTTGAAGTTATTTTTGAATTAATAAATTAATTATTATTATAAATACAAATGGACATCGTTATTATTTAAAAGTTAAGTTTTATTTTAAAAAAAACACACAAAAAACACGAAAGGACGTTTGGGGATTGGCGACTTTCTTTTAAAAAATTGTTTTATTCACCGACTATTTCAAAGAATGCATTATAATAATTAAAATAGCCGACTGTTTTTATACAAGCAACTAACTACTTAGTTTAATTTCGTGTTTTTTTTGCGACGTTCGTTATTGCTTATGCCTGAATTTGCGTCATCGTTTATTAATGTCCGAAGCCGAAGACATGACACATTAATTGATGTACCTGTATAGGCCATAGCAGACTTTATCGAAGAATAAACTCTATACAGTATACGTTGACATAATTAATTACATTAAGCATTGTTCTGTTTACTGCAAGCTTTGTCACCGACTCACACCTGGCTACATGCCTGGAAGTTATTGACAAATTACATGCTTTGTTCAATGCTTCTATTGTATAATCTATCAGTCAGACTTGGCACGTGGGAGCGCGTGACCACCTGATTAATATGCATACTATTACTGCGGTTTCCCCAATCACAGACGTCGCCGACACGAACAGGTGCTGAAGTGGGCGTGTCTAAATGTTTACAGGAATGCGCATTCGTTTAGGTATTTTTTACTACAAATAAACTGACAATTGTAATTGAACGTACATGGGGAAATTAGCATACGACAGAAACTGTATCAGTGCACAAATGAATAATTATGGTGAAGTTTATACCTAACAAATAATATCTAAAGACAGCCAAGGGTTACGGACGTCATATAATACAATGCAGGAGCGGGATATGCAAACTTACATGCAAACTGTATTATTTTTAGTTACAAAACAAGTACTTAATTATGGTTATTTTAAGCTTTTTAACACCACATGGACCAGCAAATCTTTAAAGAAAAGTTGCCTTGGTTTTTTATTGCACATTTAACAATGGTTTAGGATTTCACTCACCTCTCGCACAAATCCGCCCGTGCAAGCAAGATTTATTAACTTACCGGTGCTGATCTCAAACCTGCATCCTTGGTCGTCATACAGCTTCACAACAGCACACCTCCTTGAATCGTCATTCAGATCATTCGACAAAATCAGTTCACTGTTCAGCATTCATTGAAAGAAAATTCGAGTTCAGGCAGGCCTAGGTCGTCCTACTGTTCAATGTTTTTACAATGGCCTGTGGCGAAATTGTTTCTCGTAAACTCGAAGCTTTTCCCAATAAACACAATTTCCATTGACAGAAGACTTTCCTAATTTCTCGTTCAGCCCATTCGGGCAAATCTGTTGACCAAAAAGATGTCATTTTCTTTATCTCAAAAAGTGTACAATCAGTTTTTGTTGTGACAAATATACAGTCCCTAAAATATTCAAGTCCAGTTAATACTAAAGTTCAGTTCTGGCTCCAAAAGTTCGTTTACTTTAAAAATAGAATTCAAGTTCACCAGTTGATTCAGAAAACAACACAATTCACTTCAATATCAGCTCATGAAAAGAAATGATGCTAGGCTACTTGCAGTACTTGTCCTCTTGCGCTATATGGACTTGACGTGAATCATGTTCAACGAATTCGTTTCAGTTTAATCCTTGCTGGAAAACCAACTCACGGAATTTTAGTTTGCTTGCTGTTTTAGTTAAAATTAAAGTACTGTTTTTGACCGCTAATTGAGTACTCACGGCCAATTCGTGTTAGAGAAAAACGCAGTCAAGTTCAGTTCTGAAGGGAAAGAAGAAACACATCTCCGGCTGGCTCCTGCTGAGTGACACGCGACTGGCTCGTGTTCGGCACGTTTGTTCTCTGTGCGTTTCCCAGAAAGGGAATTCCATTCCTTTCAGGCCGTGAAGGAAACACAGCACACACACAAAAACATTCTTAAAAATAATATTGGCATTGTGATAGATTTCTATAACCAAAACTGCAAAGAGTTTAAATGTAAATGAAGGTCAAAAGATCCGCCCGTCTGTTCCAGTTGAAATTCAACAGCGTAATGGAGGAAAACGGCACACCTTTTTCAAAATGTGCCGGGCGCAGACAACAGGTGAGGCGGAGGGATTTGTTAGATCTCTACGTATTTTCGCAAGCAATGCGACTTACGTAAATCAATCCGCGTATTACATTCTTCATTTTAAAGTAAGCTTACACGTGAAAATGTGACCTTCAAATACTCCACTTTTAAGACAATTAAGGAACATGACCCAATACTTGTTCTACCTAATGAAAATGATGGTTAATTTGAAATGAATAACACGCTCTACTTTTAATGCCAACAGGAATGAGTTATGAGGTCTAAAAAGGGAATGGACGATTGTGATTGGCTAAAAGTGCATCAGGAAAATACCGATAGTGAAACCCGTCACAATTGTAAGCACCTTTACTGGAAAGCGCCTGTTTTATAGGCTAGTCGGGTTCAAGTTGACTTTACAATTAAAATAAAACTCCGGGTTAGGTCTGTACCGTGAGAGAAATGAACGGCGTGTACCATCTCTTCTCGTAGACGCGTACGCCTTACATTGAAAACAAGTTGGAATTTAAAACAAAGTTGGAATTTTTAAGAATCAGAAATTAAACTACAAACTCTAAATTTCTTAGGCCTATTCTTTGTGGATTAATAAGATAAATCCGTGTCAAAAATGGTAGAGGGAGATGGTCGAGATTTGTTTTAAAATCATCCCCACAAAATGATACTGTAAAAATATTTTTTTAAAGCGGGGTGGGTGAGCCGGCGCGACGGGAGGCTAGGATTACCAAGAGCTTGAAAGTGTTCTTCAAAATAAGGTTTATGTAGATGAGGCCTGCATACATGTACGTGCACATGCAATATGATCACACTGAAACTCCCAGAATTGTAGGCTGATCAATAATATCATGACAGTTGTTGCGAATTGGGCGGGGGGTTAATTCTAACAACTCCCCGGCCATGAAAGTGGGATATATCCTACCCATTCCCTCGATATTTATGCCCGTGTTCATTCAATAATTCGGAATCTTGAACACATTAGGCCATGACAGATTTTAGGTGCATGCAAAATCATATTAAAATTGTTGGATTTAGCAGGGTTAGGGTTAAATTAAACTTTTCAGTCATAGCACAGCCATAGCAGCTTCAACCGTCCTACCTACCTACCCACCCCCCCCCCCCCCCCCCCCCCCAAAAGAAAAAGTCAAGGTGATAAACCATACAACCAAGCAACTTTTCACCTGCAGTTTATTCATTATTACAATAAATATTCACAGCTTTGGTAAGCAAAGAAATTAACAGCATACAAAAAGGAATATACATAAGCTATATATTACGTTTGAAGGAATAACATTATTCACAAGCCCTTGAAAAAGCACCATTTGTCCGAAAATCATTTACAAAAAAAACTATACATACGATACAGTTGCCAACAGTTTCCAACTTTTCTTACCGAAACTTTCGTCCCTGAAAGTATTTTCGTCAACAATTTTCAGACAAAAGTACATTTTCTAGGGATTATCTTGTACATTATTATATTGTACAGTACTTCAAAAAAAATTTTCAACCATTGTTTAGGGCAAATGCTTTTTGCAGCAAAGTTAGGCGCCTCCAAGACAAGGCATCCTTTTAAACCTGACACATACCAGGCTCGGGCAACTCCATGCAGGAGTCGATTCTACTCGTCTCAAACAATGGAATTTAAATTGAGATTCCATTTATCTTTTTTTAGGAGTAGCCAATTCCTGCTTCCTTTGAGCAGATTCCAGGCCTAGCCAATGATTCTGAAACTCACAGAGTAAACAAAAAGAAGATTTAAAGATGGCCAATTCCCTGAAAAGACCGCATGTGGTAGTTCAGAGCCAGCTGTTTCATCCATGAAATCGATCAAGACGCCCTGCGGATTCAAAGGATATGCCGCCGATGAGCAGGGCCCGGTGAACAGGGGTAATAATAGTTCTAAACACTGTGATTTAGTTTAACTAAGAAGAGTATTCTAAATGCTGGTTATTATTATTATTATTATTGTTATGATTAATGTTAGACCACATACCCACTACTTTCCACGATGTCTGAAGGAATACTAAAATGACCTCTAAAGTTTTCAATGGCATGTGTCTGGAGCTTGTGCCAAAATTCAACAATTTGTTTACATAGCGGCAGGCAACTTGCAGTGACAAAACAAAAAATAGTGCACAACATGCCATCGAGTTGTCTGGTATGATGGCCAAAAGAACAATAGGTTAACTGCCCTAAAAACTTCACAACTGAGTGATTATGTCACAAAATTAAAGAAAAACCTAGAATGCCTAAATTGTGAATAACCCCCATTTTGAAAAAAGAAAATGTAATATTCACAATTCACAAATTATTCACAATTTTATTCATTTATTTGGAAGTTAATTGCTGAAAAACAGAAGAAATTACAAAGTGCCTTGTGGGACAAGCATGTCCACTTTTCACAGAATTCCCTGTTGTACTGTAGTCTGGCTCCCTGACCTAAAGATTCCCTGACGTCTAAATCTTAGGTCAGGTAGCTACCGCGGTATAAAATAGATCATGACTTGTGTGTTAGTCCGAGTGACGTCAGTGGCATCATTCAAATTAAATATTCTTGCAAAATCCAGTCAGCAAAATACTGCAAGAGTGTGGCATTGATTTTTCAGTTTTTATATAATTGAGAATTCAAATTCCAGGATCTGTAACGGGCCTGACAGACATTTTGTTATTGCGAAAATCAACATTAACAGCCGAATGCTACCGAAAACAAGTTCGGAAAACATCGGACATTTGTGGAAAATGTCAGAATTCTGACAGTTTTCGTCACGTGACATTGGCAGCTACCGGACCTAATATTCACCAGAAATAGTCAGAATATTTTGGTCTGGGAACCAGACTAGTGGTACTGATGCTGCTAATACTCATGACTAGACTAGCTCCTAGCACTTGGGAATATCTGTGTCTTCTTAGCACACTTCCACATTGCCTCTATGATGCGGGACAGCCCCAGCTCCTTTGACTTGTCTAGTCCCCTCTGCACACGATTCTTGACCACGCCCACAAACTCCTTGTTGCTTAGTTTGCCATCATCTAGAAAAGAAAAAGAAAGCCAGCCTCTTTCAAACCAAAGGCGGACGAGATCAGACTGAGACCAAATAATAATTTCTGTTGGGCCTCTGCATGTTTAGAAGATGTGAGTGCATTTTTATGCAAGTTCGTAATGAAACAAGGCTAAAAGAAACTCAAGATATGGGACTAAAACCCACAAACTTGCTGACGACATTGACTTTAGCATTGAACAACTCCACAATAAATTTGGCTTTAACCCCTTGCGTACGGATGCCGCAAATGTGCGGGAAAAAAACAGTGCCACCAGGCCGGATGACGCAATTGTCCGCCGTTTGTGCAGTTTCAATCCATTGTTGGATTAAACAGTGCCACCAGGCCGGATGACGCCATTGGCCGCTGTTTGTGCAGTTTCAATCCATTGTTGGATTATTGTGTATAGGTTACGCTTGACTGCACAAACACATTGTAGCGGTTCGCTTGGCTGCCATAACGTTTCCCGTAAAATACCCGTACTCAAGGGGTTAACCCTAACAATGCCAGATGCAGCACAGCGCATCTGTGCTGACAGCTCCACTTTGCTGCACTCTCCACACAAGTCAATGTGACAAACTATGCAATCTGATGCATCTGGCAGGGTTCTAGCCAAAATGGCCTGCTGGAGGGCTAGAGTTAATGAATGTAGCCATATTATGGGAACGAGGAGTGCAGAATGCCTCATGGTCCACACAAATTTAAATGAGAAAAAGAGAGAAATAAATAAATGGTTGTGAAACAATAATGAATACGTACGAAATAAAGAATTTGATTTTGTTTTATTTTAGTAATTTATTGAGAGTCAGGAAAGCAAAAAGTCACGAAATGTGCCACAGCACACAAACATTCAAAAAAAATTTTGTCAAAAGTTTTGATTAGTTTGCATGCAAGTAAAATGTCTTATGCATTCATCATTGCTTCAGAGCCATTGATCGCATTTTATCTATTTTGATTTCTGTAACTTTCGGAATTTACAAACGCACTGCATAACCTAGATTACTAGTCTTCTTATAATGATCTCCTTACGAATGCAGGAAGTAAAAAAAAATGTTCAATGGCACTGTTTGAGGTTCCAATGTTGGCATTGATACAGAACACTCAGTGTCAATAAAAAACTCACCATTTTCATCAAAGAGGGTGAACACAACATCCAAGACCCTGTCGCTGAGTTGAACCCGCGCCACCATGTTGCCAACATGCCCCAATGTTTCTACATTATGGTAAGCAGAGGAATAAACAAAGAACCTCTAACCAGAAGATATACCTTTATATTGTACATATTTAATATATGTATTGTATTCTTCTCTTCATATCAACTTTTTTACAGAGATGACAATTGACAATTGTAGTAAATGTTTACAGCATTTTAACCCTAACAGTCCCGAATCCTCTGATTTTAATATGATTATCCACACACCCTAGGGAGTTAAGGTTAATAGTATTTCTCCAGCAACATTGTTAGTGTCATTTCTATGTTGTAACCTGAAAATATTCTTTTGTTTACATTATTTCTGTTTTAATTAAATAAATAACGAAGCAACATTTGAAATAATGGAGATTTTCCAACATACACTTGGTGACTTGCATGAATTACCTGGATCTATAGCAGCACCAGCTACATGATAGAAAGACAGAGCTGTGTCCACATCCCGAATGCTACTCAGAAAACTCTGGAGATCTATGAACTCCTTGAAGGTGATGCCCTGTAAAGTTAAGACAATGTTGCTTTCATCTCACCTATCTAATTCTGATCATGTGGGTTTTTCTTCAGATTACTGTGGAAGGTCAAATTGCTATGATGGTAATTCTATCACCTTTTAGCACATTGTTTTCTTTCTATTCCCAGTCACCTTGATCTTTTTTGACCCCCCAAAAGCCCACCATACCAACCTTCCTTTTCCTAAGAGCAGCCCTTCACCAGTGTCACACTAAACACACACAGTCTTGCACCATAATTGTGGGGACATACACTGGTCATGCGATAGACGTCGTGGGGACCAAAATCGTTATGGGGACAGAGAAATGTCTCCATAACTCGGTCCTAATTTGCCTAACAACTAAAAATGCCCCCACTACGCAGTCGATGCCTACCCAAGTTATCCTCCTTAATTTTTTGTCTTTCTTTACCACGTTGACCTTAATCTTTGACCTCTGGATACAAATCTTCATTTTTCAATGACCAACCCTTCCTTGAAGTTACATTTGAACCTATCACTTGGGTGACTTAAATCCAGATTTTCACATATAGAAAACGGGATGTTTTTAAAAATTTCAGGTCCAACATCTAACCACTAACACCCTTCCCCCGAAAAAAAAAAAAACTATAACAATATGATAAAAATGCCTTTTAAATTGTTTTTTTCTTCTGAAACTGGCTACCTTCCAAATAATTTTGTTTAACCAACTTAACACATTTGGTCAAATTCCACAAACGCATACAGTCAGATTTATGTTGTTGTGCTTCCCTTGCCTTCCACCTCAGTGACCCTGGTTCGAACCCTGCCTGTCTGATTCTGTGGGTTTTTCTGAGAATTTTCCCCTGTTCTCTAAAATGTAATGCTTCTTCAATGACTTATCTGCACAGGTTTCTAAAGGCTTGTTAGCCACAGTACCATAAGGTACTTTTAAAGAATCTTTGATATTGTTAACCAGAAGAAAATAATTCAAAAAATTCACTCTAATCGTGAATGGATAGTTACCTTCACCTCAGCATCGTCATCTGCAAATTTCTTTTTGACTCTCTTGCGCATACGTGACCTTCTTGGCTTAGGAATCTGGTTAGCATATACGAGCAAGAAGTTGGCGAGGTTCACCTCTGTGATCCGTCCATCAACTGGCTGATACCTCTCAAACTGCAATGGAAATATGACCCTAACTATCAATGGCTAATTAACAAAATATATTACCTGAAATTTTTGGCAAAAAGGTCTTTATTTACAACACTTGCTTTTTAAATACCAAATACAAGGGAAAATTTGAAAAATTAGAGTACAGCGCTGGAAAACACAATTTTACCCAAAAGAATGGTTTTGAAGTTGATTTATCCGGAAAGTGACTAGTCTTCCAGTCTGGTCTTACAAGCGTTTGTAAGTAATCACTAGAGGTCTATGTAATAAGAAAATAAAGCATTTGAATTCCATTCTTTGTTTGGATGTAAAAACTGTGTCAGGTCGGGGGGTGGGGGGGGGGGGGGGGGGGGGGGTATCAATTGATATGTTTAAATAACTCAATGCATGTATTGTGCCTATGTACATGTATCATACATGCAGGTAGTACATTACACACAATGTACTTCAGAATCATATGCATTGTACACAAGATAAATGTAGTACACTGTTTCAGGAAACTGGCCTTATACATCCCTTTAGAGTGAGTATAAGCGATTTAAAGTTAATGACAGTCGGGTTTGAATAACAGAAATTGTTTTTACATTAAAAAAATAACAGAAAATCAATGATTTAAATTGAGCTATTTAAATCAAACACAACCCTGGTGGGCACTGATCAACTTGAACCAGATAAATCACCATGATCGGCCTCACAATTCCTTATTATCCAATCCTCTAGGCAAAATTAAGTACCGAGCTTTGTGAAGAAAGAAATACCTGCAGTAGGATTCCCAATTACAAAATAGCCACAGATAGCATCCCTAGAGTCAAGAGCGCGTAGTTTTAGTGGAAATTAGCCAAAAATGTTTTTGTAAGTTACGTATTTCAGCAAAAGAGTACCGAGGTCCTTAACTAAATTAGATGGCCAGGAGCATAATGTGAATATATTTGCCTTAATTAACCCTAACCCCCCTAGGGTGCTTGCAAAATCATATTCAAATTGATGGATTTAGCAGGGTTAGGGTCAAGACATCGCTTCTGACTTCTAGATTTGTATACGAGAAAACAAAAAAAGCTTCACATTGTGAAAAGTACAAAGTTCTGTTGATACATCATGTGAAGTAAGTAATAAGCCTTTTGCGAGTGACCCGTACTTTGACCCCGCTGCGTAGTGATTGTTGCCACGACACGTGATTCGGGGCAAGCTTTCTCGCATACGCGCGTGCAGACACAATGTCAATGCATATCGCATTGCCGTGATCGAAGTACATGTACGCGATTCATACGTTTCTTGTCACTTTAAAACGATAAATTTCCACGCAGATTTTGTCAGACTCTAGTACTGGTTATTGTTAGAATCTATACATTAACATAAAATACGAAGTTTGTGGGATTTAGTGCTTGAGAATGCCTGCGAAGAAGCACTGTTCTTACGGAACATGCAACAGCGACTCGCGCTTTTCGGACCGTCTCCACATGAATGCCGTTTGTGGCTACCCTTTCCGAAGCCGAAGTCGAACCGTGAGAAGTGTCTCCGTTGGATAAAACACTGCTCCAGAAAGGACTTTTCGGCGGAGAATGTAACTTACAATACTTACATTTGCTCCAAACATTTCGTCGGTGGAAATGGGCCAACAGATGACTACACCGACCCAATACCAGCTTCGACATCTAGCGCGGTGGAGATGAAAAATTTTGTTTTTGTTTTTATTGGGAGGGGGCGTAATCATACATGCAGACTATGTGTTACGATGTTGAGTCAATGTGATGGAACTTTTTGTTTCAGGGCCTTGGTTAACCGATTGTTAATTTTGGTTGAACTTCTTGTTCTTTACAAGATGAAGTGCTCTTTAAATTTTGAAAATAGCAAGAAAGAACCGGTGTGTGCAGGCAAAATTCAAGGAATGATCAGATTATCTTATTTTGTTGATCATCTCAGGAAATAGCCGCAGTGAGTCAAAGTTCGTTTAGGGGGTAGGGAGGGTGGGGGTTGTTAAAGACATCAACAAAATCTCTCTTTCCATTCTTCTTTTATTTGTGGGAAAGGTTGGAGGAAGAAAGATTCTGTTGAGCAAGGTCTCATTATCGGTTTTTACGTAAGTGACTGGTCTTGCAGAAACTGTTTTTGTATATTTACGAATAAGTTTTCGCCGGTCGTAATCCGCTCGAAAACAAATCAAATAATTGAAGACATCGTATAGTCCGAAATCTGGTATATTCGAGAAATCCTTCGTGAATCCAGGACGATTAAATGGGTCGGAAAATGTGCAGCCAGCGTACGTCTTTCAATCTTTTGTCAAGCAAGTTGGGGCTTGAAAGATTCGGGTCGGTTGTCAATTTCAGATTGGCCACGCACTTGCACAGTTCAACCAGTTCTTTCTTCAGGTAACCCGTTATTGAAACCCCTCTCTCTTGAAGAAATGTCTGCAGTTTCTTCACGTTCCAACCTTCGAAGTTGTTATCCATTAAAGAAACTATAATTGCTAAAAATAGGCCGCGTTTCGAGAAGAACATACAACATGTACTGTAACGATTCGAGCGGTTGTTGTGTTTTAGAGTGGTGACAATCTCTATCGTGCGCTGTTTCACCCAGCGGTAGTTCCAGATACCAGACAGGGAAACCACCACTGGCCGTGCGTCGCCACGTTGCGGCTTGCCCCGAATCACGTGGTCTAGCAACAACGGTACTGACGTGCATAATAATGATCAGTCTGGCAACGACCGGCGCACGCTGTGCATCTTAGATTGAGCGAAGACGGGGTACAAGGATCTATGCAAATCAACGCGCAAAAGGCTTATTCTCAAAGGAGAAGTGTGGATCTTACAAGAACTTGAGGTATACCGACTGAAATATTGTGCCAATATCCATTTCTTTTTAGAAACCACACTTCTCTTTTTACAGTTAGTTGCTGCAAAACTTCTCTTTGGCCCTTCCAGATTGGCCGACTTTCAGGATTTGTACAATGTGCAACAGCTGAAGCTGTTTTTCTGCTAACTCCACTCACTTCCATTTTGAAGATCTCCTGATTCAGTTGCTTGTGGAATTTCCGGAATGTTTCAAAGGTTAACTTCTTGTCCAGGTTAGGGCCAAAGAAGACCGTGTCCAGAGAGCTGTTGAAGGGTTTGTCCAGCGTGTTTCCCGTCGTCTTGCGATCCCGATGTCTCTTGCCGGTAGCCGTCCGTGCTCGAATCACATCTGTCACCTGTGGTGGTAAGGAATAATCTCACAAGACAGAATGCCTGGATTGCTCCACTGGGTGTTCTCATTTGTCTGAACAAAAGAACGGTCTGAACAGCAAGAGAATATCTTTAAAATATTTGTGTGCACCGCGTTCTGAATAAAACTTTTGACTACATACCTGCTGAAATTCATCGTAGGACACCTCGCCGTCTCCATTGATGTCAAAAAGACGGAAAGCAATCTCAAAATGCCTCTCAGGAGCTGGGAAAGCACAGTGAATAAACATGAACTGATATGAGCTTACAACTGATATCTAGGACTTTGCAATGCATAACATGAGCTTACAATGAAAATGAACTTATACAAATATTCATGAGCTTATAATGGTTATTCATGATCCTACAATGAATATTTAGAACTCATAAGAATATCTGTGAACTTTCAACGGACAAATAACGAAAAATAAAGGGATAAAAGTGTGACGACCCAATTTTTACCATGTCAGTTCTCCCCAAGGCTGCTTCTTGGGGGTTTTATCTCCCTTCAAAACTAAAATTTCTTCCCTGAAATGTCTTCCCTGTGCTAGTGCCAGAGTTGTAATCAAGTCAATCACAAGTCAATCACAAGTCATCACAAGTCACCACAAGTCATTACAAGTCACTTCACAAGTAACTTCACAATTCTGGTCTCAAGCCATGTAACAAGCTATTCAAACACACTATATAACAAAAGCATTCCTTTGTCATTGTTCATCCCATGTAGCTTGTGAGCTGACTTGTGATCTGCCTTTTGATCTGACTTGTGATTGACTTGTGATTGACTTGTGATTGACTTGATTACAACTCTGGCTAGTGAACGGATCACGCCATGCACAATAAATAAAATATAAAAAGGACAAAAATACAAAAAGAAACAAGATAATTTCCAGCCTGATGATATATGTTAACCTGTTGTTTACACACCAAAATATCACAATGTTAGACTTACTTGACAAGACTGTGATAAGAAACATGTAGTCAGCAAACGAGATGAGACCGCTCTCTCCCAACATCCCAAAGATGCTGTCATCATCACCGTCATGCAGGCTCTTCATCTTCAAGTTTAATTTCTGGTTGAACAGAAAACATTTATTTCTTTTTTATGTTAAAAGTAACAGAAATCTGTGCACTCAGTCCTTTTAAAGTGCAACTGGGTCATTAAAAATAGTCAAGTAAATGCTCGGTACTGCAGATTTAAGAAGTGAATTATCTCCAACAGGAATATGCACAATTTGGTCGGCATCATGAAAGCATGCTTGTTATATCTGGAATCACCCACATTGACCTCATCTCAGGAGTTGACTGGACTATTGTTTATTTCCTTCTCAGTGGGTATATACTTGACATAAAAATTAGAAGAGACATTTTTTGGTCTTTCCCAATAGTGCATGAAGCACTGTATGCTCAGTGCTTTCCAAGAGCCTGTGGGAAAAAAAATCACAGGCTTACTTGGGTGGGACTGGAACCTCCTGCTTACGAGTGCAGACATCTTAACAACATCCCATCTTCACACTCATTCTAGGACTTGCTAAGCCCAGACATGATTCCAGGACTATTATATTAGAGAAGTACTTAGGAATCCAGCATCAAATCTACATTCGAGCCAAGGCTCTGGTCAACTCTGATAAGCTTGGAGCGTTGGACTCCTAGTGGACTTATGTCCAGTTTCGCAACTGTTTTGGCACTGGACTTAGATCCTGACTCAACTACAATTCTGGTTATGGCAATACACACAACACATTGTTCTAGGGAATTGTAATCCACCGCATTCATGTTGATTTCATTTACCTTGGCCTCTACCTTTTTGAACTGATCTAATCCCAAACCTGTTGAGAACAAAAAAGAAATAAAAACGAGAAAGTAACTTTTCAGTATTTTATTTCTGGAAAGAGTAAAATTGTAAAAGGTTTAAATTGGTGATTTTAAGCTTTGCATGGTAGAATCATACAACAGTAAGGTTTGTGGGTAAATTCTCCTCGGGATGGACAGATCATAGTGTCTGAAACATCAAAACAACACTCTCTAAACAGGTTCTTTCAGATCTATATCTCTTCACAAAAAATATTGGTCAAACAAAGGAAACTGACTAGGTAAATTTGAATACATTTTCAAAGTTAACCAAGAAAACTGGCAGGAGCGAGATTCGAACCTACGACCACCGGTATGGTATTCCAGAGGTCACAGGTTCGAATCCCACTCCTGCCAGTTTTCTTTGTTCACTTTGAAAAAATATTGGTGTTAACAAACTTAACTATCATAAGAGGGATTTAAGCTTAGGCTCAACCTACCATCAGGCTGCTTCTGGCCTGGTGTGATGGTGCGAATGAAGTCTTCAGCTGTCATGAATATTTCAGACAACCCATCATCTGTCACAACTCTCAGTGTAGCAAAGTAACGGAATATCTTATCCGGTGTGGAATAGGCACGGATGCGATTCTCATACTCAATTATCTTGGAAAGAGAAGTGTGCATGCATACAATCATTTTTGTTTATGTTTTTGTGTTTCAAAAGTTGTATTCAATTGACCTACCATGGTAGAATCATGCGAATGCAGCTCGTGAAATGTCCAATCACATTACTTAAAATTTGACGCAGAACGTGCACAATCTGATTACTGCACAAAACTCCACAGGGTTAACTCAGTTAACTTGCAAACGGTGACAAGTCAATTGTGACAGTAGTCCCGTAGAGACTCGAATCAAAAGCAAAGATTATTTGCAATGGGTGAAAATTAGTGGTCCTGTAAGTATTCTGAACAAATGTCCGGGATTTTTCCTAACCTGAAATATGAAACTTGTTTGACAATTTTCGTGATCAATGGCCTCGCTGTGTCTGACACAAGCATGATGAGAATTTAATCCTACCTTTCTGTCTCTGAATCCGGGCCCTTTCCTCTTCTTCTGTTCTTCAACTCCTTCCCCATCGCCATGGTCTTCTGTCTCCTTGACAACATCATCCGTTTCTGTTTTCTGGACTTCTTTTGCAATTTTACGCTGGGACCTAACAGCGATAATTGACATCTCTTTCAATTGAAACCCTACTTCATTGAAAGATTACTCTAAAAAGTATGTTACTTTTGATTTTGTTTCCATGTAATGTTTAACCCTAACCTTCCCAAATCCTCCAAAATTCTCTTTGCCAAGTGAAGGAATTTGGAGGATTGAGGGTCTTTTGAAATTAAGGCATCGGAGGATTTTGCAGGATTGAGAGCATTAGCCCTAACCCTCCAGGGTATTTTGGCTAGAAACCCTGCCAGACGCATCAGATTGCATACTTTGTCACATTGACTTGTTGTGCAGAGTGCAGCAAAGTGAAGCTGTCACCACAAGATGCACTGTGCTGCGTCTGGCAGGGTTAGGATTAGGGTTAAAGGATTTTGGCTCTGGAGGAAAATGGAGGATCCAGGTCATCAGGCCCAATCTGGTGCTGCATGATTTCGGACGATTGAGGTTACTGGGGTATTTATCCAAAACCCACTGGAGGATTTTGTAGGATTCAGGCAATGGTCCCCATTAACAAACATTGGAGGATTTTGGAATCAGAATATAAGGAGGATTATGTAGGAAAAAAGGGAGTTTTAAGGGAGTTTTAAGTTTAATTTGATTGATTATTCTAGAGGTTGGGACACAGCTAAAAGATAAGATGAGGGCATTCAGGAGACACCAGCCTGCACTGTCCGTCTTAGATTTAAGCTTCAAAAGAATTCTTCACATTATGCAGGAAGGGAAGGGGAGCTTTGCATTGTCAATGGCTTTGGGTAAACAACTCCTGACAAGACAAGACACATATCAAGAGTAGTCAGGTACCAAAATGCTGCGACAAATTTGTGTGCTTACCTTTCCCACATGACAGAAGCAGTTAGGACACCAGCTCCACCTCCAAGCAGGGTAAGAATACGTCTAATATGAGATGGATATTGGGCAACATGCCGAAGGCTGGTCAGACTTCTCCACTGTTGCTGCACGATGACATGAAGTGTCCGCCGTGCCACTGATTGAAACATCTCTCTAAAAACAGTGTTGGTTTTCCCCTGTTAAAATTCCAATGTAAGCCAACAGTATTCAGTTAAGTGTATAGACTGTGCATTACAATGAAATGAATTAACCCTCATATACTTATAACTATCACAGCCTATCAAAAACTCTAAACACCAACTCTGACAGTTTGTGTGTTTCAACCTGTCACTACTTGATAGGTTTTGATATATAGGGTAGCTCCAATTTGGTCTTGAGAACAGGAGGGTTAATTAATGATTTATTTGTGTGTATTTATGAAAAAGTAAATATCAAGAAATGAACAAAAATCTTTGAACAAAGTTAGTCAGGGAGATACAGATAAATATAGGATGTATTGTAGCACTTTAAAGGCCAACTAAAACTAAAATTATGGTATAAGCTTTCATAGCTACCGCTACTTCATCAGATGCAGCTGCTGTGCTAACAGTTATTACAGGAGAAATTGTTTATATATTTTTGGTGCACAGCAAATTTAAATGCAATCATTTTACTGGTTGTGTTTAATAGAGGAAGACGTATAGCTCTCCCACATTTGCATAGAACTTAGAAGTCTACATCTTTCAGCAGTACCGGTATTTAACAAAAGGCTACCACATTGGCCTGTGTAGCTGGTTTGTCACCACGTGTCAAAGGAGTCATTTGTGTTTAAATCATTATCCGACTCGACCTCGCATATCATAGCGGCATGACACAAACATGACAAATGCATGCCTGGCGTATGCGTTCGGATCTCCACCATGATGTGACATTGCACAACAACGACATGACATGAGCTCACGTACGGGTGCTCCTCAGAATTGAATGGGAAATTTTACTTTTCATCCAGATCAGTAAACCTTTATTAAGTACCTCCATCTGAATCCTCAAAGTACTTGGAATGGTGTACGGAGTATCTAGTATTTTTGTGGCTACTAAGTACTATATTATAAGTGTAAAATCTTATGCTTTTTTTGTTGTGTCTTCAGACTTTTTGTAATTAAATGAAGGACGATGACAGCCATTTGCATTTGACCATACTATTATCAGATCACGAGGAGTAGGGTCCAGGTTATTTACACTAAATTTGGACGGAGTTAATTTCATTCGGACCAAGTTTATTATAAATCATTATTGACATTAACTAGACGGAATTAATTCCAGGCCAAGTTAATGTAAGACATAGTTAAACTGAGTTGACCTGCACCTGAGAAAAAAAAATACATATGGGTTAACTTGTTTTACGAATTATACATTATCATGGCAACAAACATGACAAATCACAGTCACCGACAATCATTGATTGAGTGACACCATGGAGCTATAAAAAATAGCTCCATGGTGAAAGTGATGTAAACAAGTTAAAATTGCTGCATGTACCCATGTACCCGAGCTTTGGATATAATGTAAAGCATTACATACTAAATAGATTATCAGAACATTTCGAATTTCAACACGTTAAATGAAAGTTCAAATTTAAACATTAGCAATGGTGAAATTAATTTTACCTCACAATTCCATCAACAAGCATTCGTTTCTCTCGCCCTTTTTGCTTTGACAGATTGTGACTGGTACCTAGAATTCTATATCAACTTCACACACTTATACGTTAAAAATGAACCGTACCATCCATAAGTAAAGGTGCCAGACTATATGGGCAGGGTTGTCCAGAATGCTGTCTGGTATTCTTGGTATTCAGCCTGGTTTAGCGTATTTTACTATCGAGTAACCAGACTAAAACTAACTTCAGCGTGAAAATGGCGCTCCGAAGCCTGTTCCGTTTACAGCGTTGCAAACAGAACGTTTTATTTACCCTGTCTGCAGCCAAAAACTCAAAAAAAGGGGTGAGTAGTACAGTACTGTATCAAGGGATAAGTAAGAGTTAGATCGGTGTTTTGAAGCAAAGCCGATCTGTGTACTAGGTAAATCATTTCGATACCAATACCATCGCGATCGCCTGCGGCAAATGAAATACAGTCATGACAGTGGACGCGACAAGAGACTGAACTGAAGTTGGTCATTTGGTAAAACTGAAAGTAGGGCGTGGTGGATGAAAAGTCGGGATCTGAACTAGTCGGACCAAGTCCGGTCCTCTATTTAAAACGTTTACAATTTTCATGAAAGACTCACGATGTTCGTAGAACTAGTCAAAAGAAAATACCCGAATTAATTTTATGTGACAAAAACATGTATAAAATAATTATTTTTTTTAAATTTGCCAAAAATTAAAATTGCATTCCTGACCTGTCTAAATGTCTTGGCATTGCAGCCTTGTAAGTTGTAGTTTTGTACCACAGTTTTGATTTTCAGAAAAATGTAAACACGTTAATTAACCCTCCTATACTTATAACTATCACAGCCTATCAAAATCTCTAAACACCAACTCTGACAGTTTGTGTGTGTTTCAATCTGAAATTTGATAGGTTTTGATCTGTACAGCAGCTGGGTCGATTTTGGCCCTGAGAACAGGAGGGTTTTAAAGCTGTTTTCCGTTTGGTTTTGTTTTGTTTTGTAAGTTGTAACACAGCTGAAATATATTTCTCAGGTACATTTTTTTCTATTCTACAAACAAAGGCAGAACCCAGCGAGGTTGGGAATCTGACCAAATGTGGTTGGTCATGTAAAAGTGCATGCATTAAATAATCATTTAAAAAATCTACCGAATAAAATTCATTTTGATTTTAATCTGGATGCATTGAGTAACCTCATGGCCGTGTATAAATTAAGATTGAATAATGAGGTGTGCAAGTGTTGGGTAAAAAGGATGAAATAGTAGAATAATGGAATGCTGTGAGACAGAAATTTGGATGAAACTAGATCTCTGAGCATTTTGTTCTATATTATCAGGATCTGGAGTTTTTCCTCCCGAGGAGCCTGAAGCATTGTGCAGCATTCTATTGCACCACTACACCTGGGAAAAATGGTAAGAATCTTTTGTGGGGTTTTTTATAATCAAAACTAATGTTAATTGTCTGGGGTTGTTTTAGCCCTAGAAGGACGCTATGATATAGCGTCCTAGCGCCCAAGTATGCAAAACAGTCCTATGCTAGAAACCGAAGATCAAAAATCACACTTCACCTGCATAAATATTCTTGGCATCATTTTATTCAAACAGTTCAACAGCCCATCTCCCTGTCCGGATAGAAATATTCCTCCAAGTCCAAGAATGTCAAGAACAGGAGATATTTGCGGCGCAAAATCGTCTCCACGCGACGCTGACTTCACAAACACGAGGAGTAATACCTTGTCCGCGCGTCTTGAATGTTCATCAACAACAGAGGGCGCAATTTCGGCCGTGCACGCGGCGACTGTAAATTGCGCCCTCTGTTGATGAACGTTCTAAATGTGGGTATTACTCCTCGTGTTTGTGAAGTCAGCGTCGCGTGGAGATGATTTTGCGCCGCAAATATCTCCTGTTCTTGACATTCTTGGAGGAATATTTCTATCCGGACAGGGAGATGGGCTGTTGAACTGTTTGAATAAAATGATGCCAAGAATATTTATGCAGGTAAAGTGTGATTTTTGATCTTCGGTTTCTAGCATAGGACTGTTTTGCATACTTGGGCGCTATGACGCTTTATACAACACCTGAATAAATCCCAGCCATCTGATTGGTGGATCGTCGATCACGTGCATTGAATTATTCGACCCATCACACGGCGCGAACCCGCACCGCCCAAAACGTTCTATCACATGGTTCTATCAAACGGTGCGCGCGCATTGATAGAACCAAAAGAACTTCCCTAATTTCACGGTCACTTTTGGTGCGCTACAACAGCGCTGTCATTCACACAACATGGCGGCCGAGTTTCCCGAACTGCCGCGGTTTGTTCTCCTAACAGACGACGAAATATTGGAACTCGTAGGCGATGCTTACGCTGCTAACACAAAGAGACAAATGAAATATGCAATCAAATGATTAGAGGAATTTGCAAGACACGCAGGAACAACAATTAAAGCTTTAACTGATTCGGAACTGGACCACTTTTTGTCACGGTTTTATGCGGGACTGAGAAGGTAAACGGCACGTTGTAACGTTACACCAAGAAATCCATGCATGCAATCTGTCGGATTTATTCAGGCGTTGTATAGAACAAATAATGAATGTTTCACATTCGTGCAATGGTAAGAATAATTTCATTCGGTGACAGATGGAATGTCCCATTCCACTCGGCTTCGCCTCGTGGAATAGAACATTCAATCTGTCACCTCATGAAATTATTCTTACCATCGCACTCATAAACATTCATTATTTGTATAATATCATTCTAGGGCTAGGGTTGTTTTAGACGAAGTAAAAAAAAACATGTTAAGCGTCCTCACCCGTTTCCTTTTGGGGGCCACCTGGATTTAAAAAAAATTACCAGTGGAAAATTAGGTGAAATTTTTTTTATTTATTCTAGTGAAAGCGAGCTACAAGCTTACTAAAACTATTAAAACTACTGTAAACATGTTCAATTCTCTTATCCAACATGTCTCTTAACTTTTTGTGTCTTTGAACATTTGAAAAAGAACGGTGGCCATCTTGAAAATTAGAAATAAAAAGCCCCTGCTCCTATCTTTTTTAAAAACCTGGATGCTAAACATGTTTTTTTTTACTTGGCCTTATTGATAACCATTTACAATGTATCTGCAAATGTGGTGGCATATTAGTACATGGATTGAAATAACCGCTGGACCGAGTCCAGTGATTTGAGCGTTGGTCTAGTGAACTCTTGACCGAACTAGTCCGGTGGTCTAGTGATTTTTTTCATAAACTGCTTGAAATGCTATCACTAAAATCCATATTTTTTCTAAATCTGGAATGGCCATTTTTTGTTTTGAGGCAGGGAGTTTCTATCAAAACAGCATTTCTAACCCCTCCCACAACAAGGTCGGCAAAGGGGAAAAATCGAAACAGCGCACTCATTCAAAACACTATGTTCTTATTTTTACCATTGGTCTTGTGAAATACCTTCCGGTCTAGTAAAATTTGTGTGCTACTAGCCCAGCTGTCTAGTAGATTTTTACCTGAAATTCGACCCCTGCGTAGTAAGATAATTGATAGGCGCAGTAAGATAATTGATAGGCGCATATAGTAATGTGGGCAAATAAACATGATTATATAATTGAAAACAAGATCAGAGATGGAAGCTGATTATTAAACCTATTGTTTGATTTACATTCCATGATGTCTTAACCCTGACAGTCCTCAATTCTCAGATGATGATTTTCCACACACCCTAGGGTTATTAGGGTAATGGTTTGTACATTGTATGCAATCTGTCCTGACTCTAAGAAAATATACATGGTGATATTTATGGTGGCTTCATTAAATAGTTTTATTCCACCATGGTTGTGTAGAGTGGGGGGGGGGGATTCCTGTTATCTAGAAAAGAATATGATCAATGAAAGGGATTTCAGTACTGATTTCATGAACAATTGTGTGTGGTTATACTTGACTTTCAATGATGGTCATCTAAATTGACTTATTTGAAACAAATGTTTTATGCCAATGGTACGATGGTAAAAAAAAATTAAAAAATTGATTTAAATAAAAAAAATCTGATTTAAATTTTTAAAAATCAGGATTTTTATCAACCCTGGCTGTAACAGAGATTTTAAGACAAACTATGTATTCTAGAAAAGAATATGATAAATGAAAGGGATTTCAGTACTGATTTTATGAACAATTGTGTGTGGTTATACTTGACTTTCAATGATGGTCATTTAACTTGACTTATTTAAAACAAATTTTGTAAGCAAATTGTATAATGGTAAAAAAAAAAATCTGATTTAAATCAAATTTTAATTTTTTTTTTTTAATCATGATTTTTATCAACCCTGGTGTAATGTGTTGCTTGTAAAGTAGATTCAACCACAGGCCAATTTCACAGAGCTGCTAAGCACCAAAATTTGCTTAGCACCAAAAAGTAATGCTTAGTAAAAACAGGTTACCAGCCAAAACTCCATGTCATTTTCATGCTAAGTAAACAATAGCTGAATACCAGTCAGAAGAAATATATCACAGGAAAATTATGTTGGTAATCTTGTTTTTTACCAAGGAAGACTTCATGCTAAGCACATTTTTGTGCTTAGCAGCTCCATGAAATTGGCCCCTGATGCTATACATGCAATCATGCAGGCAAACAATATAAAAAATGTAAAAACTAATTTGAAATTCAATTTCATATAATAATACATGTAATAATACAGGTTCTTATATAGTGCTTTTAGCAAGATCAAAGCGCTTTACAAATATTATTACCCCTGGTCATCGGGCACATTAATCATTCCTGAAACCTTCTCAGCTCCCTGGGGAGTATACAGCCCCGGCTGCTATTTTAAGCGCACACGGGCTAATCAAACACATAACCATCACTGCCCTCACAGGTACCCATTTACTCCTGGGTGGAGAGAAGCAACTTGTGACAAAGTGCCTTGCTCAAGGACACAAGCACTATGACCCCCAGCGGGTCTCGAACCCACAATCTGCAGTATCACCAAGATCTTGAATTCAATACACTAAGCCACGATGCCACAGCACTTCACATTGGATATATTATGGATATATTAGAAGGAGGCTTTCTCATAATTAAAACAGGCAAACAGCCAGTGTACATTGTATTTTTTTCAGCTGGTAATTATAGCCCATTTATACAAATAAAAAGAATTTTCATGTGGTTCCAGCTCTCGCAGCTTCTCACTCAATTAACTACAGTATTAGATAAGACACGTTTCGAGGGCAAATATAAATGTAATTGCATCCTCCTGCGGGATAGGAGTACACTGCAAAAAGGTTAATTTGTAGTTCATTTGACCGGCCCAGTGACTGTTCCATACATAGCAAAGCCTCAATTGGGTGGCACTCTGTTGCAATGGACACCTCAAAGTCTTTGCCCGAAGACAAAATCTGTATGGATGCGTTTGGAGATAGTGTCTCAAGCATGGGAATGCACATCTTAATATATTTGCTCAATGCGTGCCTGTTGAGTGTCTTACATTAGGAAAAACAGTGAAGTGTGTTACTATTCATACAGATATACTGAAGAAAGTTGTTTACCGCCGTGTTAGTCAGTATACAGATAAATATTAAAGGTAGCATTTTAAAGACTAACTACAATTTAAAAATATGGCATTAGCTTTCGTAGCTACAGCTTCTTCATCAGATGCAGTGACTTCACTTTGTCAGTGATATTTGTAACTTAAAACTGACTACATTTCACATCTGAATTTCCAATCTACATGTAAATATGATCATTGTGAGTGGTTTTCACCCAACATTTACTGGGATTGGTCATGGGCTGTGGTTGGTTGGATACAGTGACCTATTTTTCTAGACAGCACAGAAATCAGTGAAAAATGTCTGTTAACATTTTGTGAAATTAATTTGCCAAGTGCTGAACATTGAACTAATGCTTCATAAATGTATACATGTACATGTTCTTGCAAAATTTCAAGAAATTCTTCCTATAGGCATGATTATGCTGTGGAATCTTAATGCTTAATTCCAAACATCTGTGATACCAAGACGAAGATGTCACCGTACAACTCTGTACTATCCTACATGTACATGTTTAAATTGAACAACATAATTTGATAACAAAAAATAAGATTGATAAATAATTATTAGTCGCTCCTCCCTCTTTGTTTTCCAGAGGTCCTGTGTGAGTATCGCAATGGCCTGCCTGTTCTGCTCGTTCCTCTACCGTCCATGAGAGAACATTGTCAGTTCACCTTGAAGCCAGTCACAGAAACAGTTGGAGATTTCCTCAACCATCTCAAGCGGGAAGATGGAGGGGTGGAGAGGGCAGGAATTTACAACCAAGGTGCATGCTTAAAAAAGGAATTTCTTTCATTAATTCATTAAATTGTTGGAGAAGCTTATTTATTCTGTCCTATCTTTTTGTCATTATTTTATGAGACTCAGTTTTCTGGGTGGCAGTTATGATACTTGTGTATAGACTGTTGGTAGTTGCACCATATAACACTTTGTTTGGCTCTGAGTGGAATTATGTTATTGTTAACTCCACAAATTGCCATTTTAAGAATTGTACTGTACCTCATGCAAATTCATGAATAATTGCAATTTGTATTCTATGACAAATGTTATGAAATTTTATTACACTGGACAAAATTGAATTGAAAAGTATCAATATATACAGGCACAGTATGTGTAGGTTATAAGTTTAGTTCCTCTCACTAATTGAAGTTGAAAACTAACTTCCTAGAAGTTTCCAGAGGAAGTGGTTCAGCAACTTCTAATACCCCGGGGAACTATTGCTTATTAAACTTCTAAGCAAGTCGCTGACCGAATCTGTCAAAAGCATGACACATGCTTACGGTCTGAGAAATATATATAAAATACTTGAGGAAACAAAATTACATTGAAATTTCATATTGTGCAATATGTAAAGTATACAAAAATTAATGGCTGAATAATTTTCTGACCTTGCTGCAATAGGAAGGCCATTTAAGTGCATCCAAAATAACTCTTAAATGAACCGTTATATCTTTTGCTTATTCATTATCGGAAAACATATTGCAGCCTTGTCAGAGAGGGAAATACATGTAAGGCCATTAGATTTTGTAGATAGTGACCAGAAGGTGCTAAAACTGCTTGCCGACTGGGATGATGTGAAATATGTAACTGGTTAACCCCTTGCGTACGAATGACGCAAAATGGCACACAAAAAAAGTGTCACCAGGCTGGATGACGCCATTTGCCGCTATTTTTTGCAGTTTCAATCCATTGTTGGATTATTGTGTATGTTACGTTTGAGTGCACAAGCACACTGTGTCTGTTTCGCTTGGCTGCCAGAGCCGCTGCGACACCCCGACGCCCCCTGTAAATAACCGTACTCAATGGGTTAAAGCTGCAAGGGTCTACTGTTTCAATCCTACGTGTAGTACAGTCTTTCTCAAGAGATTACATTGGTAGTGTTGTTGGTACTGTAGTAGAATTTTGTTTCAAGATGGCATTCGGGACATAATTTTCAATGACCCATTTTCTGTTTTCTAGAATTTGCTACATTTTCTCGGAAAATCGTAGTAATAAAAGACCAGTTTTAGGATTGAAGGAAAAATGTGTAAGGAAAAGATAATATAAGTGCAAATTAAAATTCAAATCTCTGTGATCTCATTAACCCTCCCTCTCTCGGTGCCAAATTGGAGCCAGCTACTCTATCTATCAAAACCTATCGAGTGACACGTTGAGACACACAAGCTGTGGGAGAGGAGAGGATTTGGTTTTTGGATAGGTTGGGATAGTTATAATAGTAGGAGGGTTAATTAATACAGGTTTTTGGCTTTGTGTTTACATTCATGACATTGGAGTACAGTTGTATATTTGCATTGCATGATGATCATTGATGCATTGTTCGATTTAGACGGGTGCACGCATGCACTGGTGCATGTACTTTTTCCTCTGTGCACGTAAACCTCTAGTACAACGTGCACGCTGTGCATGTACTTTTTTAAGCCTGTACCTGCTGGTATATTTCCCCATGTTGAACAACGTATCACAACGCGCACCCGATTTATTGCATGCAACGATCGACATGATGTGTGCGTGCCTGCATATTACCATCGTTGTAGTCTTGGTCAAGTGCAAAACAACCGCAACCGATCTGCTACCGTATTATTCCCAATGTACAATGTACGTACACGCAGCTAACATTGACTTGAGAAAAGACTCGTTAACCCGGCCCCCACGACCTGGGGTTAGAGCAATTGATCAATAAAGCCAACCCCAAAAGCGCATCTGCGCGTGCGCGTTGCTTTGTTGCTAGTCTTGGTCAAGTGCAAGCAACCGCACTGAATGCCACCGTCTTATTCCCAGTGTACAATGCATGTACAAACATCTAACACGAAGCGAAAGTCGTCTTGAGAAACGACAAACGCGTGCGGCACATGCATTGTGCACAAGACATGAAGACAATGTTTTTGACAGCTCACGTGTGATTTGGGCGTCCATGGTATACATTTTCAGCTGTTACTAATCAACAGTGTCGAAATAGAAACAAACGCTCGTCTTTCTAGTGCCGCAAGGAAGCCAACTGAAGGCAAATGTCGTAGTACTCCAACTACTCAACAAGTGAAGCCTTGTCATCAACCCGGCCCCCGATCCTTCCTGCCCCGATTGCCGGCGCGGCCCCGGCCCCTGGGCCCCGGCCCGATTCGCGATCTCTCGGTGGCCGGCCCTCAGTGATATTCAATTTTAGCGGAACCGAGCTCAGTCCCGGCGGGTCCGATCCCGGTGGGCCCGATCTCATGATGCTGTACACGTGATTTCCATCAGTATTTAAAAAGAAAAATTATTCCTCCGTTTTTCCGGTAAGGAAAAAGTGACGTCATCACGATAATATCGCGATATTTTTGGGCCGATATTTCGGTATCAAAATATCGAACAGCCTTCTGACACCGTGGAACATGATACTACAGTAGTAACGTAACTTCGGCTTCGCCTTCTTCTTCTCGCGATCGTGTCAGATATTGCTAATTACCACTGATGAAATAAACAAACAGCGAATACCAATTGTACAAAAACACATTTTATTTACAAAGCAAAACAATACCCTTAACAGCACTATACATATAATAGCTACATTTGAAAATTTGTAGGAATACACATATTTTAAAACAACAAATATGTCTACCTATTGTTCTTTTGGGTTATGACTGTGTGCACATTTTTTTGTGCATGTAAAATCTATTTTGTGCATGTAAAATCTATTTTGTGCATGTAACTTTTTCGGTCTACATGCACCAGTGCATGCGATTTTTCTCTAAATCGACCCCTGCATTGATGGTACAGTGAACAGTGCTGTCACACGTTTAGTAATGTAAATCACTTGAAACATCATCTGTGCGATTGAATGTCCATGCCTGATTGACAAAGTGCGAAATTAGGGTCAATGTGTATTCAATCTCTGTTTTCAGAATGAGATTCTCCATTCTGAAAATAAAATAAAAATTTTTTTTTAGATTAAAATGAAAATTAAAAAATTCAAGGACGCTTTCATTTCTTTCAAAATACATTTGTACATGCACATACATATCTTTCCATCAGTTGGATAAAATATATGCACAACTTATCATGCATAAATGTTTTAGCTAAAATAAATAAATAAATAAATAAATAAAGACACTGTTGAGAAAATTGCAAAAAACAGTTAAAGTTTAATATTTTAACATTTGTGTGGGCTGTTTGACGATAGTAACAAAAAATTGGGTAAATGCCTTGAATTAGTTAACCCTTTACACAGATTGTCTAGTGGCTGTGTGCCATGTGTATGTATTTGACCGAGACTTGGTTTAGTTTCCTTGGGGTGGGTTTCCAATATGAATTTATACTAAATCATAATAAGAATTTTAATTTTTATCAAAAAAGATTGTATCTGTTATGGAATATTTCTCTGATTATTGTACGCACTGTTACCATGACAAAATTTCAATCAATACATGTGATTACAGGTGATATTTGATTGATTTACTGTTGAATACTGTTTTTTTAAAAATCATAATAATAGTTTTCATGGAATGCATCCAGTTGAGTGAGAATTTGGAGCCTGAGCATTGATGCAGAATTCATTTACTTGGTACATCACAATGAAATGAAGACACTGATTAATTCCCTGTTTTTTTATTTACTTCTCTTTTTACCCCTCCTACAGATGGTGTTAAAATTGCTAGATCAACAAGCATCGATGTTCTCATGAGAAACCCCTTCACGTTAAAAGTCAACGATGATTCATTTAGAGTTGACCCACCAGAATTAGGTAGGATTATTCTACAAGTAATGCTAAAACAGAAAGTGTCTAATCGTGTCTTTCTCTCTCTGTATCCAACATTATACAGTAATTGACGACTGTGAATATAGGGCAGTTCACACAAGTAAAGGGACGTATGCCAAACATCACAGTCAAGAATTGTTTCATTAGATCATAGTGCAAAACATCAAGTGAAGTAGATGAAAGTCACCTACCAATTTGAAATATTAGATTACTGAAATGACATGATTGAGAGCATTTCTGCGTGAAAGAGGTTTCACGTTGAGGTGGACTGCCTTTCCAAAACAACAAAAGTCATTTGTGTTTTCTGGTCTGGGCAGCACATATTGCCTCATTGATGTTAACAGTGGCTCATAAAGACGTGTGCTTATCTGTGCACTGTCACCGTCCTTGACCAATGACACTTGTGTGACTACATGTATTATATACAAAATTGTAGACTTGTTTACATGCATGTACACTGTATTATACCAGTAACAATATTAACTTATGGCTGCACAAAGCACACATCTCAGATTGTACACACACATTAAATACAGTGGTGCAAATACAGTGCAGTGTGTTGTTCAAGCAATCTTTTCTCATCCCACAGTTTTAACAAGGGAATAAATAACTGCTGGTTTGGTTTTGAACAGACACGTTTAAAACCGCCTTCGGGCCTGGATGCTGATAATGACCCAAGCCGAAATTCCCATTCATAAATATCTTGTATAATTTTATTTAGCAAAAAAGAAATTAAATTTCCAATGAATTTGTTCAAAAATTTGACCTTGTTTTGTAAAACACCCGTTTAGCTATTTAATGGTTAGCGCCTCATGCGAGTAGTGCTAAAAATTTCCTTATATGGAAATTGACGCGTGCATGATGGGTGCGCGATGTGGTGCAGAACGCATGGACTCTAAATATGGACTCATCAGTAGTATTGTACTTGCATAACTAGAAGAGTGACTGGTCGCGCGAGTGTTCAACCAATAAAAGGAGGAGTTTAAATTTTGTGTGACACCGGAAAAAGTGTTTAAAACCGGTTGGTGTTTTACCGGCCGTTGAAAACCACCCACGTGACGGGCTCTCGACCAATAGGAACTGGTAAACAGTCTTAGGTATTTATGAATATATATTAACCCTAACGTACATAAATCCATAAAAATCCTTCCCCTGTTTTGGAGGATTTCGGCGGATTCAGGATAACTCCATATTGAAACCTGGGGGATTTTGATGGATGGAGGATTGTAAGCCTAGCGGTACTGCAGGATTTTGATGGATTCAGGATACCTCCATATTGAGCAGTCACCAAAACCAACTTTTTTGTGCATGACAAAATAAGGTGTATTTTGGCAGATTCAGGATACTTTCTAGTAAAGTTACCCAAGGGATTAGGGTTAAAACACTTTGTAAATGTGACATCCCATCTCCTGTGAAATTCTATCCAGTGTACACACATTAATTTTGTTACAGTCACTGACATCTGAATACATGTATTTAGCTGCAACCAGTATGGGGATAATGCTGACTGACCTTTTATAGCAGAAATAGAAACTTCATGTACTTATAATAGCTGTTAGCAAATCTATCGTTCTTTGGTGATATAGGGAATGTAGACATGATACAACAGTGGTGATTCTTCACTGTTTTGTGAAACAATGAATCAATTTTTTCATACATTTAGAAGCTTTTAAAAATTAATCAGAACATCATTCATCTTCTGGGCATTCCAGTTCGCAACCAGTTTGTTGCAGTATGTGTATTCATTTCAATACATTTTTAAGGTTAAAAAATACAACTTTGAATTACCAGTGACATTCAATTCAAACCTTTTTGGCCACAATGAATGAAATACAAGCTCCGAGCTTTACATGTTCAGACATCTTGCACATTTGTACATTCTGGCACACTTTCTGCAAAAATATTTTGTCTATATCATAAATAATCTGAAAAAAACCACCCAAATATATTTACAAGTACATAGATCTACATGTGTACAACTGTTCATTTTTTTTCGATAAAAGCACTTTGTGTATGTTGTATTAGTCATTTTACAAAGAAATACAATACTTCAAGTTAAACTGGGTTGAAAATTTAGAAGATTTTATGAGATAAATGGTACGTAGCAATTAATTGAGGTGTAGGCATGTCTGTCACAAGGTAAAGACTACATTACAGCAACACGCACTCTCTGAAATCAGTTTCCTCGTCCATAGGTGCCAAAATGTCAATAACGTGGCTGTCATTCCCACCTCGCAATGAATTGATTTTTACAATGTCCTCTATACCAGGTCATTATTATTCCATGACATGCTTGAGGGCTAACCAGCGTGTGCACATTTACCAAGTGTTGACATGTACACTTTTTGCAGCGCTCGACAGAAAAAGATGAGCAATGAATTACAGCTATCTGGGTCAGTGCCGTCGCCAACCAAAGTGATATCTTGGCACCCGTGTTCGTGAGCTGCTTTCCTTCTTGCATGCTCTAGTCGTTATCGTGAATGATTACGTTTTGCTCGCACTGAGGCATTGTGTAAATGGAACATATACTGTATCATATTTTAATTTGGAAAGTCATGCGTGAAGTACATAAATGATGCAGTCTGTTTGAAATTCAAAAGGATAACGACGACAGATTCTTGTTCGAGTACAGTTTAAGCTACACGACGGTGTACATGTAGAATAAATGCATGAAAGATTTGTATGCAATATGTTGAAAAAATGCAAATGTAAAGACGGTATTTGTCTATAGATGCATTTTAGTTTAAAGAACAATATGATACTTTGCTGTATAATTGAAATGGGAAAAATAGAAAATCTTTCAGCATTAACCTCTTGCCACCGGGTGGCGCCGGGGCACCAGGCCGGTTTATGCAGCCAAGCGAAACGGAAACAAGAGGCTTGTGCAGCCAAGCATAACGTACACATTACCCCAATAATGGATTGAAAATGCAAAAATTTGCTTGTATTTGTGTCAACCGGCCAGGTGGCAATTTCAATCTGCACGTATTTGTGTCAACCAGTGGCAAGGGGTTAAGCAGTGATCTGTTGACATTTGTTAGGCCAAATTACATCTGCTATGCTTTATTTGATTTTTAATAAATTTAAGTTAAAAAAATAATTCAGATGCACTGCACATAAGATCAAAAATACATGTCATTTAACAAAAGGAGATCTATAAAATCAGGGACCCGATGTTAATCAGAAAATTATTAACTCAAACTCCCTAGGGTGGTCTGCCTACATGTATGAAAAATCGTAATGAAATTTGAGGGATTCAGGACTGCTTAGGGTTTAAGAATATACTGTTAAATTGTAAAATTGTTAAATTGTAAAGTGGAAATTCAGTTCCTTCCAACATTTTATATTGTTATCAATTTCTCAAGAACAGTTCCTTCAATTAATTGAGCCAAGTCAGTAAATACATGTACATGTACCTTAATGCGGGCAAACTTTAACACATGATGGTTTTTAACCAGTTAACGCCGGGATTATTTTGACATTCCCCGGACCCAGGCACGGGATTATTTTTCACGAACCTCGATGCCAGCCGGGTTCAGGTGGAATCAGGCCGTAATCTGCGGGTAGCACAACCTGATATTGCCGGCCTCACTCGTTGCGAGCGGATCGCTGACAGATATTTCCGGCCTCGCTCGAGTGCTTGTTTATCAGTCATCCATTATGAATACCGCAAAACCTTTGCGTGTATACACGTCATCCGACACGAACTGGTTAAAAGCCAAAATTCATCTAAACCTGTAAAAGTTACACAGAATTGCACTTTCACTTAACCATAACAGTCACAAGTCCTGCAATTTTAATATGATTTTGCATGCACCCAATACAGCGAACTTGAGCGAAGTAGTATACATTGATAAGGACATCATGCTTCGAACACTACGGTTTCAAATCTCATGGTTAATTTGTAATTCAATAAGAGAGGGCAAACAGTTTAAACAGGAACTGGCATTACACACGGGATGTACTTGAACATGTATCAAATGTACAGGTATGTTAATTATGGGGAGCAATTGTCATGTTAGAATGGTTGATTTTCATGATGTGCAGGGTACCCAAGGGTTAGCTGAAGGCAACATGTGTTTTTGAGAAGTAAACTCCCTTATCCTACAATCAGTCAACTAATAACTGCAAAAGATTTACAAAATAAATAAATTCACTATATCACAATATAAACTTTAATACCATGACCATTAACATAGACTAACCCCTCCCTCTCTCGGTGCCAAAATAAAGCCAACTAAGTACCCTATATATCAAAACCTATCAAGTGACAGGTTAAAACACACACAAGCTGTAAGAGTTGGTGGGTAGATTTTTTGATAGGCTGTGATAGTTATAATATAGTAGGAGGGTTTTAATGAAATCACAGCATTCAAGACACAATTATGACAATCATGTTCTTAATGTCTGAGTTGTCTGAATTTCTTCAGACTTTCTGCAGGAGCACATGTATGCATGTACAGTGTACATAAACCCAGCACAGTCCAATAACAGGAAATTTGTTTGACATTAAAGAAAAAAAGCATGTTGTCGTTTGTACAGAAGCTCATTTTTGCATGCTGCTTTTTTTCAACATGATCTATTTTTAACTGATGCACAAACTCTCTTTTTTAACAAGATGCACATCAGTATTTTCCCCAACTGTTGGATCTTATATCCAACATGGTGAGAAATTGTTCTGTCCGCCTTAAAGCAAAAATCTAAAAGGGTTTGTCCAAGAAAATGTTTTTCCTGCACATATTTTATGAAGAAAGTGTAAGGTTCTCTGCAGACTTTTTCTTAAAACGTACATGTTGACAACAAATCTGAAAAATATTTCATCTTTGCAGCAGAGATTGGATACCTTCGACCCCCCAAAAATGGTTCCGCTTCCGGTTACCCTACATAGCCTATTTTAACGGCCCCGACTCACATTTTTTATTTTTTTGGGGGGGAGGAAATAAAACAACAACAAAACATAATACATGTACCGGGTACTACATTTAATCTCGACTACACTTTTAGATACCTACATATGATCAGCTCAAAAAAGTGCCAAAATTTCTTTTCCTACCAACCTACCCAATTTTCAAATGCCCCAACCCTAATTTTTTTTTCGGGAAAAAAAGAAAAACAAAAAAAACCCATAAATGCTGTAAATACTACCTACATATGATCAGGACCAAAAAAAATGCAAAAACACCCCAAAAAAATTCCCAACCTACCCTATTTTCAAATGCCATGTAATCGGAAGCAGAACTTTTTTTGGCCTTACTCAATGCAGTTGCACTGCTAACCCACTAAATTTGTGTGACCTTTAATGTTAATTAAAAACCGTTGACAATCCTTAATACCAACCTCAGAAATAAATACAATTATTAATTTGTACATTTATACAGTCTGGCTGCATGTACAGTTGGACTTGAAACTGAACATTCAATTACGGTAGTCTTATACGTCTCCCAATCCAAAAGAGTAATAAATTCAATTAGACGGGGGCATAGGATTTTAGGAATTAAGCAAGCATGATAAATAGGATCCTGTCGAGACGGTTGAGACCGCAGGGCATGCTGACAGGGATAAAAGCTGGCTGATATCTTGTGGCTCAGCTGGAACACGCGACATTTATGTAGGGCCGAGCCAGTGTGTATATATGCTCTCCTGAAGGCACGCAACTGAATAATTAACAAAAGTACTCGGCGGGAACTGGGATCAACAAGGAAAATTCCAACAAAAAATAATAAAGAGCTTGCTCATCAGTGTTCAGTTTTTGAAGTGGGTTTTTCTGCTTATTATAATTACCAATTTCAAGGTCCAGTGCAGATTTTTTTAAATAAAACCACTTGATTTGAAATTACCATTTTTGCTGAGCCTATAAAGTCTAGCGTAGCAGACAAAGCACATGTACATGTACATATAATACACAACAATGAATCTTTAACCGTGCGCTGTATAGTGAATGTACATTTACTCCAGTCACTCTTAATGTTTTATGGAATATTTCAGGTATGGTCCAAGGACTGTACAATCAGTTCCAACTCATTTTTCTGTCATTTTCTGTCAGGCACGGTCCCCAGTGCATTTGCCAAATCTGAGTGTTGGTGAATAAGTTTTGTGCATTTTGAATTCTGTGCTAATGACCCACAACTCTGTGCTCAAATGAGCAAACAAAGAAATTCCGCGCTAACACAGCAGTGTTGTAGTCAATACCATCACAAGACCACACACGACCCTGCAAGACCAGCACAAGACCAGCACAAGACCAGCAGTCTTAATTCAAGTCTTAAGCTATTCAAATGAACTGTAACAAAAGCATTCCTTTGTCATGGTTTATGCCTGTTACTTGTGCCTGTTGCTGGTCTTGTGAATGGTCTTGTGCCTAGTCTTGAAATGGTCTCGACTACAACACTGTAACACAGTAAGCACAGAATCCTTAGTTACGGGATGTACGCATGTCAACATTTCTTGCTAACCCCTGAAATATGCTACCGTTCATGCAGACTTTTCTGCTATATTTAGCACAGAATTTTCTGCTGTAGTTATCACCTATTCCTCGCTAACTACAAGCAGAGCCATGAAATTGGGTCCCGAGATTGGCACTGAAGTAAGCTTCATTTGACTATTTCTTAATACTCAGATAAACTCATCAGTGAAGATGCGAGAACGATGGCGGATGTCAAGTCCATGATCTACCAGCTATACTCGACATTGCACGTGGAGCAACATCAACTAGAGAAGGAGAAAGACCTGAGAGGACAGCTGGAGAATCTTAAAGTGGAGATAGAACCAATGGAAAAGGTACAGGGGCCAATTTCACGGAACTGCTAAGCACAACAATTTGCTTAGCACCAAAAAGTCTTGATTTAGTTAAAACAGGTTACCAGCCAAAAGGCCATGGCATTTTCATGCTAAACAAACAACAGCTGAATGCCAACCACAAGCGATACACTTCACATCAAAATTTGGTTGGTAATCCTGTATTTACCAAGGAAGACTTTCATGCTTAGTACATTTTTGTGCTTAGCATCGCCGTGATATGGCCCCAGGTCATATGTCATCATTACATGTGGCCTGGGGCCAATTTCATGAAGCTGTTAAGCACAAAAATTTGCTTAGCATGAAAATGCTTCCTTAATAACAACTGGATCACCAACCAGATTTCCATGTGTGGAATATTGTTTTTGACTGGAATTCAGCTGTTGTTTACTTAGCATGAAAATTACATGGACTTTTGGCTGGTAACCTGTTTTTACTAACAAGACATTTTCATGCTAAGCAATTTTTGTGCTTAACAGCTTTATGAAATTGGCCCCAGGCCACATGTAATGATGACATATGACCTGGGGCCATTTCACGGCGATGCTAAGCACAAAAATGTACTAAGCATGAAAGTCTTCCTTGGTAAATACAGGATTACCAACCAGATCTAAAAGTGCAGTTCATGTCAGCGCAGATGAATGGAATTCAGATGCTTGTAGCTTTTCATCTTGCTACGTCATAGAGCCCACATATTTAAATCATACATTTTGAATGTCTGGTTATGTTTACAAATGTATGTAACTGCCTGTCTGCTCCCTGTGAAGATTTTTTAAAAACCTCTTCTTTTAAAAATTCTACTATGTAGCTTGCAGTTTAGGGCCGGCTATTTGTAGAAGGATTTATTACTGAAGCTTCTTTTCCTCTTGAAACAGCAAGGGTGTGGTCATCTGTGAGAGGTCTGATAATAACTGACCTTTAATTAACACTTCTGACTTCATTCCTTACCTTTGTGTTCTACAGTTCAGACTTGAGCTGGATCACAAGGCTGCTCGTAACGCCAATTGGTGGGTGTGGGGCGGGCTGGGCTACATGGGACTGCAGTTTGGGCTCTTGGCTCGGCTAACGTGGTGGGAATACTCCTGGGATATTGTGGAACCCATCACCTACTTTGTGACGTACGGCGGGCTGATCGTCATGTATAGTTACTTCGTCTTGACAAGACAGGTACAGTAGCTAGGTCCCATGCATGTGGATGGAGATCTGAGGTTGAAAAACGTTTTGTTTATGTTGGTAACATAAAAGTCACCAAAATCACCCATGGTGGACGTATTTTGGGAATCGCGGACGATATTGTTCCCTTTGTTATACGTCCACGTTTGTTTGGGAGAACAAACGCATGTATGCTTGTATTAGGCTTGACTGAAGGTATGTTTAGTTGAGTATCATGTTGATTTACCGCTTGACTGTGCTGATCGTGCGCTACACTGTCATTTACCATGATATATGCATGCATGAATGGATTTGTTCAACAGCACTGTTTGTTTTGCACTGAGAGCCTCGCTTTCAACCCGGAAGTGCACAGATGGGGCTAATGTGAAATTCATGTATACAAATTCAAAGTGAAGAAATGACAAAAGTACTAGAGTGAACAAAGAAAATTGACGAGATGGGAGCTTGAACCTCCAACCTCTATAATACTGTACCGGCACTCTACCAAACTTACCTACATGTATATCGGTGGTTAAGAGTCTTTTTCTTCCGTTTTTCCTCTGCAGGATTACACCAATCCCGATGCAAAGGACAGACAGTACCTCCTCAGTTTCCACAGGTTTGCCAAGAAGAAAAAAATGGACATTGAGAAGTACAACAAACTCAGAGATCAAATAACGCAGGTGGGTTGGTTGCTGTAGCATTGGAGGTAACGTAGAGTCTGTTCCACCCACTGACCCACTCACTGTCTCCACCCCCACTGTCTCCACCACCCCCGCTGTCTCCACCCCCGCTGTCTCCACCCCCGCTGTCTCCACCCCCGCTGTCTCCACCCCCGCTGTCTCCACCCCCGCTGTCTCCACCCCCGCTGTCTCCACCCCCGCTGTCTCCACCCCCGCTGTCTCCACCCCCGCTGTCTCCACCCCCGCTGTCTCCACCCCCGCTGTCTCCACCCCCGCTGTCTCCACCCCCGCTGTCTCCACCCCCGCTGTCTCCACCCCCGCTGTCTCCACCCCCGCTGTCTCCACCCCCGCTGTCTCCACCCCCGCTGTCTCCACCCCCGCTGTCTCCACCCCCGCTGTCTCCACCCCCGCTGTCTCCACCCCCGCTGTCTCCACCCCCGCTGTCTCCACCCCCGCTGTCTCCACCCCCGCTGTCTCCACCCCCGCTGTCTCCACCCCCGCTGTCTCCACCCCCGCTGTCTCCACCCCCGCTGTCTCCACCCCCGCTGTCTCCACCCCCGCTGTCTCCACCCCCGCTGTCTCCACCCCCGCTGTCTCCACCCCCGCTGTCTCCACCCCCGCTGTCTCCACCCCCGCTGTCTCCACCCCCGCTGTCTCCACCCCCGCTGTCTCCACCCCCGCTGTCTCCACCCCCGCTGTCTCCACCCCCGCTGTCTCCACCCCCGCTGTCTCCACCCCCGCTGTCTCCACCCCCACTGTCTCCACCCCCACTGTCTCCACCCCCTTCCCACACACTGTCTCCACGCTCTCATTCCATTGCAGGTATTAATGGTCGCATTTCATGGCTTGCTTACACAGAATTGTTTAGTTTCCCCGCCCGCTTCCGTATTTCCGATCAATTGGAAAGGAAAATACTTTCAGAACTTTCTAAAACTATTAAAACCACTGTAAACATGTTCAATTCTATTGTCCAACATGTCTCTTTCATTTTTGTGTCGTAGGAAATTTTAAAAAGATTGGCGGCCATCTTAAAAAAAAAAAATTAAAAGCCCCTCCTTCCTTTTTTTAGAAACCTGGACGCTAACCATGTTTTTTTTTACTTGGCCTTAGATATTCAGTAAAGTATACTGATTTCAGGTGGGGGCGGGTCAAGTTCCCACGCCCCCTTTACCTGCTAGATATACCACTTTAGACATCAAATTAATGTCAAACTATAAAGTACTCACTGCAGATGTGCTTTTCACCAAAAGTAACATTTTTTTCTCAAATCTGTTGTCACTTACAGCTGGAGCAGGATCTAAGGCGACTACGTGATCCCTTGACCCTTCACCTACCCATCACTTCGCCCCCAGCAGAGGAATCCAAAGAATAGGTCACAAGCCATCACCCTCCGCCCATCCCCAGCTAAAGGTCTCTGCAAAGGACAGCTCCGCAGCTGCCCCAGCAAGCCGACAATTTACCCAATTGAGGTAGGCTCTGCTGTCGATGAATTGGATGGAATTTGAACAACGGAGCAGGAGACTTTAAAAGATTCATCAATAGGGGGCAGCAAACATGCTCCTTCCAGTACAGATGCATTGCCGATGGCAATTGGTAACTCACCGCACATGGATTTACCGCAGACCTTGGTGAAGATTTCGGTCATCATGACGCGCATGCTGCCTATTAGACTGGTATGTTTGCTGCCCTCTATTGACAGCAGTGACACAACGGAAAACCAGTTTCCCCTTCCTCAGCAATTGTTACGAGCTTTAGGTAGTCGACGTGTCGGTTTATCACAAGTAGGGCAGGGCAAACGCAGGCTACCAACGTCATTGGCATTGGATGTATCGGGCCAGAATTATTCAGGTGGTTAAGGAGCTCTTCAAGTCAAATTTGTTGAAGCTAGAAGGTTACCCTGTAAGAAAGTGTGCCACTGGCGTCAGGCTTTGAATGGAGATGTGATCAACAAGCAGGCATGAATACAGCTGGGGGTGAGCATAAATCTGTCGTTGCCAGCTTATATTATTACACATCTGCATCAAAACTTCCTGCGAACCTGCGAAAGGAAAGCAGCTGACGAGACCTGGCCCAATTTCATAGAGTTTTTTTACGGTTAGCAGCAAAATTTAGCCTGCATGGAGATTTTTAATCATTTCCTCCCCCCCCCCCCCATTTTTCAGTTTAATAACATTTATTGAGATCAATGTTGTTTTACTAATTCAAGCAAATTCTGCCTCGGAAGTTAGCATGTTTTTTTGATGTTCTTGTGTACGTTACATATAAAATGGATGAAGGTTCCTTTAACGGGAAAACTTGCGCTAAGCAGCTCTTTGAAGTTGGGCCCAGCAGTCACGATACATGCAAGTAAACCTGTGAGCTTCCTTGTGTCGTCATCAACTTCAGTAGGGTCCACTATATGGTGGCTGTTTTCACATGGTAGACATCTTCCAATGGCCCTCTGTTGCAAGCACATATGTGATGTGATCCGGGAAACCCTTCGCCGAACCTGCATTGAAGATAATGGCACAATAGTCCCCAAGATTCTTTTTTTGACAATTTGAGTTTCTGCTACCAATTGAATTATTAATATCTAAATTATCATTCCTGAAAATATTTACTAAAAACTCCATCATTTTAAATGTAACAATTTGCATTCTTTCTGTCACTTTGTGTGCAAACTCATTGAGTTATGCAGGAGTTTCAAGCTTGATTTCTCAAAAGGACACAACATAACACAAGAATGATAAATTTCACCATGTGAAGGGTTTTCCCAGATCACATCACATATCAGCATGAATCCAGTTTTAAACTTAGGCTTAGTGTGACTTTATTTGTCCAAGATTCATTCTCTACATTATTCACAAAACTGGGAGGAGGGGACCTTCAATGAACACCACCCCCCTCGCTTTACCCCCTCCCCTACAAAAGTAACTAAAGATACTAATAATATGGGAAGTAATAAAATGACCAAAGGTCAGATTTCACTATTGGTAATTTCTTAAAACAAACTGAAAGAATTATTTAAAATATTAGATCAAGAATCTGTTTAAATAATTCAGTTTCTTTATCAATTAACAGCACTGCCGTATGATTTTGGGGGTTATGCACAAAGATAAATCAGTACTTTGTCATTTTTAATTGGAGTAAGGTTTAATAATGTGAAATTACTTAAATAAAAGCGCACACTTTGTACCCTGCAAAAAGCATTGTTACAGCGTCATCTGCAAGTCAAAAATGTGGCCTGTTGACCCGAATTATGAAACACAGCTCTGCATATAGTATGTTTACATTCTCATGTTGATTTGACAATAGTTCATCACAGCTTAACCCCTTGCGTACGGATGACGCCACATGGCGCAAAAAAAACAGTGCCACCAGGCCGGATAACGCCATTGGCCGCTGTTTGTGCAGTTTCAATTCATTGTTGGATTATTGTGTATATGTTACGCTTGACTGCACAAACACATTGTGGCCGTTTCGCTTGGCTGCCAGAGCCACCGCGGCAGCCCGACGTCTCCCGTAAAATACCGTACTCAATGGGTTAAGTAAATGCTGTTGAAATATGACATTCAAAACACGTTTTTCCTGTTTTCTCTGAAAGATCAGCATTCATTGCTGTTTTGTATATTTATCAAAGTTGAACATATCTCTTCAGTGTAAAAGGGCATGATTTGATGAGCATTTAATACAAACCAGTGATGACTGTGACTAAGGTACTAAAGGCACAAGAAATGCGATTATGTTATAAGTACTTTGGAATTATATTTTTTAGGATACAAACATTTCAAGAAGTACTTAATTCTGTTTAAAAAATTAACCTCAGAATTGACATAACTAATACAAACCCATTTTTAAGAGACAGCAAACAGTTAATTAAGTACAGTGTCACCATTGAGTGGTGCAGCTGGGAATTTTGAATCCTGAAAAAGCCTGTCATAAAAACAAAAACACTAGCCTGGAACTTCATGGAGGCTTTGAGGGCAAATACACAGTTGTCCCGAGTCCTTGCCTAGATGCCTAAAAATGTCCCCAAATTTTGAGGCTTTTCAGGCCTTGAATTTCGTCCAGGCCTTGAAATTCAAGGCCTGAAAACCCCCAAATTTAGGTGTAGATTTGTGCCTGGTTTTTGTACCTGAAATTAGTTAGTTCGAGTTAGTAAACAGGATGTAATGTACATGTATTCTGGAAGAAAAGGGAGAGGCAGAAGAGGTAATGGCAAAGAAAAAAAAGGGAAGAATAGAGTTGCCAAAATAATTAACAGCAAGAAAGTGTAAATAGTTAATATTAACCCTAACCCTCCTCAATCCTCCAAAATCCTCATGGTGGTTTTGGAGGATTGAGGAGGATTGAGGAGGAATGGTGATTGAAGCACCGGAGGATTTTGGAGGATTGAGGAGGAATGGTGATTGAAGCACGGAGGATTTTGGAGGATTGAGGAGGAATGGTGATTGAAGCACAAGAGGATTTTGGAGGAATGGTGATTGAATAGTGATTGAAGCAAAGGATTTTGGAGGATTGAGGATGAATGGTGATTGAAGCACAGGATGATTTTGGAGGATTGAGGATGGTTCCTAGCAATAAGGGCCTAGGGGGTTAGGGTTTAAGCAACTTTTCTCTGCTAGAAGCAAGTTTATTAATTATAACAAATGTTCAATAAGATTTCTTGAAATTTAGCAATGATAATGCACAATGCGTAATATATATTGTTGAAGGATATAATAATTTATCTGAATAATTCTTTGTTCATTTTGTAGGGTGTATATCCTGGGGTGTTCTTGATATGAATATTGAGTTAGGATATGTAATTCTTTTTCAGAAAAGTATTTAGTATGTCAGCATCTTGGATCAGTTATGTGAACCACTTCATGTACATGTAGTTTCATATCCATTGAATGTAATTATTGTTTTTCTTTTTTGTTTTGTTCTGTTCAAGTTTAATTTATTAAGGTTTAAATTTCAATCAAAAGTTAAGTTCTTTGGGGTTTTGTAATTTGGTGCATGGTGGTTGTCTGATACAGATTCTCCAGTTTTATAGTCTTGCAGTGATTGTATTATTATTATTGACTACTGGTGAGGACTAGAAAGAGGGTATAACAAAGGGAACAATACTGTCCTCACAAATTTTCTTTTGTCTGGAAGGTGTCCTCACGAGTAAACGTGTGCTTAGTCTATGGGGATGGGTTAGTGTGTAGGAGCAATAGAAAGTCCCGACTTTGGTGGGGAGAGTACCACTGTATTTGTAAAAAGGTACACATTTATTAAAAGGGAAAGATTATTTAACACGCAGTTGGGCATCTATAATATAGTGTGCAAATAATAAAGTAATGTCAAAGATTTATAAGGAAAGTGGATACTTTGTCGCCATGGATCATGTTGTGTATGTTCCTACATTAGTCTCCTTACAGGGTACCGGACAATGGTACCCCACAAGGGAGTCTTTAGAAATCCAGGTACCCCACAAAGCTAACGCTATGGAGTTTGAGATTTCAAAAGGGACAAAGGAGAATAATAGAAGGAAAGTAAAGTCTACAATAGAGGTACCCCATATGGGTGCATATGTGAGGATATGTGTATACGCACAAATTGTATAAATTTTGGTGCGTTAAAATGCCAGAAGGAAAGTGTGCTATCCCATTGTCTTCTCAATGACAGCTCAGATTGTTGGTAAACATTTAAGCTTTCAAGGCGTCTAAGGAGGGTGGCAAGACGGTTAGAAAATAGCATCTAAACATCTCTTCGCTCCGACAATTTTCTAGTTTTCAATTTGTAACCCTTACAGTCCTGCAGCCAGGATACACTAATTGAAGAGACAGTTATCGCCATACTATAGCAAGAAAAAAAGAAATTGATTGAACACAAGAGCTTAGATCGGTAGAAGTGTACAGAGCCAATTCTCAAAAAAGTAAGAACTTGTTACTTTCAAGTCGTGCACCTGGAGTACCTCGGGCTTATGATACTGTTGATGGTACTCATAATATTTAAAAGTTGGCTTAAAAAGCACTGCTTGGTACTGAAAGGGTTACTGTGTAGATTAATTGCTTTTTAAATGTATGGTCTTTTGTGTTGGAGAGGGAGTATTTGGTTTGTTGCCAAAAAGCAAATTCACCCCCCCCCCCCCAAAAAAAAATTAATGTTACTTTTAAGGCATACTACTTTAAAGCATATACATGTATGTACACTTCCCTTCATTGCATTCAACACATTATTACTGATATCGGACTTTGTCTGTTTGGGAAACAGCTTTTTTATACCATGTTCCTGGAGAAAAAATAGCAATAGAAATACATGTACATGTAAATCCAACAAATTGGTGGTTTGGTTAAAATTAAACAAAATCTGATCATTGCTACAGCAATTTCCATTTTATAATTTTAATGTGTACAGTTTTTTAAGATGGGTTTATTGGTTTTTGATTTGAGTACTAATATATGTATGATTATTTTATGATTTATTAATGTGTGTATGCTTCTAATGCTGCATGGAGATTGAATAATTTATAATTGATAGCACTGGCCATGAATACATGTATGTGTAAACATGAGTAACAGTATACGTACAATGGACATCACATAGTGTTTAGTCTAGCAAAGTGGCCAGACAAAATTTCACGTAACCTCAGTCTCCTTTAACCAAAATCCCTAGAATTGTCCTCAAATCAGTTGTGTGCAAGAAATCTGTTTTACATAACTAACACATAAAAAGACATTACAATCTGCATTGTAGTTTGTGCATTTCTCCTAGTGTAATTGTAGTCGAACCTCATGTTAAGTAACTCTCAGGTTCTTTCTGTGACTTTTCTTCGAATCTATTCTCTTGACAAATCTAGTTTCCCAATTCTGCAAAAGTTGACCATGAAGGTATACTGGTCCTTTTACTTCATGTATTTTCTTTCAGGCCATAGAATGAAAGCCTCTTTTGAAAGTTGAGGACGGGAAAAGGACCAGTTTGTCTCCAGTGTCCAGATTGGGACCGACTGGTATCTTTATTGGTGAATAAGGTTCCAATTCAAAAACACCCCATTTGGGGTAAATATGAGAGAATATGTTCCAATGAAATGGGAAAATATATCTCAATGAGGTGATATATGAGCGACATGCTCCCTGTATTACAGGAAGCTAGTGCTTGCATGAGCAGCACTTTAATTGTACAGCAGTTTAACTGCATGTTTGGGTATCTAACTTAAAATTTTGTGACGGGAACATTAGTTCCCCTCCCATCATTTCAGGCCAAGTTTATCTTCCCAAGTACTTAACTTAATTGTAAACAAAAGAATACTCTATTTAAAACCAACACTTAGAGTTAGAATTGTACGACTATCTCCATTAGCCTAATAGGTAAGATGCAACATATTTAACCCTTTTCGACTATTCTTACAAAAATAATTAAATTGAAAAAAACCTTTTAGATATCCTCTGCCTCATTTTGTCTTGGTCTGTACTAGTCCGCTGGAAGCAACTTTCATACTCGGTTCTTTAGTTCATAGAGTATTTGTCTGCATGTTGAGAATCACGTGTAAGGGGGGGGGGGGGGGGGGGGTTTGAGATAGCTTTCAACAGAATTTACACACTGGAAACAAGGATATTGAAAATTCTGATTTTTATTAAAGCACAAAATGGTGAAAAATACTGACAAACTTCTCAGCATGGTGATAAACCTTTTGTACATGCATGTAGAATATAAAGACATGTTGAGCATAAGGAAAAGTGAAATTATGAATACAGGTGAAGTGGTTTCCAGGCTTTTATAATACAAAAAATAAATGTTTTTACAAAGCCCCCCCCCCCCCCCCCCCACGTTATGTTCGACTGCTTTTTTAGTTCAACTGAAAGTTCCTGTGACCTCATATATAGGCTCTGTAGACATCATTGTGATCTTGCAGTGAAACAGTGCCAGCAAGGGGATCACATCACAAGAAAAACAAGGTGGTTCTCGAACCACGTGTCTCACCTGCTTGAACGTTAATCATGTTTTGGACACCTCAATCGACACAATAACCAATTTTACAATTCCAGCCTCTTTTACAACTTGACCTTTGACATGACCATCATATAAAGGTTACAATAGTGCATGCATGACCCAAGGTTGATTGCAATTGGACTTCCAGTTTTCAAATGAGACAAGTTGGACAATTCCAGCCTATTTTAGAATTTGACCTCAATACTTGACCTTTGACACAAGCATCATATAAAGGTTGCACTATTGAATGCATGACCCAAGTTTGATTGCAATCGGACTTCAACTTTGCATATAAGACAAATTTTACAATTCCAGCCCATTTTACAACTTGACCTCAGATGACCTTTGACACGACCATCATATAAAGGTCACACTATTGAATGCATAAACCAAGTTTGATTGCAATCGGACTTCAACTTTGCATATAAGACCAATTTGTCGAAACTTTAACCATAATGACACATACGGACGGACTACGTACAGAAATAGTGATTGCATAGTCTCTTTCTGAACTTCGTTCAGGCGAGACAAAAACTACTATTTATAATTTTGATGCTTTTGGTTTTCACTAATCGACATCTTTAAGCACCACAGTCATGTTTCAGTGTCCAGTTGACTGCAGCGGTCAAAAAACAAAATTAATAAGTTTGATCCTTTTTGTTTGTAGTATATTTCGACCTGGAAGTTAATGCTGTTTACATCAAGGACAGTAGCTGCAAGGGATAAGTACACAAAATGTACTGAGAAAACTACATGTACATGGATAAAATATACATGTGCTCCATTCCAAATACGAATGTAGTAGTTCATCTGCTTCCTGGCTAAAAGATGTAACGGCAATCATGGGTTAATGAGTTTATACATGTACATCTTGCTGTGCAAACCGTTATCCACAGCTAGATACCTTATTTTAATAAAAAAAAAAAAAATTGGGGGGGGGGGGGGGTTCAGGTTCATATAATAAAAACTTGTAAGGAATGCTATCTCGCATAGTTTACAAAATATACATGTGGAATATTTTCTCGTTACTTATTAAAACAACTTATGGACCATTTTTCCTTCTTTGGTTGAGTTGGAGTTGTAAACCTAAAGTTTACATGCCCTAAATTTGAAAAAATCACCTAAATTGAAAAAAATAAAAAAAACCCAAAACAACCCAACTTGGATTCATCCACTTCGTTCTGCACTTGACCAGTGCAGCGGAACAGGTCACTCTTGCAGTGGCATGAATACGGATATACCCAGCACGATATGGGGCAGAGAGGTACGCCCCTTTTGTCCCTATACACTCTCCAGACTATTGTTACCCAACACATCCCCCTAGACATCTCAAAAGAATTCCTTAGATTCTGGGAACACAATGACCAACACAAAAGAGGGGGGGGGGGTTCTTGAATAGGAGTTTAATGAATAGATGGAACCGCTTCAAACAATTAGCTTTCATTCACAAGATGGGGGGGGGGGGGGGGGGGGGCTCCAAGTGTGATGAATAGGACCACTCTATTTAGTGTGGTGCATATCGTTTGTATTTACACTTGGCTGCACAGCCTGTCATGTCAGGGACACTACAAGATTACCCTAGACAATACTAGTCAAAGCACTGCCTTCAGGCAAGATACCCTGCACGATATGGGGGAAAGGGTACCCCCTTTTATCCCTATACCCTAAGCACACTCCAGATTATTGTTATCTAACACATCCCCTAGATTTCTGAATAGAATTCTTGAGATTCCGGGAACACAATGACCAACACAAAAGAGGGGGGGGGGGGGTCCCTTTTCCCCCATATCGCGCTTTATATGTCAGGCAATGTTAAGCTCAGGCATGCAACTTGGAATAAAAAAAATAAAAAAATAAAAAACGAAATTCCAATCTTTACTAGACTTTGTACAGTGTTTTTCAATTTTCAATGGCGTAAGTGCAAAGTGAAAAACGAGGAAATCAGCTGATCCGAGGAAAAGTTGCATGCCTGTAAGCTGTGATGGTGAGCAATGAGCTCAATGCCTGGAACTTCAGATCTTATTTGGCACATTTCCAACATGTACTGTATACCGTTTGACAGCGCGGAAAATTTAAGGCTAAAAATAAGTATTAAGCCCAATAGTTGGTCATTTTTTTATGCCAGTTCGCCCCAAACAAGGCTAAAAGTAGCCTTTAGTCAAGGCACGCGTGGCACCCCAGATGCTGGTGACACGAAAAAGTGCAAGTGGCGAAGCCACAAGCGCCTTTACTATCTCATAAAGCTAATCAATATTCAGTTATTTGAGTTGTCTGAATCATGCATTTTAAGGGCGCTGTAGGGAACTTCCCATGACCTTTGTATGTACATGTAGCATGCTAGTGTTGTAGCAAGTGGGGCAGTTACAAAATAATTCAAATGCCGCCATGTCGCGCTTTATTCCAGCGCACAGCACGCGCGCGCACAACTGCAACATGATGATTCGCCATCATTCCGGGCGCGTGGAAAGATTTCAGCGCTCTCATTCTTCGTGAGCACGTGTGACGTCACATAGTTTAAACAGATGCGAGTAATTCTACATTTTTATTGGTCAATAGCCACAACATGTAATGTATTATGCATGAGAAATTCTCTACCAAATCGGTAGAGAAATGTAAAGAAAAACATAAGCCTTCTCCACAAGATAGTAAAGGCGCTCCTGGCTTTGCCCCTCGCACTGGTCTTTTTCATGTTGAATGTAAGCATCCGAGGTGCCACGCGCGCTTAGACTAAAGGCTAGGCTAAAAGCCACTCGAGGTACAGAGCTACAAAAACAAAACCAGAAAAATCATCAAAAATCAAAGATACAAGTAGGAACTAATATTCCCCTTGAAGCTGGAACGATGCACCAGGCAAAGAATTCCATAGAGATACAGAACTAGGGAAGAAGCTATTGGCATAGCTTTTTGTTCTACATCTAGGTACAGCTAGAGTATACATTGTATTGGTGGGAACAGGTGGATGTGGGGTGCCTGTTAGTGTTTGCATTTATGCTAGGCTGCACAGCCTGCTATTGACACACCAACCCCCCATCATTAACCCTAACAGTCCTGAATCCTCCAATTTTAATATGATTTTCCACACACCCTAGGGAGTTAGGGTTAACAGCCAGACACAAGGGGTTAGAACTCCATGACTTTTCAATGGCTTTCCATGATTGGTTTAAATTCCATGACTGGGGAAACCATTTACATTGACTGATAATCAATTTGTTCACCACCAATCAACTGACAACGACGTGTATGATTATCGCATTTATAGAAGAACAAATCCCCAAAAAGGTAAACTGTGATGTTTACAAACGGAATAGGGATCCAAAACCTGACCGGATCCACACAAAAATAGCGGAAAGAAATGAATAGAAGTGAGAAAACTACGTCCACCTGTGGATGTCTGGTATTGCATGGAACATCTACCTCATAGTAATACCTTGCCAATGTGCACGACAATCACAAAATAGTTCCATGCACATTCATGTTGATCAGTAATCAAACATGTAGTCAAATGTAGTCAAACAGTCAAAAAAAACAAATTAAATCAGGAAAATATCAACAAATTTGATTCAAAAGTAGCATTTGCTACAAAACCTATTCAAGCTTGGCAGTTTTGGTTTTGTTTTCAGAGCCAGCAACAAAAATTTGCAGGATTTTTTTGAGTCTGTCCAATTCAATGGCACAAAGAGCAATAATCACATGTAGGTGATATGATAGTATGGATAGCTCTGCTGAAAACTATCCTTCAAACTTGTAGTCAAAAAATAAACGATCAGAGATTTGTGAATGAACAACAAACACAAACAATGCCAAGCTGTCAAAGAAACGATTAAAAAAGGAAGGAGCTCTTTCGAGAAGGTAATATAACAAGAAATTCAATCCAACAATGGCAGACTTTTGCATTGTACTACTTCAAACTACTTGTTCCATAAATTGAACCAGGATCAACATTAATCAACACTGAACTCAAAGTAATTCAAAATAAAAACTGTGCACCGTTTCCTTCAGAATACTTGAGGGAAAAAAATCCTCAAGTTAAGCAAAATTGTATAGATGGTCACGAGAGATTGTGAATATGGCTTAACTATTGCATGCTGGTATATGATCTTCCCAGGCCATTATCATAACTAGCAGAAATAGCTACATGTATAACATTCTCGTGACATTTTACAACCATAACCATGCCTTTCCCAGCAGTATCATGCTCAGAATGTCATGTTAAAAACCAACATGGGTTGGGAGGTACATTCTACGACCTAAGCATCCTTAGATTTTCTGAATTTAGGTGTTTTTTTCTATTCTGAATTGTAATACTTATCTGTTTATCATTTGTTTATGAATCTCTTTTAATAGGTCAGCTTCCCTGAGTTAAAAAAGAAATTGGCACATTTAAAGTAACCCGTTGATGAAGGATAAAAAACAACTAATGCGCATATGAACATATTTAAAAAACTTTAATATACAAGTTGAAAACATGGGGTGGGGTTAGAAAGAAACAACTTGGGGAAAGAATTGTGTGGCACCTTTTAACAATTTGCACTGGGATGACACTCTTCCAGGGAGAAAATGAGTGATGATATGTTGTTCATTTTAGGAAATATTGGAACTGCAGATTTGTTTGTGAGATTGCAGTGAGCAGAAAAAAATTTGAGCCATGTCTTTGAAGGCTGCTGTAAAAAAGATGACGAACATAAAAATACTGAAATTTCTTCACCCGAGATCAGTTCCCACACTAGCTTGAAACTTAATTAACCAATACAACAACAGAGGGGACTTTTAAAAGTTTTTTTTCCATTGACATACCACTGTGAACATGCATAGCCCTGAACAAAAATTTCCGTTTTTGGACACAGCCTTATTTGAAAAACCGTGAATCAGCCTTTGCGCATTTATAGAATGAAAACTGGAATTTGAAAAAAGTATCAAATTAATTTAACAGTGGGAAAAGTGCCATCCCTATTTACAATTTAAATCAACCCTTTGAACTATAAAACAAGCACCAAAAGTAAAATAAATATGAACTGGTTCCAACAAATGATGTGATTTAGGAATACCAATTCGATACAGCACACAAAAACCCTTGGACCTGGGACCTGCGACTTGATCTGGCAGCTTCCGTTCTTTTCACAGGAAGAAGAGCCTGTCAGATAGCTCCAGGGATGGTTCTCGTTTCAGGTTCTCACCAACCTGGTAGGCAAGCTTGTGGGCATACTGGCATGGGGCGGGTACGCGCACCGTGCCGGGCCAGTTGTAGTACAGATGAGTCAGCTTGTAGGCAAGTCTGTGAATGAACAGTGTATAACGAAACGGGAGTTGACATCGCAAATTGAATCACGAGTTAAAAGTTGTTTTATAATTTAAATTGTTTGCAAATGAATATTTTTTATTTTTGTGTTTGAATCCAATCATGCTATAAGTATTAGTGGTTGCTAAATATGAAAAAAAAATTACTAAAATGCTACACAAAAAACAATGTAATGTTTATTTATTTATTTCACCTCTGCATCTGATCTGGATTGAACTTGCTGGTGTCATAGACAATCACATAGTGAGTTGGCGTGACGGTACCCTGTCTGACGTGTTGACTGACCAGGAAGAAGTCGTACCAGTTGGGTCTGGTGATGGTGTGGTCCACCACACACCCTGGCGCTGGATTTGAAAGTTGTCTGCCATTCTGCAAAGGATACAGAGGTTTGATACATAATCCAATCATGGCACTTATTGCCAGGCATGATAAAAATGCTAGCAGGTATCATATTTTCATTTGATAGAGCTATCAGCACCATGCACATCCCATGATGGTGTTATTCTGACTTACTACATCATGTCTATTTACAGGTATACATGTACCCTCATCACGCGACTCTGTGATGTAAATAGAAACACCTATGAAAACGAGCATAAAGTAGCATGACCAGGTTGGCCTTTATACCGAGACTGAGAAGATTCTGGTGTTGATCCGCTTCTGTACAATGACGATAGTCAGGGACGGTTTGTAGGTCTCGCCGAACATGTCAAAGCAGGACGACAGCTGTTCCTGCTCATACGTGGCAACAGTGGTCAGCTGACCGTCACCGACGCCGTCTCGGAAGATAACGATCTTCTGTGGCAAGTCGTGATTCACCTGTCGAAAAAAATGAAGTGAATTATGAACAAGGGGCTATTGAAGAATTTGAACAAGCTTCCAGGGCTAGAAATGAAACTAACATAGGACTATAATGCTTTAACCCTCTAATGCTTTAACGTCCTAGGCATTACTTTGGTATATTATGTAGCACTGAGTCTCTCTGTGACTGATGAATGGGTGTGTAATGACAGCAGTCTAGATACTGGCAACTACAAAATACTACTTCTATGTAATTGTGGTAATACAGGTAAGTTACTGGCTACTACCATTTACTAATAGGATGTAGTATTACCAACCCAAATTAAAAAAAATGTATGATCTCTGAAAACCAGTAGTTCATACTGTGTTTCTGCCTTAGATGATAAACATTTTTCCTCTAAACCCAGCAACCTTAGTACTACATATTACTACGTACACTATTTGGGGTGAAGTACTACATTTTACTACTAGTAGTATTTTGTAGCTTTAGGTGATGTTAGGGTTAGACTGAAACAGGAGGTACTCAGAAGCTGTACTGGCAAATGATTGGCTTACCTCGTGGTATTTCTTGATGGAGGCTACTAGGCACAGTTTAAGCCCGTCGATCAGTTCTTGTTGGGGAGTCTGGAAACACACTCTGGAATACCAGCGGGTCAACAATCTGGAAATATGAAAACAAAAAACACCTTTGTCAAAAGTTTTATCAAAATGCAATTGAGGACGGGAACCTTGCAATTTTTATGACAAACAAAATCTGAAAGCTGAGAGTTTTTGCTGGGGAGGTGGGGGATATTACAGTCTACTTACTTGTTGGTACTTGCAACAAAGGCACCGATGGACTTCCCCCCTCTGGCTGGATCGTGATAGACGTCAATGCCAACGACCATCATTTTGGACTGAAAACGAAACAGAAATGCAAATTCAAGACTGCTACTGCTCTTTAAATGCACAAAACGTGAAAATGCAGGAACAATCACAACTTACTAAACCAAGTAAGTGTTCAATATACACAAACAAGTTGAGCACTAATACTTCACCTTGCAAAGTTACACAATTTGTTCACTGAGGGGGATGGGAGAGGGGGATGGGAGAAGGGGAAGAGAGGGTATGGGGGGGGGGGGGGAGTGCCTGTCGTGAGCTTACCACAGGGATCTCTAGTGACCAGAGTTCCCCTCCCAGCTTGCAATTGATCTGTAGGGCAATCTTTTGAGTCACGCTGCGTAGCTTCTGCTGCTGGCTGATCGTTCTGGAAATGATCACCTGATAACAATAATTGTACGTACAAGAAGACTTGGGTCATTACACAACATTAATTCTTTATCAAACTTGGCAAACACATGGAAATTACATTGATATTAACATGATGTCATGCACTACATGACATGAAATTAAATGTTAAATTTTCAGTACAAATTTTGGGTAATAAAAAAAACATCAAATATTAATTCAACTTAGCACACGGACTCAATTTACCTATAGCAGTTTGCGAATTATTGGACAACTTATGTGGAGAATGCGTAATATAATGTGTAATGACGCACTGCATACACATGAGCTCGTAAATCGTAAATCTCTGACCGCAGTTGTCTGGGATTTTGTCTGAGACAACTTTTCTCGGTGTTTACCTGCATGGACGTACGGATCACATCATGCCTGCAGTTGAATCGCATTTAACGAACGTTTGCATTCCAACGAACAAGGTGCACTGCAGTAGCATGCACGTGTTTGCAAGTTTTTGTTTGTCCAAGATATTCTGTTGTTTGGCTGATGCTTATGAACAGGAAAACTGGACAAGTCCCACGACGCAATGCAGGTCTCTGGTTTTATGCTACATTAGATAATTCATTCTACTGTAAAAACTACAATGCCAATATGATAACGGAAACAATTTGCACAAATAAAACGACTCAGTAAGCTTACGAAATGTGTAAAACTTCAATTTCAATTTACACAACTCAAAAAGTTACACTTGTTCACTTCAAGTATTGTTTGACTGTTTAAATTAACGAGACCGTTGATCATAGAATCAAGCACCTGTGACGGGACTGCTTTTTCCACACAGCACAGTTTTTTGACAGCATTGTAGCGATCATCTCTCGATGTTGGGAATATTATCACCACCAGTTGGAGCTATAAAGATAAATGGAATGGGTGGATTGTAAACCACCAAAACAGCAATACAAATAATGGTTGTTAAACGGCGAGCATGTAGCCAGATTTATTTTAAAAACTCTTTGAAGGAAAGTCTGTAGCTGGATTGGAGAGTGAGAATTGTGGAATTGGATAAGTTGGGAAAAACTTTCCAATTATACTAGTTTTTTCGGGGGGTGGGGGGGGGGGAGGAGGATTGAGCTGTGCCCTAATTTCATGCTTGGGCACCCAACGCAATGTTGCTTGGCATAGCAACTTGGCCCAATTTTATAGCGCTGCTTAACACACGATTTTCTGCGGAACCCTCACCCATTTCATACAGACTGTAAGCAGTTGAGCACAGCGAAGAGCCCGCTAACCTCGGAAGCAGGATTTGTTTAAATTAGTGACGCAAAAATATAAATCACCATGCACGCGCAAGCGTTAGCACGACTTGGCCATGAAATACGCTAATGCTTAAGCAAATTTTCCTGTAGTAGTTAGCACAACTTTTCTGCTTACTGTTAAGCAGCGCTATGAAATTGGGACCTGGTTCTAACATGGCTGCAAAGTGTTTAAAAGAATCTTTATTAAACAGAAAATACAGTACTGGTATTTTTTTTTTGAGGCACAGGTATGATCCTGTAATAAAGAGCTCATATATTTACCCTGTAAATACACAGGCAGTTTCGTCATAGAATTACTCATCACCGACTAAGAGTCAATTTTTGACACATGTCTATTCAGCATTCTACAGGGCATACCTGGGGGTTGATGGCATCTCGAATGTGGTTGAGGTATGTCTGCGTCTTGTCATCCTGCAGCTCAAATCGTACTGGTGCCTGGACACGGATGCCCATCTGAGGGCAACATCGCTCCAGCATGTTCAGGAAGTCCCCGGCACGGGGGGCGTCCCGCTTGCAAAACACCAACAGCCAATTATTCAAGTTCACCTGAAAATGGACCGACAGAAATAAATCAAGTTTGAGGTTGGGGGAGTAGGGAGGAGATTGGGGAGGTGGTTATAATACCATGCTAATCACTTCAATCATTTGGTAAAAGCATTTAACACATCTCTTTTTTTTTTTTTTCTTCTTCGGTTTACTCACCGGCACGATGACTTTGTCTCTTCCCATCTCCCGGCCCCAGTCTGCTTCGGGGTTGGATTTGAAGGTTTGTTGACGCATTGTGATTCGCTCCACGGGGAGTTGTCTTGCATCCAACTACAACAACAAGGCAAGGACATCATTTTATTGACCCATTCTCTACCATGTATGTGATTGGCTGAAAATGATCATGTGATGACCAGCAGGGCATATGATTGGCTCTTCATTTCAACCTACCTTTAGGATGTCCCTATCCAGCCTCATCCCCCAGTTGGTCAGTTCCTTGAGGGCATCTGGGTTCTTGTGGATGTTATCAATGAACTGTCGTAGCGACAGGTGCCTCTCGGTAGGTGTGATGCGTGTATGTGAAGCCAGATCCTACATACAAATGACAATGACACAGTCAATGATTTACCTCACAAAATGTCCATTTTCTCTGAATAAGGGGATTTTTTCACATTGATTGCACATTACCCACTATTATATTAGCTTTGAATCAATCAAAATACAGATTCTATGTAAGAGTCTTGTTTTGTGATTTCGGGATTTTTATTATTTTTTTACGAAAAACAAGTAAACAAGTAATGATTGACCCACCTTCATGACTCTGAAATCACTTCGCATCTCGTCTGTCAGTCCAGTGCGGTAAGATAGCTCTGGTACCAGGCAAATCGCTGTAAGTTTGCTCTACAATGAAACATCAATTAAGGGAACTGTTTGCTAAGCAAATTGCTTTTGAGGTTACGTCATAGGGTGCTCCTTTAAAGTATAGATTTTGTGAAAAGGGGCTCTGTATTAACTTAGATGTCTTAAACTTTAAATTACAGTGGATTGTATGTAAAAAAGATGTTTTACTTTTCCCATAAAACTTGATTAAGTAATTGTACTGAAATCCAATATGGCCGCATTACCATGGCAACAGCGGATTTGCGGACAGTTTTTTTTGGGTAAATTCTGAAGACAATATATTGGTGATAATACATTCAAAAAACTTAAAAACAAAAAAAGTAGTCTGCTTAGCTAACAGTCCCCTTAAACACAGAATGATTACGACAATATTTCTATGGCTGAGCTAACAGGTAGGTTTAGTCTTAACACTTTGACTGAGTACATTTTCTGTCTCATCTAAATGTACTACGGTGAGACCTTGACGCATGTCCCTTCACCTATCTCTAGCAGCCAAGAGCTCTGCCCTCTGGAGATTGTGTGAGGGTCATTTCTATGGTTTATAGCCCCTCCCCCACCCCATGCTCAGGTACGTCTGTCATCTATGCAAGGATTTATCCGACACTTACCCCACTCATCTGCTGCTCTTTCTTCTTTGGTCGGCTGAGGAGGAGAGGCTGTTCTAGGTCAGTGATCTCCTTCTGGTAGTTTTTCCTTTTAGAGGGAAAGAGATTTCAGGTGAATGACGCAAGGGAACAGAGCGCAGGTTAGACGAGTTCAAGCAGAGACCATTCGTCCACCAAAAATATATTACAGCAAACTAGCTCTAAGGAGTGGTCTGGAAATTCTTGTGTAACGATGATAAAATACAATCATAAAAGACGAAGTCGCCAGCAACTACACAATATAAATTCTGAAGCTTACTGATAATAGTCCACAAACTTCATTTCCTCCCTGTCGTGGTACATGAATGTACTCTGGGGATTCTTGTCCCAGGCGATGTCATCAACTCGATAGGTTTGGTTATTGTAACGTGTGAGTACAACGGTGCCCACAATCTGCCGCATACACTCATCCTGGAAGTTGTGGGGATTCTTCCTGTAGATATCAGCCCTGGAAAAGAAAAAGGAAATCTTTTCAATAAATGTGGGCACTGCAAACCTCTCAGGACATACAAATTATAAATTATAAACATCCTGTCAAACTTGAGGAAAGGTAGAAATGACGCTGATGACAGAATTCCTAGAATATTCAGTGTAGCTAATAAATCAACGCTGAACCACCCAGCCATAGAAATACTATTGTAAACATTCTGTGATTACTGAAGTGTTTGATTGACATTGCTTATAACATTTCATCATAGATTTTCAAAGTGAACAAAGAAAACTGGCAGGAGCGGGATTCGAACCTGCGTCCTCCGGAATACCGTACCGGTGCTCTACCAACTGAGCTATCTTGCCCTATGTTGGCGGTCTCCCAAATTGTCAGTATCTTTGTTCGGGTGGGCGCTAGTCAGAAGTCATAAACCCAGAATATCGTGTAGCCAGGAATCACGCCCAACCTGGGAAGCGACATTGTGGGGATCACTCAATGAGGATACAACTTTTTAAACTTGTACACTATAGCACATGAAGATCAATACTCACATGGTGTCAAGCACCGTCTCATAGCATAGAACCTTGTGGGAAACATCTAGATGCAACATGAGTACCTTGCCATACTCATGGATGGCTGTGATGTAGCCAGGCCATATCTCCAGCCTGAAAATAAACATTGGAGGAAGCTTTCAAAGGTAATAAGCCACGTGGTAAAATTATTTTAAATTTCTTTGTTCGGTTTCTTGTGTTCCAAAAAGTCGCCCGTCAGACTGAGATGTTTCCTTGAACAAAATTAAACATCAACCAGAAATGTGATAGACTTTGTGTGAAATGTTGCACTTTTCTGTGCCCTGGAAAGTCTTGTTCAAAAAGTTTGTTGTGAGGTTGGGAGAATGTTGTCTGCATCATCTTACTTGTGTTGCGGGATCGTCTTGGAGAGGTTGGGGCTGTAGTAGTGACGGCCCACTTGACTCATTGCTAGCACTTTCATGACTCTGCAAAACAATTCAAACAAAATAGGTCAATAATTCTGAATTTTCTATTTAACCAAATAAAATCAACAGTAAATAAGCACCAAATATTTCTACCCTATATTGAAAACTGGGGGATTTTGATGGATTGAGGATTGTAAGCCTGACGGAACTGCAGGATTTTGATGGATTCAGGATACCTCCATATTGAGCAGTCACCAGAACCAACTTTTTGTGCATGACAAAATAGGTGGATTTTGGCGGATTCAGAATAGCACAACCTCAGAAAATAATACAAATTAATGACAAGAAAAATTAATATTACAAATCAATTTAGATATGTTAACTAAATATACATGCACAGTGAAAAAGAAATCTGACTTTAAAAAAAAGGAGAACAATTTGATTTGACAATCGCTGCAATGGGTTTTGTGGAGATTCCTGGACATGTTTGCGTATCATCCAACCAAGATGGCCACCTGTTTATGATCACGTGTCCAAACACCACCTATACAACAAGCAACCTCAAACAAACAAACAAACAAACAAACAAACAAACAATACCTTCTGAAGATGATATTATACAGCTGAATGCATTCATTAGGTTTCAGTTCCTTGGCTAGTTGAACCTTGACCTCGTATTCCGTTTCATCTCTCAGGCCCTTTGACTTGAATATTGTGACCTGTAAAATACAAAGAAAAATGAGGTTACAAAAGAGGCCAGACCCTCATATATGTATGGTTTAACCCTAACTCTCCCAGATACTTCAAAATCCACCAGAAAGTTTGTGGAGGAGTTTGCAGGGTTGAAGACAGTGGAGCCCAACTAATACTTGATTTCATATTGAGCTTGATGTCTCTTAAAGATTACTAGCCTTGGTAATTGAGGGTGGACAAACAATCTATAAAGTTATTCCGCCGGCCATGATACCATTATAAAGGAAATTTGACTTCTGTAAACAAAGTTCTTATTTTCAATTCTGCTTTAACCCTAACCCTGCTCAATCCAATAATTTTAATATGATTTTGCATGCACCCTAGGGGGTAGGGTTAAGGTAACTTTCAGAAACCAGTTATGTATGCTTCAAGTAACTTAAACTAAAGATCCGATGACAAGCTTACCTTCTCTGACAGTTCAAATGGCAGGAAAAGGATCATGCCGTCAAATGCTCGGACCTTACTAATGTCGTCCAGGTGGGTGTATAAGAGACGCATTCTCATCCTCTTGTTTTCTACATGAGGACTGTAGGAGACTGCATACTGCCACACTGCTTCTGTCTCAAAGATGATTGGAATGTAGTTGCTGGCCGCACTTATGCTGTGGGAGATAAGTAGGTACGTGTTATGGTGCATATCGAGGACAGGGAACAAAAGAGTACAACAGGTCCTTGACTGGTAAGCTGTCCCCAGTTGGATAAGCGATTAATTGAGTAAAATCAAACGATAGGAACTGCTAAAAGGTGCTGAAGGAAAGAAACATCGGATGAACAACGGGAAATCCTTGGAGTACATAAACATGTGTGGATTTATGTATGGTTGGCTAAACCCGATATCCTTTTGACTCGGTCAGTGAAAGTGGTAACAAAGGGAAGTCAAAAAAGTAACAGCCTTTGTGTTGGGCCATATCAATTAAAAAAGCATTAACCCTCCCTCTCCACGTGCCAAATTGGAGCCAACTGCCCCTATCTATCAAAATCGAGTGACAGGTTGAGACACACAAGCTGTGGGAGAGGAGAGGATTTGGTTTTTCGATAGGTTGTGATAGTTATAATAGGAGGGTTAATCTGACATTAAGGTCTATCCTCTCTATCATTTAAGCCATGTAAATTTGGCTCACATATTTGAATTCAAGACCAACATTGTGACAATTGTGTGGATTTAAAAAAAGTATATATTCATCGTACCTTTATGTATACAAAGATTAATCTGAAAAAATATATCATCCACGGTGTTTAGTACTCTATCTACATATAATGTAAATATGAAAAACTTGACAAAAGCTAAATAAGATTTGAGGGTTTGCATTGTGGAAAGACTACAGGAGAGACTTATGGTAACACCATGTAGAATTATCTCTCGTTTGTTAGTGTTCTGAGAAGACCTATTTGTTTACTTGAGGTTTGGAACAGTATGCTCCGTTCGTCTTCAGGAAATGACACAAAGCTGCTGACCAACCCAAATGATCTGTGGATAAATACCGTAACTGCAGATACAAAGGCTGGAAAAAAAAAAAACTTACCTTGTGCCTGCTGTTCCAGGCGGGGGAACCTTTGTCTGTAATTCAGCCCTTTCCTTCATTTCACCCACTGCCGCTGCCGCTGCCTCAGGCTTGATCCGATGAGTGGAGTAAGTACCTGATGGAGATGCAGGGGACAAGGGTGTCTGTGGGCTCTGGTCGGCTGGGCTCTGGCTGAGGGGAACTTTCTGTTTCAGGGCTGCAATCCCTCTGCCAAATGAGGCCGGGGAACGGGACGACAGACCCACGATGCCTCGGCCGACTGGCTGAGAAGGGGGCGTACCTGTGCCGGTGGGTGATGTGGCTGTACTGGGGGGTGAAGGTGTTGTAGTGCTAGAGGGTGGTGCGGCTGTGCCGGGAGGGGTTGGGGTGCCTGTAACAATTCAAGGAAAATATGTTCAATATTCAGCTAACAATGCTTTGATACTCACTATCTTGAGGAGGCAGGGAAACAATCAAGGACAAAAGGATTAAAAAGTTTCCCTAAAGGAAATGCTAAAGACGAGGAATCTCTCCACATAGAACTTTGCGCACAAAGTCAAAGAGGGAATGCTGAAGTACAGGAACAAAGAAAGGAACGTAGCCATGTCTTCACAAGGATGTAAAAATCAAAAAGAAATGTGCATACAAGTGTATTGCTCTACATGTAAATGTCAACATCCATATTCTTATATTGTTTGAACTGGCAGGATTGGATCAGTTGGCCTTTGATGAAAGTGTATCATTTCAGTTTCTTTATTCTGCAATCAGAATTAAGTTCTCTAAGCTCTTCAGTATCTAGCACAGCCCATGTCTCCTTTGTCCTATGTGCACTATGTATTTTGCCAAGCAAACCTTTAAAAATGAGTGACTTTTAGTGCTGATAAGCTGTATAAAATTGGCCCATGAGTATCCAATACATGTTAAAATGTCTATCTGAGTGATGAGAATTGAAGTTTTTACTGGTCACATGATAGGATATGAACAAGAGTGACAAAGTGGGATTTGAACAAGAGTCACAGCAGCGGTATGAGAAGTGCTTCATCTACCTGATTTGGGTGTTAAGGATCCAGACCCCACAGGTGAAGTTCCCCTGCTCAGCTGCATCTGCTGGTACAAGCTGGCCAGGCCCCTCCCAACAGAGGGCTGAGGCTTAGCAGACGCACCCTCTCCATTCTGTGACGGGACAGCCCCTCCGTGTCCATTCTGTTGTGATTGGATGGGGGAGCCTGGGCTGGTCAACTGTGCTGCTTGAAGGGGTGGCGATACTCTCTGGCGAGGGTCCTGGCCGTTAGATCCCTGTGTAGCAGAGGGCTGTCCTGGACGACGAATAGGATTCTCCAGAAGGGACTTAAGGGCAGCACCACGTCCACCACGGCCAAAGCCCTGTGGGGCCGACATCTTTACGGGTTGATATTACTGGAATAAAGAGACCATTCACCTTGTCAAATACAATGACATCATTTTTCCGATTACTGTCGAGACAAGTCGATTGCGAGCATCGACCATTGATTTTGACACGGCATTTTAATGTGCATCCAATATTCAATAATATGCCGGGCGATGTAGCGCACAAGACAGTAGAATTTCGCGCACTGAGTCATATGGTATACCATCATGGATGACTCCTGCGTGGGGACGAGCTAGCTGCAAGGCCCATCCCAGCACTCGCAGCAGCCATGAGGAACCATGCCCGGTCGTGATTGGCTACGGTACACGCATGGCGCTGTAACCGGTCAAGCTGTACTGTCACAATCAAGTGAGGTCGACTAAACCCCTTTTGACATTCTCAAAGCATCATGGGAACAGTATCAATCATTACTGGCATTAGAAGAGCAAGCACATTATAATGGATGTGATTGGTCGCATTGGTAGTCATGGTTAAAAAGGTAAAATCCTCTTCTGATTGGCTAATAATAACATTAGCTGTTCTCATTTCAGAGGTGTTGCATTCATCAGTAAGGCCCCAAGTCCAAATAGGGCCGGTATGTATACCAGCTCCCGGTATACAAACCAGTTCATTTTAATCCTCCCAAACTGGTTGGATACCGTCCAAGCCTCTACTGGAAGACTGGCCCTGTTTGGGAGTCCATTGTGTCCAGTTCCTAGGCTGGTGAACTCCTGCTAAATGCAGACAATGGGGTGACTTTAATCCGATGATGATAATAATCTTCCATGGGTTAACAAAGGCCCTAAACATTTGCTCAATTTCAAAGCAGGCTAGACAAGCTCAACCACAAGTCTATTCATTAACCCCCATGAGTATGGTATTTTACAGGAGACATCAGGGTGTCAGGGTGTCAGGGTGTCAGGGTGTCAGGGTGGCTCTGGCAGCCAAGCGAACCGCTACAATGTGTTTGTGCAGTCAAGCGTAACATATACACAATAATCCAACAATGGATTGAAACTGCACAAACAGCGGCCAATGGCATTATCCGGCCTGGTGGCACTGTTTTTTTTGCACCATATGGCGTCATCCGTACGCAAGGGGTTAAGGTGGCTTTAAAATACCGATGATTAAGTGGACTTGTACTGTCCGGGGAGGGGTATAATACTGGACGCGCCGCGCGGTGATCGCCTGTAAATTGCACCCTCTGTTGTTGATAAACATTCAAGACATGCGGATGCGGACAAGGTATTACTCCTTGAGTTTGTGAATATGCGTCGCATGGGGACGATTTTGGGCGATTGGGTAGTGTAGGGCCCTGTTCCCTAGTATAAGGGAACAAAAATCCACTTTTAGGTTATTGGAATAAACCTTTTTGACATTCTCAAAGCATCATGGGAACTGCATCATCCCTAACTGGCATTAGAAGAGCAAGCACATTAGAACGGACGTGATTGGTCGCATGGGTCACATGTTGGTTGTCATGCTTGCAAAAATCCTCTTCTAAATTGGCTAATAATGTGACATTATTGGCTGTTCTAATTCCAGAAATTTGCAAACATCAGTAACTGGTACCCCGAGAGGGATTCCCCAATTATTTCCTTTATTTTTATTGCCATTTAAAATTGATTTTTTTTCTGGTTATTATTTTCCTTATGTTCCATGCAAAGATATGTGAAAAAGGTATCGCTTAACTCATGACAGATATTTATCATAAAATCAAATAATATTTGGACTGGTTCACAGTGCCATAGGCTTGTGTGTAAATTACATGGTTTGTTTGGCCTCCAAACCCACAATGCATGAGAATGTCTAAAAGGTTTATTGCCAAACTAGTTAGCGACATTACAAACCAACAGGTATGCCATAAATAAAGGGCAGGGTTTTAGTTTTCGAGGGAAATTTTTGGGTAAAGCGGCGATGAGGACAATGCGAAAATAAAGATGGCGTATTTTTGCCAACTCGTACCTTCGCTAATTCGTACCTCCAGTTAGGACAACTCGTACCTTCACGCGGAAGTCAAGTCGTACCGTCAATGTTCTGAAATACTCCGGGCCGTAACTGATTGATGTGCTTTGATATAATTATACTATTATAGGCCTACTTTTCGGTTATTTTAGACGTTGGAATGTAAAGTGAAATACTGACAGCGATCAGCAAACAGCCGTTGTATATCGAGCCCCGAGGCGCGCGCAGTGCCGCTGGCCGATAATCGATCGGAAAACATCGTTCATGTTCAAAAATCCGCTCCATTACTTTGTACACAGCTGGTTTGTGCATGCACCTTAGTTGCACAAAAAATTCACTTTTTTTCGGGTTTAACTTGAGCATATTCTCATTTTGAGGGGATGACAAGCTGCATGAATTACTACTCTGCATTTTGGGTGAGTGTTTGGTTGATATATTCAGGGAAACGGAAGATATCGGCAATAAAAAAACCGACCCTTGCCAACCCAATAGGAGTGTTTCCAGCTCTAAATGGCAAATCTCACATGTCAAGCTACGTGCGGGTAAGTCTTTCCACAAGAAGTTTGTACAGGATTTTGAAAGTGTGGATTTGCGAGATATTTTCTGTAAACACGTCACCCAAGGACATATTTACTCTTTCTAATCCAAGCATCTTTGTAATTCCGGGCACAAGGTCAAGGAATAATGTGAGCGAAATTCCAGCATCCTTCATCAGGTAAAAATATGAGAAAAAAAATGTTTGTAAACATTTTCGCAATGGTAGCAGAAATTGATAATCTGGACTCCGTCGCGTTGTACACACAACGGAGGAGTCCAATCTGATCTGGGCTACGGCTACTCCAGCCGCTTTACAGTCACTTCGCCCTCAACCACTTCGCCCAAACACCACTTCGCCCAATTACCCCTTCTCCCAAACGCTGCTTTGCTAAAATGCCGCTTCGCCCCCAAAAAACGCTTTGCCCCCAAAAACCACTTTGCCCCCAAAAAACCACTTCGCCCCCAAAAAACCACTTCGCCCCCAAAAAACCACTTCGCCCCCAAAAAACCACTTCGCCCCCAAAAACCACTTCCAGGGCAGTGGCGGTGTCATTTTTCTCAAAAGTCTCAGTAACATTCAGTTAGAACTGATAAATACACTAAGTGGCGTTTGGGCGAAGTGGCGTTTGGGCGAAGTGGCGTTTGGGCGAAGTGGCGTTTGGGCGAAGTGGCGTTTGGGCGAAGTGGCGTTTGGGCGAAGTGGCGTTTGGGCGAAGTGGCGTTTGGGCGAAGTGGCGTTTGGGCGAAGTGGCGTTTGGGCGAAGTGGCGTTTGGGCGAAGTGGCGTTTGGGCGAAGTGGCGTTTGGGCGAAGTGGCGTTTGGGCGAAGTGGCGTTTGGGCGAAGTGGCGTTTGGGCGAAGTGGCAATTGGGCGAAGGGGTAATTGGGCGAAGGGGTAATTGGGCGAAGGGGTAATTGGGCGAAGTGGCATTTGGGTTGGCCGTCAAAAATCACATTTTGAGAGGACGAATCTGGAAGCGCTAAGGTGTGTATAGATTAGTGTTTATTACAGATTTAGAAAAGCAAAATACAAATGTCATATGAGCAAAGGATTTTTAGCGAAACGCCGTTCTTTGAGAGGTGGTTTTCGGGATCTAAGCATTAAAACGCCGCAACGACCCACGCCGCACGGAAGCTCCGTGCAATGGCGTGTGCTGTACGTGTGCGTGGTCAAGTCAAACCGCATGGCCGATCTGCAGCACATTGCAACTGATTTTTAATGGCAAAGATCATGCGTTCAATCGGGTTTCTACTTAAAAAGAGGATTTCCTCATAACCATACATTAAAGACCAACTAAAACGGCAATATTTTTCTGATAGTTTATGCCTCCCCAAAACTAATGTATTAACAAGATTCACGATTCTGAAAAATAACAAAATGTTTTTGAGCCTTTTCTTTCTGAGCCACTTGGACTCGATTCAGAAAAGGCCGAGGTCAACTGCGTGCCGTATCGCGCGACTATTGACGTATACGTGTAGAAACATGACGTCACTGTATTATACGACAATGTTTTACGTAGAGTCTGTACGTATTTTTTTGTCTAAGGCTAGTATTACTTGCTGTGCTTTTTGCACATGATTCATGTGTAACACTACGGTAAACATATTAAAAGTGTTGACATCTTTGTGAGACACATTTAGAATTGGTGTTGTAGGCTTGTTCTTGCTGAAAAGCTAGTTATGATTCATACTTCCCTTTGTTTGCAGTCGGCTTTTATTGGGACCTGCGCGGTGAGTTGTGTGTGAGCTGATGCTATACTCTAGTCTGGCGACTTTGCTTATGCAGCCCTCTTAAGGACCCGCACCTTCTCAGAACTATACACACAATTTCTGTTATAAGGTACCAGACTCAATCCCATGCAGCGCATGCGGTACCGTGCGTGTACAATGCATGTTGAGTCAAGCGAGCGTGGACAGGGCCAGGGAGGGAGACGCGGGGCTCTGGCTGCTGGAGCCGGCAACCGCAGGCAACGTCGTCGTGGTCTGGTGGTGCGCGTGAGTCCGGGACATTGGAATGCTGGGTGCCTTTAGAGTTGGAATGGCTCCAGCCTTCAATCGGAATTGTGCCTTTAAACCCAGCTGAGTTTTCATACTAACACTATCATCAATACAGTCTTTGGCGAAATGTTCTGCACATATTTTCGACCATTTCGACAGCCAAAAATCAGATCTTGTATTGTCTACAAAGCGGACCCACTGTCGCCTTTGAACTCCATTCAGCACTGGGAATCGCAGTAAGGTTAGGTTAGGGTTTTTGTCGCTGTTCCTCGTGCAACCCCCAACTACACACGATCGAGGCATAATGATTATCTCAGAACCATGCTCATACTGAAATAATATCAAAATTAGACAAAATAGACGGGAAAACGGAGGAGTTATGTCGACAAAAACTCTTCCAGCAGCATCAACTCCACGTACGTACATGCATAGTGTTTGGCTGTAGCATCAACCGACTCTACACGTGTACGTCACAGGGTCATGCACATACATTTAACATACATAATGAGCTTTCGCGAAACAGGATAAATGGTTCAGAATAACAACCCCTTTTTGTTAAATAAAAAAATCCCTCTCGTCTGTAAACTAATATCCATCAGTTAAAAGAGTATTTAAACTGTCGGAAAAGTCCAAAAGGTCGGAAAAAAATTGGCGTTTTAGTTGCTCTTTAGTGTATGGTTTTTGGTTCGACTATAATTCATGTTTTAATCTCTACATTAATTAATCTCTACAAATTTGCCTTACTCTCGTTCGTTGTTTCGACGTTCGTATTTTGCTTTTAGTGGGCGATTTGGAAAGTATTTGTTTTTGCAGATATTTTCTGCAGCAATATTTTTGGCAGATTACCAGTAAATGGATGTTTAAAAAACGTTTAATCATCATCTGATCTGCCTGCGAATCATTTTCAAAATAAACTTACACGTAAAAACGAAAATGTGCCGTGGAAGAATTCTCAATTTCCCTCAACCGAAATATGTACCCCCGTATATGTACACAAATGTACCTGTACCACTTTTTTCCCGAAAAACAATGCAAAGTGCTGTTTTATCACATACCGTATAAATATGCAAATTAGTTAATGAAGAAAAGAAGTCGGGTTCACTTCTCAGAACTTTTTTCTCAAAACAAAGCTTGCATTTATTTCAACTGTTTTTTTTATAGCAAATTCAAAACCGAAAACGTTTTCCTTCTATTTTTACATAATTTGCTAATTAATTATGCAAATTATGTAATTATTTAAAAATGTATAGATCTACTTGCATTCCCAACAGCCAGATTTTGCAGACTTGTTTAAAATTTCATTAAGATATTTGTTTTTGACTAAGGTTTTCTATGTCTACATGACAAATTTGCATAATTTACCCTTAATTAGTTAATTAATTATGCAAATTAGATCATTATTATAACTTCTGTTTGCACTTTTGAAAAGCTTTATTTCATACCAAAGCTTGCCTTAAACTAAATGTCAAGCAAGTCTGGTACCATGTGACAAGGATAAAAGAAAGAATAACACTTCTCCAGTCATCTTTTCGGTGCCAAAACAGAAATAAAGAAAAACAAAATATGACCTTTCCCCTTTGACCTCTTGGTTAAAAAAATCCCTCATTTTACGAAACTTTAATAATTGCCCGTATAAACTTCCAAATGCAATGACCAATCAGAAAAATTCCAAAAGATTTCTTCTTCTGAAATGTCTAGTTAAGTTGAGGGCGATGTGGTTTTTGGGCGAAGTGACCGACAAACCTCCAGCCGTGTACAGTACCGCAATTTCTACGCGAAGAATTCGGGGTACCGTGCGAAGATCTGCCGGCAATTTTATTTGGTGACAATTTTCAAATCATTGTTAACTTAAAGAAGGCCTGTGTAACACGTGTAATAATCTCATATGGCTGTACAGGTACTCAAGTGTCTCACCATTTTAATTAGTAGCAGTTTGACGTTGCTAAGTTCTAAATAGATTTAACTTACCAAGAATTAAGTGAGAATCACCAACTCGTACGAGTGCTCCAAAGACAGCCGATGTTATAAAAATAAATATTACGCGTGCTATTATCACTGGTGCGCGGTATGGTAAGTTATCGTAATTGGTCACCAATGATTCTGTATTCTCGCGCGTTCTCGGATACTGTCATACGTGGTCAATTCTCGGGAAAAAATTACAACCGCTCTTTTCTTTTACACGTGACGTACGTGTACGTACGTGTACGCGACGCGTACCGTGAGCATGAATGAGGCGCCGGGGGGGGGGGGGGGGGGGGGGGGGGGAGGGGGAAAGCCGGCGCGCCGGCCCGGGGGAGGGGGGGGGGGGGGGTGGGGGGAGGGGAAGGCGGATGCGGATGCAGATGCGGATGATTGTGGAAAAAAACCCACATATTTTCCAATTCGTAGGTTGTTCTTATAAAATTTAAAGGGGAAAATCGACCTCGGATTAAAGCTTCGGAAGTTACAATGTTGTAATTATGGAGTTGTCTAATGTGGCGGCGGATCGTTTCCACAAACTTTATTGCCAGGGGGGGGGGGGGGGGGGCAGATCCAGGATTGTTTGCGGGGGGCCGGGGGGGGGCCGGGGGTGTTCTGATTTTTTTTGTTTACATTTGCCCCCAAAAAGTTGACTCCCAAAATGTTTACAAGGAGGCGGGTGGCTCGGTCGCCATTTAACCTCTTTGTTTTGTTCTTACCCGTACACGCAAAATAAGTCCTTTATAAATTACAGGGTTTTGCTTTTCTGGTTTGCTACTTTAGGCGTACTAGGCCCTTGCAAGCAAAAAAAAAAGTTCAGTTGAATATTGGTACTATTACCTTAATAGAACTTGTTTTTGCAAATTAAGCAAAGGCTTATCTTGAAATTAAGTCCGAAACTCAGAAAGGTGAGGGCACCAGGTCGTCTAACGTCACGTACGGTGGCGCACTTGAACAAATTTCGATAAATCCCCAATTTAACAAATGATGTTTTTTTTTAAGTTGACAAATTAAAAATAATCATTATTATCTTTGTTCACATACCCACATTTGTGTTGGTCAGATCATGGAGGAAGGAACACCTTCCTCCATGGTCAGATTTACCTATAGATTTACACCCTCCGTTTTTTACA